>VZTE01001276.1:363394-493746 GCA_013397775.1 Eulacestoma nigropectus | reverse complement strand
AAGAAGGGGGGGGGGGGGGTAGATGTAGATCTATATTTTTTAAAGCTTCATCCCATCCCACCCCACTGCAGCTTCTTTTGTTGCCTTCCATGCTTCCATGAAAATTAAGAAATCAAATGCCTCATAACATTGTCACTGGATTCCCACAGAAGACTTACACTGACTTTCATGAAACAGAATTACGCAAAAGTGTTGCACAGGCTCACCTTTGAAGAAGCCCAATACTACCTTCTTGAATTAGGTTTGGTTAACTTACCATCAAAATTAAAGTTGGAAACAATCTCGGGTTAAAATTGAAAGAAAACGTAATATTTTTCTTGTGTTACAATAATATTTTTAGAGTTTTCAATAGAAATAACACTCATGCATAATGCATAATATTGCCATTTAGCCAACAAGCATAGAGCCATTTTAATCTCTGAAGGAGACAGTAAACAGTGTAGGCAGGGGCTCTACTTAACCCACACACTCTGCTAATACATTTTAGATAACAGGCCAGTGCATTTAAATAAAGTCCAGATTCAATTTAATAGTATTTGCTACAAAGCTTTATCTAATTATAATAGTCAATCTTTATTACTACCCTCACAAGTGCAGAGAACCCTATTATAATCCTTCTTTCTAATGATCTCTTCACTATCATAGTAATAACACTCAGCCATAAATTAATCATCTGTTTACAATCGTGAGTAAACATCAACTCAATTAACAATTGATAAATAAACAGTCGACTCTGGAGGCTATTTCTGTTATAAATGTGGGTACTGAAGGATTCTGCACAGCTTTGCTATTTAACTCAAAAGAGTGTTTCTGGGTATCCAGAGATTTCTGTTCTGCAGTTTAAATGAAACATATAACATGACTGCACAGGTTTTCCACTATAATAGTGCCACCCATCTTTTGTGCTGCTAAGTGGGTGGGAGGATATTGTCTGTCTTTTCCAGGGATTGCTTTGTTCCTCTCAGACTAAACACAAGATGAAGTTAACATATAGAACTGTTTGTTTCTGTTATTAGAACTGCTTAGTAAGCTTTTTTATTTCTAAGCATTCAGCTCATTTTTGAGTCCAATGCTAGATCACAATTCTCCCTCTTTAATTAATTTAATTCACTTAATTCATTTTTCATCATTTCGGTTGCTGTGGATTTTTCCCCTTGGTGCATGTGAACACATTACTGGAGTGACTCTTAAAAGTGAGGAAAACATTTCCTCTGCTTACCTACCCTGACCTGCAAGAAGCAGCTCAATTACTATGTTCCTTACTTCATTTCAGTTTTCAGATTTTCTTTTAGAATGCAACGACAACTTAACCAGGGTGGTTGGGCCCTGGGACAGGCTCCCCAGGGAAGTGGTCACAGCACCAAAGCTGCCAGAGTTGAAGAAGCATTTGGACAATGGTCTCAGGCACATGTTGTGATTCTTGGAGTTGTCCTATGCAGGGCCAAGAATTGGACTTAATGACCCTATGTGTCCCGTCCAACTCTGGGTATTCTATGATTTTATGAATCATGCCACATGCTCACGGACATCAAACTATCTCAATGACCCAAGATTCTGGCCTGGGTTGGAACTAGAAAACTTCTACCCAACTGCTTCCTGGCTATCCACCGGACCACATCTTCATTTCTCCCACAGCATTCCTGATAAATATCTACACCAAATTTTCACTTTTTTTTTCTGGCTGAGATGTATAAATTTGAAACACTGAAAGCTCTCTAGAAGACAACATAAATTCTTGGTTCTGTCTCTGTTGGTCAAGGCATAGCACCCACAGACAGACTGGAACAGCTAGAAGGCCATAACTTCTATTTACTTCCTATAAAAATACTGTCCCTCATCAAAGGGATTACCCCCATTTTTGCAGCCACACTGCATATTTCTGTCTCCACTCTGCAGCTTGCCTGAGGTTTCTGGAAACTGAAATAACATGCAATCACACAGAAGACTCAGAAAACACCACGTAAAGGAAAAACACCTGTTTGAAATCTAGTGCAGAGAAGATAGATCCAAACCACCTGACCCAATGCTAAGGGCAGACACCTGCCTGATACAACTTGAGCCAGAATAGATACAGGAATATATTCTTGTTTTGACAACAAAGATAATTTTCCACTGTCCTTTATTATCTGTGTGCCTTGTAAACAGACATATAGCCTACAAGAAAAGGAAAACAAACCAACCAACCCACAAAAAATCCCCCTCTAAACCCCAACTTGCAAAAAAAGAAAGGACTGCTTTGACTGGAGAAATATGGCAGTACACCCGGAATCTGGCAGGACGAATACAGACTACAAGAGAAGAATTTCACGGAATCATAAAAAACCCCGTCTGCTCATGGCTGGAATATGTGATACATAATCTATACATCATTAAAAATAAGAATGATTTTAGAGAGTATTCTTTTCAGATTATTACCCTTTCCTAATGCATAAAATAATCCATTCTTAGTGACCATGTATTTTCAACTATAGAGCTTGTGCCTGAACATACTTCATATTTGTTTGGCCCTTCAAACAGGTTCTTGAAGGTAAAACTAGTTTTTTCAGAAACTCTCTAGCTTGACTAATGACAACTGAGTTACCAAAGACATTTGTATTGAAAAAACACATTCTTTGAACAAAGAAATTTTGATGTTGCTTTGAAGGAAACAGATTGTGATTATTCCTATTTTCAAATGCAGGTCTGTGATGAGTCTACCATCTGTGATACCTTTGACTTCATGACGGCATGGTCTCATAAACTCTGGAACACTCTGTAAGTCTACGCCTGGTCACTCCTTGAGAAATTCTTTCCCCAGCCAGTATCACTCCAGTCACTCCTAATAGTTGTCATAGCTCCTGCCTTCAATTTCAGACTTTTTGGGAGCAATTTTAAAGCTGATTTTTAGCAATACTTTCCATCTCCTGCACCAAAGAGACCAGCCTTTTTTAAAATACCAGGCAGGAGAAGCCTAAAGAGATTCATGTAAGAAAAAAACTAGAAGATGACTGTTCATAAAATTTTTGAGGAAAGAAACCAAGACTGAAAACGAGAGAATACTGTAAAAATCATGTAATCCATGACAAATCTTGACTGCATTATTTCTGTGGTTGGGACTACATAATCCACAATGCACAGGAGGAAAAATGACTTTTTAATCAAAGATTAAACAGAGTCATTGTGACTATTAACTGTTCTGTTATAGTTGCATTGCTTCATGGACATAGACATCACAAAATAAAAATGATGTGCTTAATAAAAACTCACCAGCACTACAAAGTAGGAGCAGAAGTGATAAATGCAGTACAGGATTTTTTTGTTTGTTTCTTTGGGTGGGCTTTTTTCCCTCCACTTTAATGAAGTCAGCACTCGCTTTTGCTGCTAGATAACAAATCCCCATGTCAGTACTACATAAAATGTCCATTAGTAACCCTGAATTATCTTATATTTCTGACATTCTAAGTTCCTGTAAAATAAATTGATAGTTCATGGTAATACATGGTAGTTAGAAAGCCATTCGGGGAAAATATTTTTTAAAACATACCCCTAAGTTGACACTCTGCAAAGCTCAGAAAAGTCAAGAAAACTTGGACAGAAAACCAAAGGCCTGTTGCTTCACAATCTTGTGCTCTTAGTCCTCCAAGCTCACAATTCCCAGTGAATAAGGGTTCAGCTACACCAAAGAATTCCTTCCATAGGATGTTTTAATGTACAGTGAGCTAAAACTGCTCAAACCTAAGATGGAAATCATCAGTAAAAATATCTCATAGGGCCAGATCTTGCAAAAGAAACTTATCTGATGTATTCCAGAAATGCAGTCAACTTGAAATTAGTTCTATGAGCAAAAGTCTGATCCACACTTGTGAGACAGCCAGAGTTTCAAGACATACCTAAAACTAAGAAAGAGCTACCCCAAATCTAGTGAATCGATACCATTTTAAGATCGTAGCCCACTCCTCCCACTCCTCCCATTTGTTTGGGTTTTTTTTTAATACCACTGCAGCTTTCTGAAGTTAAAGGTGTTCTAATGTGTGGGTTTAGCTGTACTGATTTCTGTAGGTTAACCAAGGAAATAGGAGTCATTATGGATGATGACCTTCCAGTGCCCCTGATATGGGAGATATATGGCATATGACTTGATCCACATAAACTGAAATGTTCAATGATGCAGGAATTTCATAACCTCTATGGAATTCATATTCTTTCTGCAACACTGAATGAACTGGAATTATACTAATCTTCCACTGTCTTATCCTACATCTTTAACAACTCCTAAAGACAGCTGTGGCTATTTTATTCAACCATTTTTTTTCCCCCTACAATAACTGGGAAGATAGTTATTACTAAATGCACAGTTATAGTCTGTATATTAATGAGAGTTTCAGAACTCGGAGCAGTGACACGACAACAATAAGCAAGCATTGAGCACAAGCACAGATGGCCATTGACCAAAGCACCGAATATGCGCTCTTCCCACCAGTTAGTAGGAATAAAGAATCTTCAGCAGAGCAGCTTTAGTCCCAGTAAAGTACTCATGTCTTCAGCAGCAGAATTCCTCATTAGAAAATTTAAGAGCAAATTGATTCTGTCTTTGAAAAAAACACTAAGTCTGAGACATTTGAGAGTGAATTCAATATGTTCCACTAAAGACACTACCAAAACCACAGAGAATTTGATCAGGAGAATGTAACAGAGGAATACACTTCCACAGAAGAGTTTGGTTCAACTGAGAAGCAACTAAGCCAACAGGAGAGTAGCGTCTCCATAGAAGATCAGCAAAGGCCTTACAAGAGAAAATGTCTGAAAAGGAACAGATCTTTGATTCCCAGTAAAATGTAACGAGCATTCAAGACTGGGAGAAATCTAAAGCCAAAAGTTACAAGCAAACAGTATTATTTGACTAGAACTTTACCACCTTGACAAAAGGAGATTGCTCTTGGAAAGCTTACAAAATGTCTGTCTGTTTGTGTCAATTACCATATACACATAATCTTAATGAGAGGCACCGTAAAACGTTTTCCTTTATTTTTCCCTCAGAAGTCTAAGTCCTGTGGCAGACTCAAGCTGCTAGGTGGTTTCTAGTCCTCAGTACAGTTCCTGAGAGCCTAAGGTTTTTAGCTTCCAAAAACTGCTTGTCCTACAAAGTACTAGGCAGATCATATACATTTCCGGTTGGAGTTATATTGGAAATGGTCTCTTGAAAATAAACAAGGAATACGTTTTTAAAATATCCTCATTCCATATAAAGAAGTTACACCAATTCTTTAAGCACAAAAAAATTCCTAAAATGCTTTTATTCTATCTGGTGTGTAGTCTTAGTGTTATCCTGCAAACTTCCTTGCTTAAGTATTGGAAATGGCCACAAAGGGCTGCATATAAATATAACAAAATCTATTTAGACTTATCTTTTTCTTCAGTCTGACTTTTCCTACTGAATTAAGATTCAGCAAAATAGTATCCTACCTTAAAATCCTCTGTAATTAGATAGGTAAAAGCCTGCAAATACGGGAACTTGTAAGAGTAAAGATTAAACCTCAGTAAGATTCAATAAAGTCTATGTAAAAACTACAAAAAACTCTACCTTCTAGAAAACCACACTGGAAATCTGTACACAATATAATGCACCCACAAGAGATTTTATTTCTCCTCAGACTTTTCCTAAGTATTTCAAGCAAGTAGCTATTTCATTAACCATTTGGAGGTAGAAAGGGGTATAGTTAATCTAATAGAAATTGTCGCTGAACAGTTCTTCCACTCAGGACTGGACTTAAAGTAATGATATAACAATCTCAAAAGCTTTTCAATTAATAGTATCACACACAGATGAATTTCAACAATCTATACATACACAAATATAAATAAATAAGGACCACACTGTATTCCTAAATGTTCATGAACCTATGCTATCTTAGCTATGGCACCAAATATAGATGGAATCTCTTAAAGCCCTTGGCTTAGAAGTCAGGCTAGAAATCTCAGACCATCTATATCACATTTTTGTTTCCAAAATAAGCATGGCATGTTCCTCAGTCTTATTTGAACAAAGGTTATAACCACTCTATTACATGAGTTGTCAGATAGTCTTGTCTCTTCACTTTCCCCAGGAACTTTTCCTGCCTGCAGTCTCTTCTACCTTTTGCTTTTATCATCATTGTTTCTCCTCAGTCTGTGGATAACATGAGCTCAATGAGCAAATTTTACACAAAGCAAGAAGGAAAAGAGATTTGTGGTCGTTCTGTCCTCCTCCAGAACTAGGCTCCACAGCCTTGCGACAGCTGCTGAGAAAGCTCTGTCTGTTGCTCTCAAAACATCATCCTCAAGGCTGACAGTTTCATAGTTCCTGTGAAATGTAGCTGTCAAGAGATTCTGTCACTACAGCAAGAGGAAAGCAATTTCTTAGATAGTTTGAGCCAGTTCCATGGAGAGCTTTGAAAATTATAAGGGAAAAAAGCAAATTTAATCAATACTCCAGCAACGATAAGGGTGGGGACCAGCAGTGGAGTTCAGTCTCAGAGACAAAGTGTCACCAGTCCATACTGCTTATAATTACAATAGAATGGTTTCTCTTGGGACATACTGACTCCTGCTTTAAGTCCAAATTAGGAAATGTGCAGGTCTACTGGCAGAAAGCCAGGCTTATTTCAGTGTAGTTAAGTCTCTCAGAAAGGCTCCAAGGGAATTTAGGCTAGTTCTTATTATGTAAGAACCTGCATCATATCAATCCCTATTTTCATAGGGTTGGAAACAACCTCCAGGATTGAGTCCAACCTTTGACAAAACACCACCATGACAACTAAACCATAGCACTAAGTGTCACATCCAGTCATTTCTTGAACATTTCCAGAGATGGTGACTCCACCACCTCCCTGGGCAGCTCGTTTCAATGCTTAACCAACCTTTCAGTGAAAAAAATTCCTCCCAGTATCCAATCAGAACCACCCCTAGCACAGCTTGAGGCTATGTCCTCATGTCCTGTCACTGGCTGCCTGGGAGAAGAGGCCAACCCCATCTTGCTACAACCTCCTTTCAAGTAGCTGCAGAGAGCAATAAGCCTCCTTTCCTTCAGGTTAAACAACTCCAGTTCCTTCACCCCCTTCTCAAACAATTTACACTCTAGGCCCTCCACCCACTCCATTGTCCTTCTCTGGATGCACTTCAGCACCTAAATGTCTTTCTTCATGCGAGGGGTCCAAAATTAGACACAGCACTTGAGGTGCAGCCTCAGCAGTGTCCATTACAGGACAATCACCTTCCTGGTCCTGCTGGCTACACTATTTTTGATACAGGCCAGGATGCCATTGGCCTTCTTGGCCACCTGGGCACACACTGGCTCGTATTCAGCCACTCTTGGCCAGCACTCCCAGGTCCTTTTCCACTGAGACACTTTCCAGCTACTCTGCCTCCAGCCTGTAGCACTGTAGAGGATTGTTGTGACACAAGAGCAGGACCCAGCACTTGGCCTTGTTGAACCTCAAACAAAAAATGTCAGCCCACTGATCCAGCCTGTCCAGATAGCTCTGTAGAGCCTTCCTACCCCCCAGCAGATCAGCACTCCCATCCAAGTTCATATTGTCTATGAACTTATTGAGAGTGCACTTGATCCTCTTGTCCATATCTTTGATAAAGATATTGAACAGGATTGACCCCAGTACAGAGCCCCGGGGAACCACTCTAGTGACTGGCCACCAGTCAGCTATATTGACTTGTCCTATTGCATTAACTCCTTCCATATCAGGAAATAAACTATACTGATACGGATCTTTTTCAAATTGATCAACTGTATCCTCCGGAGTTTGAGTTTAGTTCATTCCCAAATCAGCCCCTGGGCCTTGCCCATTCCTAGGATGTAACTCCGTGCTAGAATGAGCAGACTAGACAGCTGAGAATCTAGCCAGATGTATTTATTCTGATCATTCATTTTCTATTCTGTTACTATAGTGATTGGGGAGGAAAAAAAAAAAGAAGAAGTCACCCCTTCCCAATCTAACACTGTACAGCCACAAACATAATGTAAATAAAATCTAACATTCAATTCCCCACAGCACATCCCTTTTGTTAGTGGCATTTCTGATAACAGGAATTACAGACACACGGAGACTTTTTGTTCCCCACTAAAAGTGTGATATCTCTGAGAGCAGATGATGGTTTTATTACAAAAACTTTTGTAGTTTGAAAAGAGCAGTAGTAAAAGTTAGTTCAAGGTTTTTATGACTTCTTTTGTTCAGAGGAAACTAAAGGAGGAAAACCACTGGTGCTGTATGAAAAGATTGCTTGTTTACAATCAGTACACAGATCCTTGCCTTTTTCATGAAAGGAAAGGAAACCAGCAGGAGAATTACAATACGGAGCACCTCCCAGGATCTCTTTCACCATTCTCCTCATTTGTGTATTAAGCAACAAGGCAGCTGTTGAACAAGTACTATCAACAAAGCAATCTTCTAGCCCTTTGATTTAGGCTATTCATATCTTCTGCCCTGAAATAAAATGACTTTTACAATTAAAACACCGAAATCAATGCTGTATCTATTGTCATGTCTGCAGGAGAAAAGCTTTAATTACAACTCTAGTTAGATAACACAATCATTACACCTCCTTAATCTCAAATATAAAACCAGTACCCTTTGAGTGCTATGCCACCCTTTCTTTGATTTTTTTTTTATGTGAATGGCTTTTTATCTGAGCACTTTAATTTGCATGCCTTTGCTGCGAGGCAGCTCCCCGTGATATGTTAATTGCAGAGTGCTTTAAGTACTAAAAGATTAACATAAAACCCTTTGCAAACAAGCTAATAGTTTATGATAATTTTTGCATGGCCTTTGTCTGTCTATCACTGGATTGCCTCTAGCTGTAATTTTATAAAGAAGCTGTAAAATATCATTTAAACAAGTTCATTTACACATAATTATTACCAGAATCACATTATTCAATTTAGATACTCCAGCCTATTAACAATCCATGAACTAAAATGTAATTAAACTATTTTCCTTTTATGAACCTATTCATTACAATGTGTGGGAGATGGATCTCTCAGTTTCACTGAAAATTTCAGCACTTTGTTGTTGGAAATGACAAGTCTGGCACTCATTCTGTGCTTTTAATTATATTAAAAGTATTTCAAGGCAGGTAAGATAAAGAATATATTTATAAAAGAATGTGTACAAATGCCAGGATGGTGTCATCCCCTAATATATATTTATTTCACTCCACACAGTTTGCACTTATCAGATAAAATAAAACCAGGATATATCATTTCAATTAAAAGTTCTCAAGTTTTCTCATTTCTGAAGAAAAATTTATCCCTAACAAGATTGGTTTAACATTTCAATTACAGCTCTAGTCTAATACCTTTCAGTACAGGGACTTGCCTTGTGCAGCTGTGGATATTCCCCTTTGATAAAGACCATCTTAGCTCAAAAAATGGATTATGTTTCAACAAAGACTAAAATTTGCTGTGCATCTGTCCATCACGAACTGTAAGAGTTGTCTTAACAGGCCCAGAGCCTAACTGCCATTCACTAACTCACATTGTCAAGACGCCAACATCACACTCAGAAGACCCTCCACTTAGCATTTCACAAGGCATGGGTATCAGGCCCTGTTTACTGATTGCATTTTTATCCCAATTATCCTGACTTATCAAAGGAACAATCTGATCTGGACTACAAAAGCCTCAGTCGTCGCTCAACGATACAAACTGGAGACTCTCCTACACAAACCACCCCTTAGGACTGCTGCTGAAATAAACTCAATGGAAAACTAACACACGGGTAATTTGCCCTGATAATCAAAATTATTTTATCAGAAACATACAGATCAGAAGACAACAAGCATTTCCTTTTATCTTTGAGGATAGAAGCCAACACATCCAAGTGTCAGTCATGAGGAAGACAAAAAGAATGGACGTGTAACAACTACAACTACTGCTTACCCCTGGGTTTCAATTCTCTCACACGTGTGTTAGAATGGGAAACGTATGGAAAATTTAAGCTGTAAATTAGTTGGTAGCATTACTGAGAGAAAGACAGGTCAGAGGGATGCTGCAGATGAGCAAAAAATAAAAGCAAAAATCAAGTCATTCCTCCAATGGGCATGAAGAGCAAGTATTTCTCTTTTTTCTGGTGACATCATCCAAAACCCATCCTCTATCAATTCACTCTACCTAATGTCTGATACCTCCCTTTTCAGCTGTATTAAAAAGCTGCAACTTAATTCCATTATAGATACTTCTGCACAGATAAAAATACCGGCCTTGTATAAAATTTGTATATATATATATTTTAGAAATATATTTTATATATATTATATATATATATTTTATAAAAATAAATTTGTTAATATTCTAATGATTGATATTTCTTTGCCAAAAAATTCGAGATAAGTTTTTGGTCAAAGCACACAATAATCACATAATAATACTAATAAGAGAAATGCCAACAGAACTTACTGTGGGAATAAGATGCTCTACAGAGAAACTCCATTGCAAAACAAGGGATTCAGAAGAAAACGCTGACAGATATTTCAGTCTAAATGGCCGGGGATCTGTGAATCATTGAGGCTGATAAGCTTAATTATTTCTAACAGTCTTTGAGCATTTATTTCAATCAAATGTCAATCTGAATGTTACCATTTAGATCAGTTCCTAGAGAAGTTAATGACTATAAACTCAGCAGGTAGCTGTGACAGACAAATTACAATAAAACCTAAGACCTTTTATTCTCTCTAAACTCCTGGTCTGTACCATAGCGCTACTTCACAACCCTTTGCAGTGGACTTTGCAGAAAAAATTCCAGCATATACTTTTTCCTTTTTTTTTTTTTTTTAATTTCAAACACTAAGGGTAAAATAGGGAAATAGTAAATTTTATATAAATTCAAGTTTGACTCATTCTAGAGCACAGCCTAGCCCTATCATAACTCTTCTAGATCTCAATGCATTTACAGAATTAAAATGAATTGCAGTCCCCAGTGTTCTTGATATTACATACTTCACAGTCATTAACAGTCCTACTTATTATTATTGCATTATTATTATTATTATTATGGTTGTTGCTGCTGTTTTTTATTATTATTATCTGGGGGTTTTAAGCATCAAGAGAATAAAAATTTTTACTCTTTGAACCATCAGCATTTGAAATTTATCTTCATTGTCAGAGTCTTGTAAGCACTTTAAAATATATATAATTTTATATACCTACTCAGAAGTTAATTATTCAATGCCAGAGTAAGATTAAAACAGTTTTACTGAGAAGAAAAGGTGTTAGGGTAGGTCAGGGATAGCTACAACTTGTCTTCAATGCTTACACTTATAAAGAAGATCCTTTACTCAAGGTCTAAATAACCCATATGGTTGAGACATAACTGACAACACTAGCAGTGTTATTTAAAAGCATAACCAGAAAACCTCTAACAAAACACTTTAGCATCCCTGTTTACATTAGTAGCTTCAGACTGGTTTAGATAATGGTCTAACAACAAAATCACTGTATTTCCTTTTCACAACAATAGGCTTCATCCTCAAAAAAAGTTACAAACAGTTGCTTAAATGTGTTGGGCTTTTCAGTTTCATGCTGTTTAAATCAAACTGTTCCTTATGTAGCAATAAGTTTATGAAGGAACCACAATGTATGAAGAGAAGCATTTTTTCATTTTAGAATCTCCCTGTTCATTCCGAACTCCCATTATTTGGACTGTCACCCTGACACTGCCTGAGGTGCATTCCAGCTCTCTGCAAGAGAATCTGCTTTCCCACTAATGGGGCTGTTCTTGCAATAGCAAATGTAATTTTCCACTCCATTACAAACAGTGTGCAAAAGGACCCTATTTCTCACTGCACACAGATCAGCTCCCAGTGAAATCCTATTCACCAAATATTACAATAGCAGAATCCTCTTCAAACATAGGTGCTTTTTCAGGGCTGGACAAACAGGTCTGATCCAACCACAGACACACCTGAACATTCACTGCTCCAATATTCTTCAGTGCTAGAGAAAAATACACAGAGTTTTAGGAAGGATCAAGAAGTTAGGAAGAAACTGAGAAAACAAATAGTGTAATGATCCTTTCCCATAATATCATTTTCATACTGCTTTTCTTTAACAACCAGCCATAATACAGACGTATATAGTGACCTACTCTCAGCTGTAATTCATCTGGATTTACAAATTCATTAATACCCCAAATAGTGGTCTAACTGCATTTTGAAAATCTTGCAAAGTTCAAAATCAGATGCCTTTGCAGCAAAGTAAAACTCAAGTAGAAGAAACTCAGCATTCTGTAATAAAATAGTTATGTTCAGCTGTATTTTATAATTATTACCATTTATTTATCTGCATCATTACATCATCAAGACAATTTTACAAAAAGGAATGAATATAATCACAGAAGAACTTATACAAGTGCTTTGTCTCTTAATTCAGTATAAATTGTTCTCATGCAATCCTCTTCAGGAAACAGTAACTCTGTACCCTTTGATTAAAAGAAATAAAGACTAAATGCAAAAGCAGTGCAAAAGCAGTGCAAAAAGAACAGTCTTTGGGAATTCTAAGCCTAGAGTTCTAAACTGGGCATTAAGTTTATTAAAAAGAAAAGAAAACATTATGGCTTTCAATTAAAACTGACAACCCTGAAATCCAAGTTTCCCAGAGTTTTCCTCTTTCTACTGTGTTACAAAAATAACAATACTAAAGTAACTTAAATGAATTTTAAGAATACGCCAAGAAAGGACTGGAAGAGATGCCTCCTACAGAGTCTACAATACATATTGTAGCACCATTCACCAGGCAGAACAATTAACAAGTCACCTAATTCTATTCACCCTCTCCCTCACTGGAGATACTCAAGAGCTGCCTGGATGCAATGCCTTGCCATGTGCTCTGGGGTGACCCTGCTTGAGCACAAGGTGGGACCATGTGTCCCACTGTGGTCCCTTCCAACCTGACCCATTCTGTGATTCTGTATTCACTCCGATACTCTTCCCAGACTGAGACTACAAAAGGCTAAGAAAAGATATTCTAAAATCAAATAAAAAATAAAATTTTTGTTTGTATTAACCAGAATTCTGCAAAAGAAGTATAAAGGTAATGCTGCAGTACTTGGGACCATAATAACAATAATCTTTGCATTTTTCAGTTTTGAAATAAATTTATAAAGAGTACTTGAATTAAAATCTAGGAAAATGAGTCTGGGGGCACAAATGAGAAAAGAACATTTCTTTAATTCTTGCTGTCACCACTGAATTACTCCTAGACAAATAAGCATTCTATGTTATGCGCCTTTGATTTTTTTCCATCCCAATCATACAAGATAGCATGTTTTAATATAATAGCGAAATGCTTTCATTCTAATTTTGAAGATATGTAGAATCACCATTGTGACAATATGGAGACATCTCTGTAGATATCTATCACTCCTGACAGCTTTTTAACTACGCATTCAAAAGTTCAGAAGTATTAAAGAATATAAAAATATCGCATCTGGGGAATCTTCAAAGACTAAGCATCAAATCACTGATCTCAGTGATAAAGGCAGATGACAGGTGACTGAAGCAAAAGAAAGGATGGTAATGAAGTGACTACAATGGACGCTTTCACAATTTATCATGGCAAGAATAAGAAGAGCACCTTTCTGCAGCTTGTGTAGTGTATACCATAGAGCTACTCAGCAACTTTAGCTGGAAGTAGAACAATAGTCAGACCCCTTCAGGCAGGCAGTGCAGGGATTTAGTTATGGATGTCTCTGGGCAGACACAGACGCACTCAGTGACGAAGCACGGAATGACAAAGCACCAAAATCCTTAACAAACGGCAAGTGCAAATGACTCCTCAACTTTGAATGACTACTCAAGTTAGCCCAAATCTGAATGCTTTAAACACCTTTCCATTTTGTTGTATCTCTGCATTTTACAACGTAACAATTAATAGGATCTCTGGAATTGTCCCTATCAGTTCCAGACAAGAGATAAAATAACATTTCCCCTGTCAGTTCTGCTTGGTTCTTAATTTTAATAAGGGCACAATTTATTCTAAAGACAATATAATTAATTACAATAATTTTACATCTTGAAGTAATTTACAAAAGTTTCCAGGCATATTCTTATTGGAATATATATTTGCAGTCATCAGAATAATTCAATTAAAAAGAGTAACTTGAAAGGGATAAACCTGACTTAAGAAATAAATTCTAATTTGATTAGAAAAGATGCTTAACCAAATATCCAAGCTATAACTTCACCACTTCCATCCCTTTGATTTAAACAGCTAACAGCTCAGAAAAAAAATTACTTTTGCTACTTATAATAAAAAAATTCCAATTTTATTACAAGGATTCAAATGAGTTCTGTAGTTAACTGAAAAAGAAAGCATTACCTTTAGAAGAGGCTAAGGGCCAGTAAACATTGATCCATCACAGGGACCTAGCACGCTCCCTTTAGATCTGATATATAAAGGCTTCAGTACCTCAGTGCAAGTTTTGGTGCATGATGAAATGGAACAGAATAAGGAAAACTCAGTTTACTTTAGTGCTACAGATGGTTACTTAAGATGGGGGCAAAAAAATCGTCTAAACAACAGCAACAAACACAAAGGAGCGGAAATGTAATGGAACTACCATTATTCTCAGCCTGAGAATAGCCTTCTATTCATAACTCCTGGAATACTTGGATTGACCTCCAGAATTATGTTTGCTGGAGTTGGCTAAAGAAAACAATTATAGGGTAGAACAAGAGGAATTATAAACTGGAAAGTATATATTTACAAATTACCACTATTTTGTGTATTGTTACTAGTCTTAATTCTAACAGAATTGCTATGCAACTCATTACTTAGGAGAGTCTATCATTTTTCCCCCTCTTGTGCTAGCAATGCTTTAATCCATAGTGTAATTAATGTAATTAAGTTATTAATAAAGATTGAAGGGGTTGAGCATCACATGAAATACTTAATTTTGTGTATCTTTAGCTGAGTGACTGTTTAGGTTTGTATTCCAACTGTCAGCCAAATTATGTGCAATTAAGCCAAGGCAGAGATCTCTTTTAACCAGTGATAATGTCAGACAGATTCATAGTTCTGGGTGGTGGGTGGTAAAACTGCCCACTCTTTTCTATCTGTTGTATTTTCCTACTATGCCTTATTCATGTATTGCATGTATCAGTGTATTCTGTTTTGGCCAGGGCACAAGAGCTAGGGTAATGCCTTGGTGTAATGAAGACATTTCGTGAACTTCCCAGTCATTCTAATGAGCTCCCGTGAAGACTTGCCATTATGTTAAAGGCTTGAAGGCTACCACTGAAAAGTGCACACATGCTTAACATTGTCATCAGCACTGGCCCACATCACCATCTCATCTGGAAGATGTGCTGTATTTTTTTACATCCGTAGTTGTAACTGGAAATATAAGGATCAAGTCAGTAATACTTAACAAGTGTTAAAATCATTTAAGGTTTATCTCATGCAATCAGGCCTCGAAGGTGCCTGACATTAGGCCATGCCCCAGCTTCCAGACAGTCAGGGTCACAGAGCTCTCTATATTTATCAGCTGCATCAAGATGTCATAGGGCAGACAGGGCAGGCAGACATTTCAAAGTACAAAAGCAAAGGGCTCATATTATGAATGAAACAACTGAAAATTATATTTGTGATCCTTCTATTGAGCCCTGATTTATGACCATATTCTTCTAATTCATTGATTCAAGGGAACAAGCCTTCATCTAGTCTTAAGAGAAAGAAGCTCCTAAATATGAGAACAGCGTTTTGGGCACCTTGCAAAAAGCAACAAAGATAAAACCTGTATTATTCCTATTCTTTTACACACAGAATTTTTTTTTTCACTGCTATAACATTAAAAGTAATTTTCCAATTCACAAATGATAACTTTCTACACAGCTGCAAAATGCTGTCAACAACAGCAATCAATATCCCAACTCTTCTCTGCTGAATTATACTGAAAGTAAAATTGAGACTAGAGAGTAAGCTAACTTAGCCACTTATAATGGACTTGTAATAAGCCATGATTTTAAACGCAGCAATACTCTCAATTACTGCAAAGTTCCCCAGACTGCTAAAAATTCTTCACAAGTTTTGTCTTTTATACAGACGAGGGACATTTTTTACCTATGTTTACCATGACAGACACAAGGTATAAATGCATGAAAAAAGTCTTAGCCAGGCACCATTTGTATTTCAACCCCAAGAGAGATATTTTTTGTTTATCTTTTATTTCAAGTTATTAAAGTCTGGGATATTTCAATTCAAAGTAACTTTTGTATGACTATCACATGGAGCTCGTGAAGAACATCTTAAATAAAAACTGTGTATCAAATTTTGAGAATATCCTTTTTATTCAGTGAGAAACACAGCGAACCTTTACCTTGTTTACTCTCTTGTAGTAATAAAAGGTTTATGAAACACAGTGTAGAAAGCTGACTTCACTTCTAAGGCCATCAACAAGAGCACTTAAAGCTAAAAAAACCCCAAACTTTCTGCCCATCCCCACTATTCCCATTAAAGGCTCATGAGGCGTTCTGGACAATAAAATCAGTTGGAGATGTCCTTGATCTTGCTGTGGCTTTTATAGAAGCCAGATGGCTTGGCTCTGGAACATTTCATAATTTAGTGAAATGAAGAATTAAAGGAAGAGCTCAGAATTAGCAAAATTAAACTGCATGAGTTACCAAATGTCAAAACCACTGGGTTTTTTTTTCTTCTAGAATGTTACATATAACGCAGGCTCTCAAATAAGCTCAGAGAAAAATAATAATGGGCTGAAATTGTATATTTCAATAGTTCTGAACAATGGGTTTGACAGCCAGAAAAAAATTTCCAAAACTATTTTATTCCAGTTAGGCATACTTTGTCCAATATGCCTTCCAAGCACAATAGATACATTTTGTATTATTTTGCTTCAGTCATCCCTTGTGCTGAAGACTAAAGTGCTGCTGACATTACCACAGAATCATGAATATCAGGATAATAAGACAGTTTGTAGGATTATACTATGTGAATATAGAAATTAAATCATCTGTATAGGACTACAGCAAGGAAAGGGTGTTAAGGAGTCACAATTATCTAAATTAAACAAATAATAAATAAAAATAAACGTTTGCACACATATAAATCTTTTCACCAAGGAAACTGAGAATGTTTCTTATGCAGTCTTCAACACCCTGGGAGATATATATTTAAGCTGAAAAACTCTTCAGTCAGAAACTCAAATTCAGTCCTTATTTCATCATGAGTTGGTGGAGCTCACAGGCTTTTTCGGTACTGTGTTTTGTTTCATATTTCTTCAGCACCATATTAACAAGCACATGCCTTTCTCATGCTATCAAAAATTATTTAATAATTATTCTCAAGACAGAGAGCTTGTTATGACTCTTTTATGTACTCTACAGTTCTGTTACATGTCATATATTGGTGTCATGTTTGAATTTCATTCCTGCCCTCCAGCAATATCCCATGTGATTTTCTCTAAGATCTTGTGATGGTTATTGAAGACTTTGTTTTCAGAGAAAACATTAGCTCTCAGTTTTGAAGAATTCCTTGAGGTGGAAAAAGGATTTGAATTATGCCCTGCTAAAACTGTCAACAAAGTGAATTATTACTGTTTACAGTTGTGTTCATTAATCTAACCTGTATCCGTCCATCTAGATAATATACATAAAGACAGAAAGCACATAAAGAGACATTCTATAAGAGGCTGCAAAATAAAATAAAATAAATTTTAAAAACCCTCAGCAATTACAAATGCCAAGATTAATGTTGCTTGTGCAAGTGCAGTTGAAGCCTTCTTTTTATGACTACTCTTCACACGACAGCAATATTAGCACAACTATTAGTAGAAAGAGTTTTACACCCTTTGTCTCAGGTTAATACCTGAAATACAGCAAGTCATTCTCCTTGGTTCTGCAGTATTGTACTTTATGTACATTCCCTAACCCCAAACGCATCATGCTTAGACCTAGAAGACAAGAAGAATGTATGAGCTGGACATAAGATGAAATGCACACACAAAGGAAAAATTGGGGGAAGCTATTTCTTGACAATATTGAATACTTAATTCCATCATCTAAAAAAAAATTAGTATGTGCAATTTCCTGAACTAAAAAAAATCAAGTTACATACCATAACACTGATATGTTGCAAATGTCAAAAATAACCCTGACAATCATAATCTTGATGTGCACAGCAGAAATGCCCTGGTATCCCCAGGTAACGTGTCACAATTCAATCAGCTGATAAAAATTAAAAGCCTCTAAGAATAAATTGAAGAATAAACTTTTTGTCAAGCTTTGCCACACAGGAATCCAACAATGAACTTAAGACACCGTTATGCTGTGACTGAAACATCAGTTTTTGACAATGTCAAGTGATGTCTCCAACATATGGAATTAAAACAAGCATCAAAGCAATTCAATGGAAAATGCAATTATAAAAATTCACCTTTTTTATTTCTATGATCCCAGTACCTAAGAAGCCCAGGGGTTAACAATCCCTACAAAATATTATTCAGCAGATTTCTCTATACTTCAACCTGAGAAATAATTCTTCTGTGTTATATGCAGCAAGCTAAATCTTTCCAAGACTTAAAAGTGTACTTAGCTCTGAAGATTCTGACTCCTATCTACCCCAAAAAACCAACAAAAACTGATATAATTTTGGTTGTGCAAACCCAAATTCCTCCACTGAATAGTATCTACATGTCAATATGATCAGTGAGAGAACAGGATGCCTAATGCTCCACATGACATGGAACCTGTAAAACCAGAACTATAAAGGTCACTTGTTACATTCTCTGAAACAACTCATCCCTTGGTGACACAGTGCTGACACCAAGACTGGTCAATTTTATTCCATCTACTGATGATAGTTTTCCATTGTGCAAAAATCAAGAGTGCCACAAAGTGCTGCCTGCAAAAGCTTGCAGGAGGGTGGGACACAAGCTGCACTATGTATGAAACATGGGATGGACCAATAAGTCACATTTAAAAGCCTTTCTTCAACATTCACAGTGCTCAACTCTCAGGGCGTTTCACTGTGTCAATCCAGCATTTTATAATAAGGATCCTCCGCTCCAAATCCAAAATCCAAAATCTAGTCACATACGTCTCTTCAGCTGATAATACTTACACTTCTAAAAGGTAATGAGTTAGAAAGGAGGAGAGATTTCATCTTCAGTTATCAAGAAGTTATATTCATGTTTGCAACTAATTTGGGAAAATATGACAAGATACTCTTGGCATAATTATCTGATGAAGTGAATTATTTCCCATCAGGTATTAAAGGTTACATCTGTCATCTGCTAGTACTGTAAAAAGATTTCACAGCTTCTGAAGAACTTAAAGCATTTTTTTTACCTGTTAATAAATAACCAAATGATACATTGCTTATTTTCCAGATTTCACATCTAACTAACATCAGAATTAAAAGTTGTCTTATATAAGCCTAGATCCTCAGTATAGGCTTCAGGTAAAAAATTGAAAGTCATAAGTGGCTTAGCTATAGTTTTTGTGAGATTTTTGACCCACAAGCTACTAATTTAAAAAGTCATCTTCTAAAAAATGTGTACTTATCATTTCATTGTTTCCTCATATGACCAAGCATATTTCTAAGCAGGAAAACTGATAAAAAAGTAAAGAAACCCACATTACTTAGTCTAAAGCAGTCCTGCTTGAATTCTCACTTTTAATAATTTTCATCAAGCTGACTTAAAAGAATATTTAAAGGACAGGAAAGGTGAAAATAACATTGAAGAGGATTGCAAGTACTGAGAAAAGTAAAGACGCTATTCCTCAGGTTCAGGCCTTCATTTCCTACAAATACAAAATCAGCTAAAAATAACCTGCATATTTACAAGGTGTATATTTACACTATAGACCAGTGCCTGTGGGAGCTATGAAAAACAAACCAATAAAAAAGAGATTGAATTATTTACAGTGGAAATATGATTTTCATAAAATATACTTGCTTCTGTTTTGTAAGTTTTTTCCCACCTCTGAAGTTTTATATGGAATTTAGCACATTCACATTCACAGCAAAAGATTAACATTATAAAATTTAACAATGCTGAAGCAGGCACTATAGTCTTGAAGGTTAATAATTCATCAAATACACAGCATAATATTCTGGCAAATTTTGGGGTGTTTTTTCTTTCTTTAAAAAAACAAACATATGGTCTTATTTTCAAGCTGTTTTTCTGTCTTAGTTTAAAAAATGTCCAAGCTCAGCTGCCAGTACTTTCATTGAAAAGTTTCCTCTCAAGTACTAAGGAGAAGAAGCTTTACTTAAACAGGGTATTACAAAAACAACAACACCCAAAAAAGCATCAAAAAGAACAAGAAAAAGGCTCAACATAAAATTCACAAACTTTGGCAAAGAACTGAAATAGAAACACTTCAAGGAGTCATTACAAAAGAGTAGGGTGAGGCAAGAGCCTCCTCAACAGCCTTGCTGTGGACTTCCCCTCTCCATAAGGTCCAGATTAACGAAAGGTGTTTGCTTTTGGTTTTGTACTCCTAATGGATAACTTTCTGCATTTCATACTGAAAATTCTGTTTTGAATTGATTATAAGCAAACAATATAGTGACAGGTATAAGAATAGAGCTATTTGATTTCACTAATGCAAAGAACTCACTGAACAATTCTGATACACAATGATACAAACTGGCCTGATATATGACATCGTCCATGAAATTCACAACAGAAAAGGGGCAGAAGGGATTTAATGCTTACTACATTCAACACAGGAAGATGTTATAGTCAAAGGTTATAAAATCAACAGTTAGAATAATTCTTAAATACTCACAAAGGATGTGTCACGCTGAAAAGCAAACAAGTGAAAAATACACTCCATTACTTCTGATCAGAATGTTTTCATTTAGTTTTCATTCTGAAAATGTTTTCCAGTTACAGTTCCCCCAAAAAAATCACTGGTTTGTTTTGGGTTTGTTTGTTTTTTTTTTTAATTTGCAAGTACCACACAATAATTTAATAAAATTGCCTGTCGGCTGTGTGACACTGTGGGCTGAGCATCAATACACCAGTCCATCATGGGCTGTGTTTCTTTAGCTGCACTAATGCAGAAATGACTATCCATGTCAATGCCCCATAAATTAAAGGCTATGGTGACAGTAATCCAATTCAAAGGTGCATTACTTTTCTTTAAAAAATAGCTTCTATTGTTACTGTGATATAAGAAAAGTTGCTTTCTTAATAAGATTTTGAAAAGTGAAGAATAAGACAGTTAGGACTCTGAAGCTGGAACTGAATGACAGAAATACCAAACCTGTGACTAAAACCATTTCAACTAATTATTAAAACAAAATTATCCATTGCTGAATATCTTGACCTTTATGCACAATCAAACTCAGTAATAACAAGTTCTTACTGCGTTTCCAGGCCAGTATCCATCTTTAAGAGATCCAAAACATTTTTCTTATTGAAATTCACAACAGAGTTGTATGTACAAGTTTAATGTGTTACCAGTATGCGTCCACCATAGGGAAAGGGCAGGTACCTTCAGAAGTCCTTTCCAGTCTCTGTTTTTATTTAATGTAAGCAAAAGACAACACCGTAAGAATAATTTCTTTATGTTATTTTAGTTTTGCATAATAAGCCTTACAAGCTGAAGTGGCACAGACCTGCCATGTTCTGCTGATTCAGTGCTGGAAAACCAGAAAAAAACTCAGTTCTCTGTGATAGCTATGAAGAAATGATTCAGCACAATGAAATGGTCAAGAGAAATTATTTGCAGGAGATATAAAAGCTGGATGACAATCAAGGTGACAAGATAACCTTTCACTTTTCACGATGGTTCTTTCCTGTTAGACCAGGTTCTTTCCTGTTTTCACAAGGATCAAAAGTTAAAATTCCCAACAACCAAGTCAAACTTTCAAACAGAAATTTTCGCTAACCTTCACAGGAACATGGATAGGAGAGTAACGTAATGAAACTAACTACCACTTTAGTGATCTCAGTTCCCAAGATTCAAATCAAGCACAGCTTATATCCTTTCCTACTCAATCACGTGTATCTAACTGGTATCTCACTGCAGTGAATTCAGGGTTTTAGAAGCCTCACCTGTTTAATATTTGCATTGCATTTCTGAGATAGTTTATCATGTACCTACAACTGAGGCCATTAAAATTATTATTTTGTGCAGATTATTTTTTATTTCTTCAATCTTTTGCAGAACATGCCCCTTTGCAGGAAAATATCATTTCCTTCCACAGAAAGGTGACAAAAGGAAATCTAGGTTTCTTTGGTAATGATGGTATCATTCATGAGTATCATAATCCTAAACTGAGAGCTCAGATGTGTTTTATATCCAGATTCAATTGATGTCTTTAGAGAAGGATCCACTGAACACTCACACCCTGGTTTAGTTTGATTTGGTTAGTGTGGATTTTGGCTTTTTCTCTCCCAAAACAAAAACCAAACAAAAAAAACCAACTGACCAAAAAAAAAAAAACAATTAAAAAACCCCCTAAAAACCAACCAACAAAAAAACCTTTCTGATGACAAAACCTGGATTGCTAAATTTTGGGGAAAAAAAGGTTTTACCAGTAATCTGGGGATATGGTCTTGAATTTAGACTTCTTAGGCTCCTCTCAGTGTAAAGAAATGCCTTTTGAAATGTCACAAGTGACAAAAGCAAGGTACTAAAAATTATAGGAGGGAGCTGCAAACCATGTGGAAATAACTTCTTTTGTAGAAATTATTTATGTAGGCTTTCTTTTTTTTTTTTTAGTAATTCAATAATGACTTTGTTACCAATTCATATTAACTCTTTCGATTGCATCTAAATGAAAGAGAAAAAAAAAAACCAACACTGTTCTCATTGCACACATTACTCAAGCTGAGGAATGTATCTAGCCTAACTGTATGGTAATTTCATTAATGAAAAAAAACACTCAGTTAAAAATGTACTTACACTTATTTTTTCATGCAAGTATTTAATCTAAAATTAGATGGTGGGCATGGGGAGTGCAGGGGAGGGAGAAAGGAAGTGTGTAGAGGGTTGGAGGGAGTGAGAGAGACAGAAAGGGGGGAAAAAAAGACATTGTCTCTGGAACAGAAGACATTAAAAAACAGAGGAGAGAAAGAGACTCGAAAATTGTTGAATTAATTCTGCTCTTCACTGTTGTAAAGCTAGTTAGCCTGTCAGTTCAAAGACCCGTTCTCCCATTCCTTTTAAGTCCCTGGGATGGGTAAACCAAAAGCTGGATAATTGCTACTGACAGAGACACGGTCCTGGGATTAGCCCGTGCTAGTAGCACAGAGGAAAAGCACTACTTGCACACTGCTCAAGTGTCTCTTGAGAAACAGATGTTGAGTACGTTTAACTCAGTGTTCTCATTTCCCCATTAAAGGTACATCCTTCACCAAGGCCTGAAAGTAACGGGCAGAGAACTGGTATCGCTTTCCTTAAGTTTATTTCTCAGTCATCACCTACTCATTTTTCCTCAAGACAAGCACAGTTAAAATTTATTAGCTACTGAGAGGGTTGTGTGAGGAAAACAGCAACATCAGAAAATATTCTGCAGAAGGGTCACCATCAATTAATAATGCCAGGTAAAATGCACAAAAGATGGAAACTCCTGACAGCACAGGTGTTGTTATCATCTGAGAAGGAAAACTTCTTCCTACTCAGAACCAGCTCAGAACTAGGAAGCTGAACATAAGGAAAATGCAGCTGTCAAAACACATCTATTACTGGCTTACAGCATTAAGAGAAATGTGCAAAACTAGATGTGCCCAACCTATAAGTCTGGAATCCAAAAAATGTAAAAAGAGTATTTCCATTCCTAAGTGTTTTTGTTTATAAAGGAACAAAAAAGGTTATTGAATAACCACCTTTAAACCAAAATTGTTATACATGCACACTTTACACTCTATAATCTCTAGTGTACAACCATATGGAGGCACTTGTAAAAATTTTGCTTCTACAATTACACTAGAAAACACTGGTGGAGTCTACACAACCTTTGTGTAGTACATAATAATTTAAAGCAGGGGGCTGTCTACCAACCTTGGTCTAAATGTTGAAAGATAGGTGTAACACTTGCAAAAGTAATAGTTCATTGAAACACTGACCTTTTCTGCAATCTCATACACCAGTGATGAATATTCTGTGGGCTCAGTGAGTTCAGTCCCTTAGGTTTCCCCTGGAAACCCTGGATCAGTGTCTTAGGCTGGTGACCACAGTTCACTCAGTTAGAGTTGGGTTACAAAAGCATTAAGGCTTGCACAGTTTTAAACATTACAGAGGATTATGTCCCAGTTTCCACGTGCATCTAAAGCTGTGATACTCACAGCAGCTACCTAACAAAGAATGCAGAAGAAACAACAGTAAAGCATGTTTATCCCATGCAAAGTCTCCATAAACAGGAGGAGAGAAACAGTCAGTGCCACATTTTAAGATTCAGTTATCCCTTTGCCACTCCTTCTTTCCCATAGCTCCAAATTTCGCACCCCAGGCATCCCTCTAGCCAGAAGGACTCAAACGACAGACAATGACCACCTGGTTTGAATAAAATGGTTTAGTAATAGTGATTTTCATCCAGCACAACTTCCCTTTAACAGCTTGCAACGACTTCTGAATGTGATAACCACTGCTTTTGCAGGTTTAATTACCTAAATCTATTGCCATTCTTTTCACACTGCCATCTCAATAGCCTTGCATAATTAAACATATAAATACCACCAGGCGTTCAATGAGTCATTATAACATAACTATCTTAAAAATGTAATACATGGCATTCAAAAGTATCATCTTAATACAAAGTTAAAGTTCCCCCACCTGCAGCCCAATGGCTCTTGATTCCTTTATTCTGGAATCACATTGTCTCTACAGAGTGAGGTCTCTCTCCCTTCTTATTCCCAAGATAGCAGCATCAGTGGTTCTCTAGGCCAAACAATTTCCTCTCTCAGAAAAAGCCGCCTTCCTTCAATCAGTTATGAAGACTGACTTTTTGTCTGTTCCTTGTTCCTTCTAGCAGCCTCCCCCATGCCTTTATTCCTGCTGCAAACTCCTTGTTTGCTGTTTCTTTCATTCCTTGCCTGCCTCAGCTTGTGCTTAGATGGGTTTCACAAACCCTGCCTTTTTATAGTCATAAGTCACATGAAAATATAAATCTTCTCTCATCTGTTGGCTAACACTCACATGAAGCCTTTTATTTTCTCTTTATTGCTAATGCTCAAAAGATATCCAGATCCTGGTATGAAATGTTTATACACAAAATGTGCAAATAGCATAAGAAAAAATACAGTACTTCAACTTTGTGGACTGAAGCTTAAGAAATTGGAAATGCAGAAGGAACAGATGTGAGGATATACCCACCGAACAACTCAGCAAAATTATATATTTAAGATGACAGGAAATCCAAGAAAAAGGTTTTGGGAAGGAAATAGACAAGATCCAAATCCGAATGTATAGAGGTCATCATCCCTTCACCCTTCTATGTCACTCCTCTATGTGCTTTATCATCCACTGGATTGACCTCATGGCTCTTCTTCATAAGTGAGTGTCCAACACTTTGCTGTAATCTTCAGTTCAAAGGGTGAGTAGTAAGAAAACTCCTTGAGGCATTATGCGAAGATACTGCAGTTCTGCTTTGGGTCATACATATCTACCAAGCAGATGTTAAAAGAGGAGTTTGATTCACAAAGTCCTTTAACTTGCATGTTTGTTCTTCAGATTCTGTACCATTTGGGGTCTGTATTTTGAATAACTGAATTTCTTAAATGAATCAATGAACAGTTAACTGGTTTCTCTTGCATCAAAGTTTCATCTTGGTCTTATTTCAAAGAATGTCAGACTTGCAGCTCCAGAGTGAGAATTTATAATAAAATCCATAGCAAAAATTGCAGGTAACAGAATTGAGAAAACAGATGAAAACTAAGAGGGAATAGGAATTGGAAGGGTCTTATACATAAAGGCCCAAGTTCTAATTTCAGATGTTCAACATGACAATTCAAAAAAAAGAACATCCTTGTAATTTGTTTAAAAGGCATAAAATCACTCTGAAGTGTGTGAGGTGAGCTGCTCATTCAATTATGACTAAATTATGACAAACCCCAGAGCTTTAAATAGGGTAAATTTTAAGATCAATAATTATATTTAAGGAACATCCGTAGTGACTTGTCCTAGAAAGTTCATACATACCTATATGAAGGAAAAAAAGCCTCAATAAAATCTATTTAATTCCCCAGAAGGTGACACAATTGGTTTGGGAAGTTTAGCTAAGTACCACTAAACATAGATAGATCCCCAAGAATGACACAAAATGCTGAAAACCTGTATTTTTTTTATCTAAGACTATTACTTTTAGTGGATACTCCTGACATTAATTCCTTTCTATCAAATTACTGTTATGCTTTGGTCTCTCTCACACATTCAGATGCTGAGTACATCATTCATTTCCAGCTATCCCAAAAGGCTTGAATACATGCACAGTTAGATCAGACTTCAAGGGAACGCAAGCTTTTATGCATCAGTCAACAACTAAGGGATGAGGTTAAGTAGAAACTTTACCCAGGGGCAGGCGATTTCAGTAGCTGTCCTCTGAGGAGTTTCTGTGAGTCTCCAGTCTGGCTGAGGTCTGATAAGGGGAAAGGACTGTGCAAGGCAAACATCTGAAGCACTTCTGGGTTACGGCTGCACCAACCACACATCCACCTCCCCCAGCTGACACATCAGCGAGCTCCCCAGCACCCATTTTCTGAAGATATATTCAAATCAAACCAGTTTTATACAAGATACTAGGTATTACAGAACTTACAAGAATAAAAAAACCCACAGTGTATATAATGCAGTGCAAATAAAACAGCATATATGAAATAGCTGCAGGAACTACAAATGAGGCCAAGACTGACATCTCTCTTCAAAAACACAATTAATGTATTTAAAAATTAAAACTTTCTTTCCATGTTTAAATTTTCAAAAGTGTCTATCACTGCTTCCAGCTGATATTTAAAATAAAGCTAATGTAAAATACTATTGTAACCCAGACACACGTTGGATTTCAAGAAACGTAGCCTTATCTATAGCTTAATATTTATGCAGCGTATCTAAGATTGACAATGAGCAGCCTACAAGGCTTTTTACAACACATGCTGAGAGCAATAAATGTTAAACCTCAGTTTTAAATATTTCTCACACTATTTAATTTGCTTTTAAATATAAGTTTCAATATTGACAATTTCAAATAATAGGGCATTTATACTCAGTTCTCATGGTTGTTTTTCAAAATAAGCAGCCCTTTTCCATTAAGACACACTCAAAATGTGGTTATGTATAAGTTACATAATTTCAGTTTAGGTCAAAGATACACTGGACTAAATTATTGTTTCATTTATTATTCTATCAATAATTGCAATGCGCAGAAACAAATCTTGGAGATTCCTTGCCCATAATTAACTCCCACACAACTAGTAAATACTGTTAAAACACGCAAGACTACAGTAGATTTATATAATAAAATATTGATTTTTTTTTCCAATGGTGCCAAAGAGGGTAAACTTCTTTTAATTTTTAAGGAAAATATAACTTTAAATAATAGACAACAAAGTCAGTGTTACAGAAATATGGCCAAAACTTACATAATAGTTCAAGGAAAGAGTTATACCATAATTTACTAATCACACATGAAAAGCATTTATTGCATTTTAAAGTGCACTACTCTGCGCACATCTGATTCAAGATCTCATGGAACTGATCTGTTCAATGCATTAGATCTTGTCCTCTTAAATGCCATTTAAACTATTACTTCATGAACATCAAAAACATTAAGTAAAGATTAATTGAATAGATAAAAAATTAAAAAAAGAAATTACACAATGCAAAGGCTTGTGTCTCCAGGATATGAAGATATGAATCAACTCTTTTCACCTACTGCTGGAGTACGAACTGAAGAAAAGTCTGGCATCTTCTACACACAAGTATGAGAAGGATTACTACTGTGTTCAGTGAACCCTTGCCCACACATATATTAAGACTCTCAAGAGAAAAGTGGGTCACACTCTAATCATAAAAACACACTGACTTGTACAAGAAAACATTTTATTACCCTTTAAACTTTTGTTTTTGCAGCTGCAAAACAGCTTTATTAAGAGAGATAACACATATGTGATCATCTGCCAGCGTGGTACTGCCTGTGCAGTATTACACTGTTAACACAGTGTTAGTATCTTCTTTTCAAAGATACGTTACTAAAATGGAAATACACTTCTAGGGACCTCCTATCTCACACTGATTCAAAGGAGAAGAGTCAGTAATCAGTAAAATAGGTACATCTGATGAACTCACTGATTCTCTAACAGTTTACTACTTCCAAAGGAGTATACAGCATATTAAAGGATTTTGTTATGTTTAGTTGTTACTGCAAGCTAGGAAAAACCCCCTATACGTAAAGTTACATATTGACTAATCACAGAATCCAAACACACAAAGGCAGACCCAGCTCTTGATATCACTCTTCCTGAAGAGAACAGGACCACTTTTTTAATAAGAAACTTAACATAAAGTCTAATACATAGCAGCACACTTTAAATATGTCCTTTACATTACTTTCAGAAAAGAAAGAATTATTTTTAGAAAAGGCATATTTACATTGACCAGAATGTTCTAAAAGGCCTAAAGGTCTTAGGTGAACAATTTCATGCAGCCTTTAAATCACTGCCTTGCATTCCACAGTGAAATTAAAACTGATTCTCATCCAAAACCCCCAGTACCTCCATGATTCAAGAGTCAAACATTACCAGCACTTGTTAGGCAACCTCAGGACTGCACACCTGCAGAACCCAGAATGTTCTTTCTGCCACACAGTACCCACGCCCATCTCCTTTAACAGCCTACAGATACGTTCACCTTGCCACACACTTAAAAGAGGTCAATTGACCAGGCATATTTAGGCCAAGGATAAGGAGGTGAAAGTTCTCTCCTTGTCTTTCTCCCCTCTCCCCTTCTTAAAAGAAGGTCAATCTAACAAATATAACTCATAAAGGTTTCTGCTTTTCTAGTATCAATTCCAGTGTTAAATCAACTGTTAATCTTCTTGTGTGTTTTCTCTTCACTTTGTTCACTTAAACCATAACTTGAATTGAAATTACTCTGTGACTGAGAGCAAAAGGGTTTATCTGAGAAAAAACAAACAACAGAGAAAGAGAATTTGAGTTCAGGTATTTAGGATATGTCAGAAAACATACTTGACTGTTAAGTACTGTTCCATTGTAAGCAGGCTGAATTTTCTTTTCAAGCTAGGGATCACCAAAGAGAAAACATTCTGGGTATTCAGGGAAAAATATAAGGATCAAAACCACCATACAGGATATATGTATTCTGCTTGATTTATTTAAATTGAAAAAGACATGAGTGCATTTATAAGAATTGCTTTTTCTTTTGTATTTATCAGTCTCCTCAATCTTACCTCCATTACTGCCATGACAGAATAATTAATTTCAGTCAATCAATCATTTAAATAAACCTCACAGGTGACCTCAAAATAACACATAATCCACCAAGAACCAGTCACAACAACAATCTTTAAATTCCCTTGGAAAGGAAAATTAAGTCAGCTATGTGTGGCTTGGGGCAACTTAAGCTGTAAATCTCTCTTTTCTGATCTCTTCATATGGATGAAAGAGCAGTACTGCTCTGGATTACATAGAACAATTATGTGTTCTAAAAACTCAGGGAATCAGGTTTCAAACAGCTTTAATCATGACCAATTAACTGCATCTTTTGCCACCCTGTAATAGTTCCACCGATGTCTAAAGAATCACTCTAAGAAGCCAGTCCTTTAACATTTAAGTTTATAGATACTAAAAGGCCTGTTCGTATTTGTGAATAAACCCAAATAGAGGCCCCTTGCCTGACTGAAAAAGCACCCACCTTCTCCCTTTGCTGCATACCTTAAAAAAGGTGGAGCAGGCTTTGAACACTTGAGTAGATTGCTATAAATGTGAACACATGGAAGGAACAGTGGATGTGGGTTTCACAATCACTGGCAATCACTCAGAGAATACAGACATTTAAATAACCACTTCCTTCTTTGAGGATATAAATGTGTTGTACTGTCCTTAAAGTAGGAGCTACTCTTTTCAGCAGTACTGTCTTTGATATTTTGAAGATTTGGAAGTATGCTTTTTCTAGGTTTCTTACAGCAGCCTTCCCTCTGAAATTTCCCACCAGCCCACTGCTCCCAGCAGGAACAACAGTGTCGATATAAAAAAAGACATGATAACATCAGCTGCCAGAATATTACCACTAAGGGGTCAGTCTGAGAATCAGTAGATGACACAGCAGTAAAAATGCTGATACCTTTCTATACTACAACTCTCATCATTGCTACCCACAGCAGTGCTTCACCAAGGAGAAATTTTATGAAAACCTTGGTGTAGATAGCCACTCAGGGTTGCAACAAGATATATAAAGTCATAACAGTACAGGAAATGTGAAGCTCCTGAAATACAAAAGGCTCAGCAGCGTAAATCCAGAAGATAAACTGACTATAGTTTGTAATTCAACCAAGCAATGAAGTTGTTAGGTAGACAAAAAATCTCAGTAAAATTTACTTTTTTTTTTTAATTATTCAACCAAAGCACCTTGTGCCCAAGGGCACCACACTTTGATTTAGGAACACTAAATTCCTGTCCTCATATTCCCTAGCAGACAAAAACCACTAGGTAGCAAAGCTTTCACAGCAAACCTAAAACCAAGGAAACTGCTCTCAAATAGACAGCAGCAGAGAAAATCAATCCAACAAACAAGATGAATCCTACCTTTTCAAGGCTGCTATTATCAAGCAGCAACTAACTGAGCTGGTGTAAACTCAAGGATATACAACAGGCAGGAATACACTATAAGCAAAGAATGGTACAGGTGATAACTTATTAGACCAAGGGATATAGGCAGGAAAACTACACAGGCCTTCTGACACGCATATCAGTCTTCACATCTGAAGCAGAATCAGCAACATTTGATTTAAAAACTAGTTGAGAAAATGCTGCTAGGAATTTAGCCAGATTATGCTAATCAGATGGTAATCTGAGGGGAAAAAAACAGTTAATATCTGTGGTGCAGAGAGGAGTGTTAACAAGGAGAGGGTGCCTGGTTTACACATGCCTAAAGCCATAATTTTACCTTCCCTATTTGTCTGCTGCTCTAGGCAAGAAACTACTTTGCCTACAGCTTATGCAAGCCTGGTGAGACAGCTGAACTAAAAACTGAGAAAAGATTCTTTATATATTCATTATAAATGTACAGAATTTCAGCAGAATGAGAATGTTTTGAGTTGGCAGCAAGTATTTCAGGATTCAATATTGTGCTGCCAGAGACACTGTGCCATGGTAAATAAACACTACAGCTTTGACTGTCCAATTTGGCTTTAAAGTGGCTTCTACCTGACACTCTGTTCATACAAACACTAAGTAAAGTCTTGCAAAAAGTTAATCGCTTGACGCCATTTGTCCTGAAACAAAAGGGTTGATTATAGCAGCTCCAAGGAAAGTCTAGGAGTGTATATGGGTTCTAGAACCACATCCATATCCATATCCTACCTGTAAAGCAAGGACTGCCTTTTCAAAAGCACCCTAAAAGCCCCTTCTCCCAGCAAAAGCACATCTGTGTGGAAGGATGTCATTTTCTGGAAGAAGTTTCCAAGGATTTAGGTCTTGGTACACAAGAAAGCATTATGTGGACATCTACTCTCACCAGGAGTTTTCAACCAACAATGTAAAATTCAGATAAAACCATATATTTAGTACTTTTAATCATCAACACATACACAAACATAATTAAACATCCACCCCAGTTAACAGGCTGCACAAGCACGTTTCAGAAACCACATGTTGAGGCTATCCAGACAGGTCCCTTTGAAGCATCAGGCCTTTGTTATCTCCTATACAATGAATAATCAACCAACCAAGTCCTAGACTAAAAATCTCAGCAACTTTCACCTCCTCCTCTGGTGGAGAAGAAAAAGACAGAGTTTTATCTGTCTGAGCACAGGACAACCTTGGACGTAAGGCAACTGTGATTTCTTAAGAAGAAAAAAATAATTTTACAAAGTACATATGACATCACTGATACACATCACACACACACTTCTCTCATGCAGATTTGTTACAAAACTATATCGCTAACAGTTGTGAGTGCTTTGCACCTTAGCCAAAGCTCCTACCACCACATGTGATGCTATTTATTCAGCCCAGTCACTCAGAAGCTGTGAATAGATGCAGTCCAAATCTTAACAGAGTTATGCCAGAAACCCAGCCCTATACTCGACATAGATCTTTAATTTTTATTTCTAGTTCTGTGTTTGCTTCTTCTTTTTTTGAATGAAAGAGATTAGCACAGCCCTTTAGCAGGATGCTTTTCAAATGTGCTTTAACTTTTTACTATAGCAGCTCAACTCCAAAAGGATGCAGTAGACAACTGTATGTAAAAGCTGAGAAATCTTTCGTACCCTTTTCATGCAGAAAAGCAACTTTCATACAGACCAAGAGGTCCCTATTTGTGTAAAATAAAACACTTGGTGTTTACTTGACAGAAACAGGTGATTCTATTTAAACTAGACAGGTTGCAATAAAACATTTGAGTCCCAATTGCTGACTGCTTATTTCTGCATTCCAACTACAAAATGTTGGTACCTTGATAGTCATTAACCACTTCTAATGCCTCAATGAATCAGCCATGCTGCGACAAAACGTGAAAACTACTACTTTGTTTCCCTATAAATGTAGATTGCAATACCCAAGATAGAAATAAACTAAACAGTGCTGCTGGGCTGCACTTCTGAAAATTAAGTACTTCTGAGATGACTGAAATTCCTGCAACCTGTACTTTAGCTAAGCTATCACACTTCTCTTTCCACATTACAAAAGACTTTGGGGTTTTCACAGTTTTGATATGTCAGTGGGGCTCTCCAATGTCGCTAGATCATTTTCAAAGAAAAAAATCTTGTTTTGAATTAGTCCTGGAAGTGAGTAACCTTTTGGAGTGATATTGCAACCAAAGAACATGAAGGCCCTCACTAAAAGCAGCACAAGGGATACTATGTTCTCAGGACCAAGTACAAAAAAAGCATAATAAATACAAGGACTGAGCTGTCTGGGCACTTAAAGAAGCATCCCTAGTACAGATCTGGACTGAGTTACATGGGAGATCTAGTAACACCTTTTCAAGTGGCTCAAGACTACTGCTGCTGGAAGCCTTTCCTGCCCTTCTGACTCACAATAAAAACAGCCTCAGTGTAGCAAACAATATTTCACACCTTCACACATTATTTTTTCTTTATAAAACTTCTCCTGGATATGGCAACTGACATAACACCAGCACTTCATACCAATATAAAAGAGATCTGTCTTAAAAATATCACCTCATCTGAAGGCATTTTTAAGAAGATGCTCTTTGTATTTGTAAAAGCCATACAAAGTGTAAGATTACACAATGTATTTTGTTAAGCTGATGATAAATTCCATTTTAATGTAATGCAACATAGAAGTCATTGGTATTGCTGGACTGTACATATTTTAGTATTTCTGACTGTGAGGAAGCAGTAAACTTCTTTTTTTTTTCTTTAAGGGTGAAGGAGAATGCTAAGCACATTAAATTATTAAATGCTTAGAATTTTAATTAGAAACAAAATTAACTTTTGTAAGATTTGGTAATTCAGATGATAATGGAAGCAGATATACATGAGGTCTGTATAGGAATAACGCTTACAAACGCAGAGAGAGAACAGAAGCAACTTGGTGCATTTATAGACTTGCATTCCCTTTCTCTGTGCCTGAACTTTCTTTAATGACAACACGTATTTATTGCCCTAAATACAAAATTCAGACAATATGAAAATTAAGGATGTCATACCTTGTCTCCAGTGCATAGTTAGGAACTAACTTGCCCTCAAAGTTACTAGGCATAGACATGCAGTATATAAACATATGCAAATATAGTGTATGGTGATTCTATTGTACAATAGTATAGACCCAGACAAGTCTGGCCATACTATGATTGATTATTCTTAAGAAAAAACCCAAACTAAACCAACCAACAAACAAACAAAAAAACCCCTACTCCCTCAAACCATAACTAATTGTGATTGCAAAGACAAGAGGTGACTTTCCCCAAAATTAGATTGTTTTGTAGGCTGCATCCATAAAAACATATCTCTGTAAAAACCTAAGTTTTCATAGAAACTGTACTAGGGCCTTTACCCACTTTAAAAAAAAAAAAATAAAAAAAAGGAACTGCAAAAACTTTGTCTATTTGTATAATTGTTCAATCACGCTGTTATGGATACCCTTGAATTTACCATTTTGTCATCTCATTTATAGATACTACCTTAGTCTTGTGGTGTATGTAATATATTGCCCGCATTTTGGACAACTACCCCAGAGAAGAGAGAGGGCTGACATTAGCAAGTCCACAGGTTCAGAGCACTTCAATTCCTAGCCTAACGTGAAGTAAGATATTATTGTATTTTTAAAGATACTCGGTATTCATAATTCCATGCAGTTCACAAAAGATGGAGATGCACAAAGAAAGAAAAACTAACCTTACATATCTCAAAATCAGGTAGCCAAAAAATAACTCATCAAAATTAGCAGACACTTTAAAATATAGACCTCTGTGATTTGACTCTAATTAAGTGGAAGTTGAAGTTGGAGCCAGGATTAGAAGCCACAGGGGATCCTTTGATCTCAGTTTCTCAGACTCTGGTGCTTTTTGCACTACCGCACTTTCCCTTCACTTCAGCAACTCTTATGCTGCTGCTTTAGCAGAAGAGTCAAATCAACTACAGGCATGTGGCTGGGAAGGAATTTTTGGCATCTCTACAAACATTCACAAACGGCATTATCTTCAGCAGATGAAGACTGATATTTTCAAAGTCAAGTCCTCCTAAAGTTTTGGTCCACTGGACCCGAACAGTCCATGTTTTCTCTGAGTATTTTATACAGGTCAAGGGTACTTTAAATTGTTTACAATTACACAGTGGCACGTCCAAAATATATGCAATATGGAATTGCAGAAAATTAAAAATAAAACCTTAAAAAGCTGACAACACAGGCTATTACAAAGCTAACACTATAAATATAAGTATATTTGGAAGGCATTCATACTCTGCCTTTATAAATAATCATTTCTCCTTCTGTCACAAAGTCCTTTTCCCATATTAGTATAGACATTAGGGTTCAGAAAAACAAAAGGAATATTTAGCTTGTGAACTTCAGACATGCATTTTAATAATTTTGAAAGGATGAGTGTAAAAGCTGTCTTAATAATCTCATGGCAAGAAGGATTCATATTTTTGTCTTCCTATGCCAAGAAATAAACATACAAAAAGAGAAAATTTTAACTGAAAAGAATTTTTCAGAGAAATATAAATGGCTTGTTAGGGAACTGTAATGTAGTAATAGGTATAAAATTTAGCAGGAAGTTTACATTTCCTACAAAGGCCCCACATCCAGTGGTAGGCACATTTTGTGTTGCTTCCACTATAAGAAATTGAAAATGGAGCTTTACTGAGCAGGTAAGGGTACATGAGTGTGCTATGAGTGTGCACAGAGTTGGTGCAGATGTCCCCAGATCACCTACTTTACAAAAAAAGGTGCAACTGTAAAAGAAGGCTGAAGAGAAAGCTTTCAGGTACCTTTGCTCTCTCCAGACCAGAAAATAGATATAATTTAAAATCTAATTTAGCAGCTCTACACTATACAGGAGCATCTTAATGTGTTACAACAGGCACAGAATTATTCACTGCATCTCTCTACTACCATTAAAGAAAATCAACCATTATTCTCAATCTCCTAATGTAAGTGAAACTTAGCACATAATAAACATCTAATTAAATTACTTTCAGTACATTTTCCCCATAAAGTTATTTTTGAAACTACTGACAATATATACAACGACTGAACAACATGTAGTAAATTGTAAGCTATTAATTTTGGAATGGATCTGTACAGGCTCTTTAGAAATATTAACAGATGACTCATTGATTTTCGAACTATTACTACATGATATGGACAATTCAATGAGATTTTTTTTTCCCTCAGTAGACAGAGATCTAACAATTAATAAATTATCTTTGTTTTCTTTAGAAAGGAATTCTCATTATAGTGCAAGTATATAACTTGCTAGAAACATACAACAGCAAGTAATAGCATAATTAATTTACAAGATATTTCTACTCTTTATTGTGATGTTTCTATACATTCAGTTATAAAAAACATCAAAAGATTTCCCTCTCAAGAAGTACATTAGACAGCCAGCATTCTTTTTTCATGACGTAAAAAAGATATCTTTTAAAGTTATATAAAAGACAAAACACTTCGAGCTAAAATTTTTGGCAGTATTGCTATTTCTACTTTGCTAAGCCATAGAAGTTCAAGAAATGTGAATTAGCTTCTTTTGTGAACACTACTGATTCTCCAGCTTCCAAAAATTTTGTTGTACATACAGGTGAAAAAAGCATTTTTTCAGATCAACAAGAGATTTGACAATATCAGGAACTTTTTAGATCGTTCAAAAAGAGAAGAATTCACACTCACCCCTGAATATTAAGGTGGACTTCTGTAGATGTGCTTTACACTGTTTGCTTACTCTATACAATACTTAGAAATCTGTTCCAACTCATTTCATCCTGAAAACTTGGTAATATCTGCATTTGCAGATGTAGGCTATACAAATAAAATTTCTTTTGAAAGTGTTTTTCAGATGCAAAGTAAGTAGACTTCTACTTCAAAAAATTTAGAAATTTATCGCAGCAGGTTTGGGAATGTCAATATGTTTAAACCTGTACTAGCTCTGCTTTCTGACAAACTGTGCTGTAAATCTCTCATTAAACACGTGGTACTCAGTTTGGAATACTAATATCATGGTCTTGAAAAGGGCAACAAAAATTAAGATAATGCTAGCCTGCTGTATCTTTGCTCTGGAAGATAAGATGTTGCCATGGTTTTGGTGATTTTGAATAACTGTCCTTAAAAGAGTGATCACTGTAGCAAATGAAACGCCTTAATACTCCTCCCAAGCAGCTAGGTCCATTTGCTGTTATTTTCCTTATTTGAAATTAAGAACATGTCCCTGAACGGTGTTGAAGGCTCTGCCAAAAACATACAATAGTAGAACTCAAAATGCCTGATGCAACAGACACAGACATTCTCCACAGCCAGAGGAGAACACGGGCTTATGACACACGATGACCGTAGGCATCATTAGTCAGGGAAAGTCATTCAAGCAACCAACACAAAAAGAAGGATTCTCCTTACAGCCATTCTGTTTGGAATAACCTGAGAGCAAAAAGGAGGAGTTATAAAGTCTCCTGGCTTGTCTGGGGGCTGGGCTTGTTTTTGCCATCACTTTTTAAATAAGACACTCATACTATCAAGGGTCGCCTCTCTGAAAATTGACCTTTCTAGAGCGAGGTTTTCTTGGCTTTGACAGTGATAGAAAGAAAGGAACACTGCCTGAGAAAGAAAGAGACAAACCAAAGACTTGATATTCTAACAGTTGTATTTCACAGCAGGAAATAAACTCTGGGGAAGGAAAAAAAAAAAAAAAGGAAAATACTCTGATACGGCCCACATTCATTAGAACACACTAATAGGTGTTCAATGCAGCAGAAATACTGTTAGGTCTTTTAGCACTTTACTGAAGAACATTTCTAAATACATTTTGGATGTTCATTCCGGGATGCACCATAGCCCTTACAAAGCCCTCTTGAATAACTTAAGAGAAAGCAGTTATGCTTATTATGTAAGACAGTATTTTTAAATACTAACTTGTGGGCAAAATATACTGCTATAAATGGTAGTATGTCTTATGCTCATGGAGACAGAACAGAATTTTGAGAAGAAAAGCCAGTCCTTGGAAAGATATTAGGACTGGTAAGCTGCTTTTCTGGATTTAGTTGAAATTTCATCGGCGCTGTGGGTAACATTTCTAGTTTTGTAGCTGAGTTTTCAAACAATGAAATGTTCTTGTTTCACACAAGTCAAGGAGCTAAATCACTTTTAAAACTCTTAGCAAAAATAAGTGGTTTGAGTCAATGTTGCTCCAGGTAACACTCTCTGCTTTGGGACTAAAAATAAAATCGCTCATTCAGAATATAAGTGGGGAAAAAAGCAAGCTCTGCAGAGTTTTCAAAAATATTTCTTCCTTCTGGGTTTAAAGCTAAACTCACTATTTATGAGAAATCTTGGCAGAACATAAAAATTTGAAACAACACAGCTGCAAAGACTGTCAATTCCTTACCTTGTGTAAAATGATAGGTCTTTCACTACAAAGACATTGGCAAGTTATTAAAGAATACAAGTATTAAAAACAAGTAAATAAATAATTCTGGTTTGCACTCAATCACACAAGGCTTTTTGAAACATGTGAAAGGTACTTAGCTTAATGGTCTCTAAATTTGTAAGGAAACAAAATTGCTTGGCACTTAACTGAAACTGGCCAATGAATGGTTTAAAAACTCAGCTCAGGAATTTGGGAAAGACACAGTGAAGTCAATGTAAAGTCATTTGAATAGGCTTTAAATCAGAACAGGAGTCAAAAGGATAGATGAGTAAACTTGATTAATTTCTTCATTTCTATGCAACTAACAGTACTAAACAGTGTCCTTGCTAATATTTAAACCTGAATGAGTGACTTATTCTATGTGTGATCCCCGGGAGATTAATCAAGAAAACAATAGAAGAATTGAAAACAGTCATTTATCCTACAATCTTATCAGAAGTTATAAATTTACAAAACTTGGGTACTACAGTAAAGAAAGCTTTAGAGAAGGATTCGATCAGGCTCTCCCCTGTTAGAATGGTCACTTTACACCACTTCTGTGTCTTAATATGCCGTGCGATATCCAAGCAAGCAGCTATGTAGTTTTCCTCATTTATTCCTATGAATTAGTGTCTGTGATTTTATCTACATCTTCTCCTTTGTGCATGCAAGTGTGTATGTGTGTGTTGTCATGCCCCAAGCAGTTCTGTGGAGTTCTCAGGGTTGAAGCAGCTCTTTTATTGTAATCAGTTTTCATTACAGTCCTTTGATCTCTCTCCATTCTTTGTACACAACACTTCATCACCTTTATTTTCTGTCATAATTGCATGTGAAAGATTTCTCCTTTGATAGACCCTGAATGCCAAATCAGTATCGAAAAGAGTGTTGAAAAGTGTCATGTGCTCTGTCTGCTTTAAAAGGCATCCCATACACCTGTGGAAGACAAACAATTTTTCAGTGATATGACATATCTATCATCCGTCCACAGGATATGAGCTGTTCTGTCTGCTTAATAGCAAGGGGCTATGCATAGCAAAATAGTAACTGCTGAAAGAAATGTGTAGCACATTGCAAACTGTCTGGCAGCCCTCCCTAAGCCTCATCTCATTCTGGCCTGCTGATAATTCACAGACTGTGTTCCTGTGCGCTCATCACTCCGGCAGTAAGAGTGGCTAGATGGGGCCCCCTGTCTCTGCTCCCTGTCACACTGTCATTCAGGTGTGTCTGTCTGCCATCACCTGCTGACACAGCCACATGCGTCTCAATTACAGAATAGGCCTCCATTCACACTGCTGATGAAGATGTTCAATCTGTACTGGCTAACAGCATTCTTCCTTAAAGATATGTCTTTTGGGGTTTGTGAAAACAGACACCGGGTGAAATGTGTTGGCCGCTACAGAATAATATTTCTCACCATACTTTTGGTAACAAATTATTAGTGGCCAGTTCTTTTCTCTACAATTTTAAGTCTCTGTTATCCTCTGCAATGATAAAATACAGTGAAGGGATATAAAATTATTTTTATTTTCCCCTTCTCTACTTCAGCGTGAGGACAAGTGATTAAGCAGCAAAACTGGAAAGCCAGATATGATACAATGTCATAGTAATTTATTTCTCTATTTTACAAACGCCATGCATTTTAAGAACCAAGGATGTTTTTAACAGTGCCAACACAGCACAGGAGACATCCATATTCACTTTATAAGAAAAGGAAAAAAAAAAAAAAGAAAAAAGAAAAAAGATAAAAGGAGGGAAAATGCTTAGAAGATGATAATGAGAGATGTGTAATTGTTACATATGTACTTCTATAGCCATGGAAGGTAACACACAGTGATACCTGACCAGCAGTGCCACACAATACACACAGGTCCTGTGAGGTGTGGCTGAGGGAGCTGGGGGTATTTAGCTTGGAGGAAAGGAGGCTCAGGAGGGACCTTATCCCTCTCTACAGCTCCCTAAAGGGAAGTTGTAGCAAGGTGAGGGTCAATCTCTTCTCCCGTGTAACAGGGGACAGGACAAGAGGAAATGGCCTCAAGTTGCACCAGGAAAGTTTTAGATCAAATATTAGGAAAATATTCTTACTGAAGGAGTTGTCAAGCACTTGAACAGGCACAGGGAAGCGCTGGAGTCACCATGCCTAGAGGCATTCAGAAGGTGTACAGATGAGGCAGGTAACAGACAGCCTTACCAGAGGGGAGGCAGTACTGGATCTGTTGGTAACCAACGCAAGTGACCTAGTCAGAGAAGCGAAGACTGGAGGCAGACTGGGCTGCAGTGACCATGTGTTGGTGGAGTTTGCTGTCCTGAGGGATGTGGGTCGAGTAAGGAGTCAAGTTAGGCCACTGAACTTCAGAAGAGAAAACTTCTACCTCTTCAAGGAGATTGTCAGTAGGACTTGCCCTCAGGAAAAAACAAGTGGAACAGAGCTGGCAGATTAAGGAAGTCTTCCATAGAGTGCAAGAGCCAGCAATACTCAGGTGCAAGACACTGAGCAAGGAAGGCAAGAGGGTGGCATGGCTGAGTAAGGACTAAAGGGAAAGAAACAAATGCACAGAGAGTGGGAACAAAGACAGGTACCCTGGGAAGAGTATAGGGGCAATGTTCAGTTGTGTAGGGATGGGGTGAGGAAGGCTGAGGCAAAGCTGGAACTGAACTGGGCAAGGAATGCAAAGAATAGCAAGAAGGGCTCCTACAGATAGGTTAACCAGAAAAGGAAGGTCAAAGCAGGCATACCCCTGATAAAAAATGTTGGTAAACTGGTAACAGTGGATGAGGAGAAGGTTGAATTACTCAACAGCAGAATGAGAGTGGCCCTGCCAGGAAGGACTTTGGGGTGCTGCTGGATGAGAGGCTGGACACGAGCAGGCCATGTGCACTGCCAGCTCAGAAAGCCAAATGTATCATGGGCTGCAGTCCTCACTCTGTCCCAGCTTAATATCTACGCATTTTCCCTTTTCTTTGGTAACCGACAGAAATCAAACAAGTTAAGCCAATAATTTGTTCTGAAAAATACCAAATTTACAGATGTAATCTTAACTCACTTAAAACCTTTTAAAAATTGGATTCTTGGTTTGTGCAGCTCAACACACTTATTACATTTTCCATTTTTCTTTCTACAATTAAAAAGTACTATATTCAGTTCATTTCAGACCTACCACTTACTCCTGACCAACAGCACTTCTTCTCTCCTGACCATAAGCTTCTCTCAAACAGGAAACTGTCTTCAGCTCTAGAAAGTTCCTTTTGTTCAATAGGCTTTAAAATCAATAATATTTCATTATTAAATCCAGATCCACATATTGGAACTTTACAGTAAAATTAACTAGTAATTGCTATATTTTTACTTTTGCACAGACAGATACACTTTCTTCAGGTTTCTCAAATTTTCAGTACTCACAAATGACAAATGAGATTATAGTATTTAAAGTAAACAGCTCACTTCTCTGATTTAACATATGGAATTAAAAATTCTAATATCCATCCCATCAACAAGCAACCCAACACATGTAACACATATTGAACATAAAGCTACAGTTATGTTTTTCTGACAGTATTACAAGGAGACATAGCCATACCTGAGAGACATACCTGCCACATATGCACAAATAACTGCATGACCAAATAATAGGGTCCTTGATATGTATATCAAGGGACCAGTTAGCAAGTTTTCAGTTTTACTCCTCTATCAACAATCTCATTTATGCACTTGTCCTAAACATGAACAAAATGACTGACTGAAAGAATAATTACCATAAACCAGAGAATTTCCAGGCTATTCCTCCTTGAACTCAGATGTGACTTGCACTGACTCTTTCTAGATGATGACCCTTAAAAAACTGGAAAGATTATTATTCAACAACAAAGAACATTGTCAAGACTGAATATAGAAAATGAAACTCAAGGACAGTTATGTAATTGCTGTCTGGACTTAATCTTTTCAAGACTCAAGATTTTAAATTAAACTCAAGAGCATCCATATACAAGTAGCAGAAATTAATAACTATAATTGTGTATGACAAGTGAAAAAATCTAGTCCTCTCACCTTTTCTTAATTTTTAAGAAATTAAATTGTGACCCCAACTCAGCAAATAAGAAATCTTAAAGTTGAAATTACTTTCTGGTTAGATTTCTTGCTTCTTTATTTCTTCCTTGTCCCAGTGTGGACATAAATGGTGACCTGTTAATTTGTTTTATACTCAATCCCATTCCTACTGTTTTCAAAGAGAACTGGGACACACAGCCCAACAAATAATAATAACTTCCATACTGTAACAGCAATGGTAACAGGCTGTGTGGCTCTGAATTGTGAAGGAATATAAAGAAGTGAAGACTTACATTTATGGAAAAGACATTAAGTCCTAGTTGGCAACCTTTGTGCAAAGATATAATTCACTCTGTGCAGTTCTGCAAATTTTAAAAGTGGCTTAACTTCAAATAAATAAATAAATAAAAATTATATTATACAGAGAAGGAAAACAATCCTGCAAGTAGTCAGTGCTTAGGGTCTTCCTATCTCATAAAGTAGGGTTACACTCAGTAAGAACCAGAAGAGGAAAAACTTTTTGAAGAAAAGGAAACATAATTTCTCTGATTTTCTCATTGTTTATTCATTTTAGTGGAAATACATGAGACTTGGACACAATCTTTTTCTCTTTTATATTCCTTCTGTTAATCTTCTCATACATACTCTCTTTTCAGAATCAAACATTTGAGAAGGGTCTTCATTTTCTTTGCCGTTTCCCCCTTATCTCACACGTGTGTCTGTTTCTATCTCAACAGTTTCTCAAGACTGAAAGATGAAACTCCATTTCCTTGATAGTCTAGTCCAGTCTAGTGCCTTTAAGACACAAAACCTTTTAACTATATCTTTTTAGTAACAAAGCATCAAAGAAGATTTAACAATTTCTAGTTTGATCTCTGTATTATAAAGAGCAATTACAGAAAAGAATAGTTTTACAACTATTTAAATTTATCAGCCCTCAGCAATATTTATAATGGCAGCTGGCAAGATACAATATTTTATATAAATTTATTGTTTAGTCATATTAAGGACTAGAAAACAGTTTTGAAAGTTATGAGCTGAGCAGACAAGAAAAAAAAAAGGAGAAAGGAAACAGAGGTAGACAGTGATTAAATTATTTGCCCAAGGCTACATAACAGGTCAAAGGCAGAAATGTGAATTGGAAACAATTCCCCTAGCTTCCCAACACAGTTCCTGAACACCAGACTACCCTGAGTTTTTGAGTTGGACATAAAAAACACCACTCCAATGAAAAGTTAGTACTAACCTCTGACAAAAATCTATGGAACTCCTAATCGTGGCACTTTGCAATTATTTTAACTATTCTGCATGTACATGTGTGTGCAAGTAGCTGTAATCTGGTGGCTCTTGGGTAATCATAAGTGTTGCCTCACACTTCCATAGGATGAGAGAACTGTAAAGCAAAGCTGATCAAAACTGTCACCCTTGGGTCACAAGTGCCAACACTCTTGATTATGCCAGGGGATGTCCAGGGTGCATCTGCTGACATTGTGCAAATCATTGTTATTTATTTTTTAAAAACACATCATAAATAATTTTAACATGAAGAATGTTCTCTGTGAGAGAAACACTTCAGGAAAAAAGTGACATATTAGAATGATTGCATTTTTAAAAAAATTTATTCACCATAGCATTGTATTCAGTGTGATGTAACTTGAGTTATGGACTCATCTCTCTCTTAAGACAGCTTTCTCAGTGTACAGAAATGCCAATATTGTGTAGTGGTGTTGATGCAATAAACACAACTAAGAAAATGAAGTATATAAGAAATGAAGGGATCCATAACTGCACAGCACATTTAAATGAATAAACATAATAAATCTGTAAACATAGATTTCACCTGCCTTGACTAAAAAGCAAACTTGGAGAGATGTCAGTAGAACAGAATAATGATACAGAAAAAGACTGTATCACATACTGCTCCTTCAACTCCACGATTACATCTATTCATCTAGGTCATTTTCATCTATTATATCATTACAGCTTTCCTCCATCCAAGAAGATCAGATCTGCATTTGATCACCTCCACAGTCCCACAATCCAATCTCAGCATCTTCTGATGCCAGAAGTCCAGCAGCATTTCACAGTGTCTTCTAGCTGTTAAAATACTGTATACTTCCGTAAGATTGTTATCAACAAACATCTTCCAGAATAAAAGAAATTGTAATATTATTTCAAACTATTACCTTGCTAAAACTAAGAGGTCTCTGTTAATGAACCAAGTACCACAAAGCTGGTATGATCTCATCTAAGAGATTGCCTGTGCAAGCCATAGGCTCAGGTACTGCAGACTTTTTTGTTCAGGTTAGATGAATTAATTGTACTTACGTCTCTTTCTGCAGAGATTTTCTCTCTTACTTTCAGCATATTAAAATGTCAGTTACCAACCTCACTTTCGTTATTGGGCTGCTGACAGTCTACCTGAAAGAAAGGCCCAGTTTTGTATAAACTACACACTTAAAACCTTAATGAAAAGTCAATAAACTTTGCTTTCTTGTAGCAAGAGAGAGACTTATCTACCTGAAGACCAATTTGATTCATCATGCCAGGAAAGATTCCTTAAATAAGAATTCATATTTTCAGGGCCTTGCTACTAAAAATAGTTATGAAATATATGAACATTCAGTCTAGCAAAATAATAAGAATTAAAGTACTGGAAGTTTACTCTGAAAAAGTAACTATTCTTCTGTAATACCATGGCAAAACTCATTCACGCTGACATATAATGCAGAATATGAGACAGTTGTACCTAGTGCACGTGAAAAAAAGAAAATACAGTGAGCTACAGAAGTTATCTTTGTTCTTAAAAACAAAACCCAAAACCCCCACAACAATATGAAGTGGTTCATTTTTAAATGTTAAAAAAACTATTCAGTTACACAGCACAGAAAACAAAGGTATTTATGCAACACAGTCTACTGTATCACCATACTTTTTTTAAACAAGGTTTTCCCACCACTCTCAATTTCACCTCAAGTAAGGATTCTCTGTAATCAACATACCAATTTCCTAACTGAAACATGCAGAAAGCAATCTGTAACTATTGATCTACTGTTTTAGCTGGAGCTGCAATCTGCCTAAGCTAGCTAAAAGCAGACTGCCCTGTGATACCCTCACAACATTATTGCTTGTTCGAAATTTTTTGAAAGACATTCCATTTGGCAATAACAATAGAATGAAGTAATACGCTTATTCACTTATACACAGGCTTGAATAAGAGAGCATAACCTCTTCCTAGCTCTGTTATCAAAGAGCTATCTCAGTGGATATTATGCTTTATGTTCAACTCAGTAGGATTTTTGGTCATGCTGAGAGCCAGAAAAACGTCGGCTATGACACAAGCCAGAAATGCTCAAATGGTGTTCAGTGGATCACTGCTGGACCAAACTGTTTCACCCACTGCAAGGATTAGCTGCAACTCCAGCTTCAGGCCTCAGCTACATGTTATGTTCGTGATTATGAATTATGAACACATGTCTCTGGTTGCAACATCAGTCAAAGGAAAAGTCACTTATACTTACAAGTTAACAGAGCTGATTGCAGCACTGCTTAAATCCTGCAGTAATCTCTCTGAACCCACCTTACAGAGTAGCACTTTATTTTCAAGGCACAGAAAACAGAAAATCTGGTTTCAAAGCAAGGGATGGAATGAGGCAGACACTACAGTAAAAAAACCCCAGAATATTCTGTGACATCTAGATTTCCCCCAAAGAGCTAGAACATATACCTTTTCTAAATATTATCTTTTCAAAGAAATCTTCCCAGAATAATTGTTGTGTTGATACCACAAAATCATGAGTGAGAAGGAAGAGTCTCAAAAAGACTTTGAGTAAGCAAGAAAGGTGTGATCATTGTCAGCTTTCCAAGAAAACCCGAAGTTATAATTTCAAGACAACCTCATAAATAGAAGGAAGCCAGAAAAAAAATGCTAAAATCTTTCCCATCATAAGAAGTAAAAACAAAAAACACATTCCAAGACTTGTATATACAGAATACTAATAAACGCAGGAATGGGACCTTTAAAGAGAAGAGGAACTGCCTCCAACTAAATAGCAGCAATTTAAATCCCTGCTTCTGCCTGATAAGGTACAAACTACCCAACTAAGCTGTCTAGAGATGAAACTAAAAAACCTGACACTGGCAGACTCTCTGGGTTTAACAGAGCTTTTTCATTAATTATCTAGACATTGGCACTGCTACTGTGAACTCCCAACTATACAGAGCAAGAAAAACTCATTTGGCCACAAGCACTTGAATGTTAAAAAAAAAAAAACAAAACAAACAACAAAAAAAAAAAACAACAAAAAACCCCCTGCATTTCAGTGGATGCAGCATTTGTATGCTTATCTACGGGTTTTTAATGTCACTTTACAGTTAATAATTAGCCCTCCTCTGGCCTGCACAAAGAGTGCCACTGAGACAAAAGAAAACGTTAAGTGTGTTAGCTATACTTGCCACTGGTATAAATAGTCAAAGGGATGATTAATGAATGAGGGGGAGAATTAAACAGAGCAGTGAACAAAGACAAAGCCCGTTTGCTTGGCTGCCCACAAACCAAGACAAGCTGCATCCATAAAGAAACTACAGAAAGTGACAAACAAAAAATCAGCTTAATAGACAGCTCATGAAGACTTTATTTAACCCCACATTATGACAGCCTCAGTGCTTTATTAACACTCTGACATGTTAAGATGCCAGGGTCATTTGAGGCTAAAACACACATTTGTTGGGGGGAAAGGCATAGAAAAAAAATGCACATTTTTGTGCCACAGAAAGAAAAACAGAGAAGGCCCAAATAACTTAAACAACACCCTTCAGTTCTCCTTTGTGGAGCATGCCAAAATCGACATTTTTAAAGAGTTGTTTAGAGATGTCAAACAAAGCAGATGAAGCACTAACACAGGAGAAGTAGCTTGACAGGCCTTATCCTTCCCTTCAAATGGCAACATTTTAGACAGACGCATTTCAGATTAAAAAAAATTCTGATGGCTTTTAAATTTAAAGCAAATTATACTCGCTTTTTTTCCTTAAATGAGCTAATGAGCATTCCCAGCTACTCTCCACAAATTACTCCAGATACCTGATATAGATGACTATGATTTTTGAATCAAAAGCTCTGCAAAAAAGTTGATAAACACAACATAGTCCGGCACCATTATTGCTTAGGCCATTTTCAAAGTCGGATTTAATATGGAACAATTTAAATATATACTTTAATTTGAGTTATCTTGCCTTTTTCTTTGTTAAGTAGAGATTTGTAGAGATTTAAAATTTTTTTTTCACACAAAAGAAGTAGTTTTCCCATCAATCTATTTCCTTTCATCATCTGCCCAATGTATTCAACAAATCTAATAAGCCTCTAATAAAGTAATATATATAGCAAAGTAGAGAAAATGTTAAAAACAAAGTATAAAAATAAAAACTCTGCAACACATGAATAAGCACCATAATAAGACAAAGAACTTTTTCTCCTGCTTATAATGTTGTAAGTGCACAATTCCATAAGTAATGTTCCACATGTAGCCAAATCTTCTAACAAGACAGTATTTAAATATTTTGTTGTTACTGACAAATGAGCATAAAAACTTCTTCTTTGTTGCTATGGTTTCAATATTGCATATCCCTGAAATGTACACAGAAATTCTTTACTCCTTCCATACTGATACACAACTTATTATTAGATAAATACGACTGTTCTACAGAGCTTTTTTAACTGAATTTTACATTTCAGGTAAAGATATTCTTATCCTCTCAAATCAGCATTAAGATCCATTTAAGTTTCCTGTCCATGCTTTTTTCTCCATACAATGCTGTCCTCTCATCCATCCTCTACTGCACAGCTTCTTTTTGTATGCTTCACTGCAATATCTAAGAAAATAAGCTGGAGAAGAAAGACATTCTATATTACTTAAATTTTTCTCCCTAACATAATGTAACACACTCAAAACTGATACCTTTATGTCAGCAAAGAAAGCCCCTTTTAATAAACTGCTTGATGACCTGAAAATTGAACATGCTCAAAACTTAAGGTGAGATCATGCAAAAAAACATTCCATGTTTTCTGCTAAAACCCCTCATCTTCCTCTGTGAGAACAAACTTGTTCAGGCTTCTACTTTCACTTCCATCAAATATTTGCCATCTCAGCAATAGCTAAATTTTATCCATCAACTGCATACATCCCAAGTCACAAAGGAAAACTTTGCTTCAAACTCCATTCACAAAGAACTGAAACTCTGTTTTCTGAGAAGTATAAGTATCACACATTTTCAATACAGAAGGAAGTCCAGAGTTATAAGGGCAACTTGTATGCTGCTGTTATCTGGACTAGTTTATACACTGCAAGAAGTTTTTGAACTTACCAAGGCCCTTCAAAAAAAGACTAAAGAGAATTCTCCCTTACCATGCCCAAATTCTCCTGAGTTTCAACATGTTTATGTTATTTCCAGGAAAATAATGCAATAACATTTTGGAGAGTTAGTATACTTATTTTCTTTAATATGATATATTTTCAGAAATAATCACAATTGCAAGCCAGATCTCCAGTTAAACATGACTAAGTCTAACTGCTCTAGATTCCTTTGAAAGCTCTGGATGGATCATACCTATCAGCTAAAACCTTTCTTGGTACGTAATTCAAAATACAGAGCATGCTAGACAACAGAAACTGGAGAATTTGAGTCTAACAAGTTTCAAGTTCTTAGCCCAGTTCTCACTGAATATCTTATTTTAATGTATAATGCCCATAATATTTGAAATGTGGGGCATGGGGGAGGGAAAGTTTAGGGTTCTTCTCCAAATGTCCTAAGAGATGAGAGACAACATAAGAAAGTGTTCTGTATCAGTTCTCACACATGTCAACACATCGTTTTTCCTTGAGGAATGCACGGAAAACCAATCGTCTGAGTAACTAAAAGATATCAGTTTCAATAGTCAAAGTCATATTTTCCTGGGGAACCTGCAGAAGGAGGGAAATAAGTAACCTCACAGTGTTCAAGTGTGATCTGTACAGGGAAGTGCCACGTGCAATCGTACATCCTCAGCTTGGATGTGCAGGTATGTTTAGTGCCTTGTCTTTCTGCAGCTGTCAATAAACTCATGCTGCTCTCCTGTACTGCCCTATCTCTCACAGAATCGCAGAAGGCAGAGGCAAAGGAGACATGTGAGGTCATCTATATCTCTGCCAGTGGGTGAGATGTACTCAAATGAGTAACGACTGGAAAAGCCTCTCTGGATTTTTCATGCTGTGACATCATTCTCACACCAGTATCACTCTCCCACAGCTGAAGCTTTAAAAATGATAACCAAGTGTGACACACAGTCTAAGAGCAAAAAAAAAAACCAAGACATTTAGGCCACATCTACACTGTCAAGCACTCAGATCTCTGGAACAACTGAAACTGTTTCTTAGCCACATACATTTATTCTCCTTAACTCAAGCATGCATCTCACAAACAGCAAGTCACAAGGGTTAAAAGATCTTGTGAGAGAGTCACTGTGTCCAGTGAAGGGAGCTGGCTTGTTTTTAAGTGCCCAAAGAATGTTGCTGCTAATTTACTCTATCACAACACTGTCATATATATGTGTGTGTACACACATGGATAAACCAAATAATGCCCTTCTTAAAACAGCCAGGCAATACTAGTTCTAAAGAATGAATCCAAGTATCAATTCTCAATACTTGAAAAGGTTTATATTTTATGAGAAGGTAGTTGAAAATAACACAAAAAGTAAAAAGAAATTTGTTTATTTAGTAATCCCTTGACAGTCTCTATTGATCTGTAACCTCCATTTTGAGCTTGCTACCCACAAAAAAAGCAATTTGTGCTAACTTGAGTCACCCCAATGAGAAAAAGAGAGGAAGGCAAAGTAATAAGGGAATAAAGGCAAGGTCCATAAACAAAAATAAAAACATTGAAGTTGCCTTTCCTTTTTTTTTTTCTGATGCATTACCTGCAAAGTAAATATTATTTTAGGAAAGATTTAATTTGAACTAACACCACATGCCGCAAAAAAGTGCACAAGCAAGGAGGAATTTACAGATTAACTAGATTATTGATGGTCTAGATTTAATTTTAAAGTGTAGTTCCACCTATGTCCCTTTCAATGCCCTGCCCACTCTCAGCCTGCTTGTCTGGCAAAGAAAGAAAGTCTTGGCGCTGTGCAAGCACTGTTCAGCCACAGCCAAATTATTGGTGTGCTATCAACACTGCTTCAGTCACAAATAAAAAAAACCACAAAAATAAACCCTCACTCCACCCCAGCCAGGCCAAGTACAAGTTTATATACATAAATAAATTAGTCAGTCAGTTCATACAGCACAGCTGGCTCTTGAAAGGAAGTTATATAAAATGGCTGGGGGATAGGAGTGAGAAATCAGTCACTTGAAACAGCAGGCAAAGAGTGACAGTATAGACTCTTACAGTGTCCACATTAAATTTAAATCTGTCAAAGTCCAGTTAAAATTTAAGATCTAAATAAGAAGCTGTATTCATAGCAACTTATTTATTAGAAAAGACACTAAGAATAAAGCAGTTCTCCAAGTACTTCGGCAAGGCTGAGTAGTCATTTCTGAATTTATTTTAAATTCAGTTATGTATACTGAGCAATTTAAATATGCAAAGGAAAACATACTTTACATCATTATTTATCATTCCATAAAATAGAACAGTAGCCTATAAAATGATCTACTTCTCTATGCATCATTTTCATTCCACTTCAAATGTGCAATCCAATTTTTTTATACTTTAGATTGGAAAGTTAAAACTGTTCTATTTGCATGCATCAAAATAAAAAGACAATGGATTCAGGATGCTGGGTTCTGCAACTCTCTAAAGGAGAAACTAGAGAGACTTAAAGAATTAAATGAAAGAACTACTATGCTGACAGAAATACAGAGTTGCTTCCATGAAAGTGATCATGCTAAGTAAGAGAACCTGTGCTCAATCCAAATTTTCGTGAAAGAGTAAAATATCTCTCTCAGCTAGTTAACAGGAAACAGCAGTTTGAATACATATTTACTCATATTTGCAATAAAAGAAAACAGAAAATGCTGTTTACAAGCTCATTTTTCTCACACATCATTCTTTCAGACTTCCTTTTTCCTTTTTTTTTTTTAACTGTTATTCATATGTATGTAAAAGTAATAAGCCATTTGCCTCTATAGCTATATGGGTTGTTTTTATATCTTATATTACACACAGACACACACACACACACACATATATAAATCTCTGATTTAGTCACAATCTGATCAAGCATAGGCAGCACATTTTATTAGGAATTAGTGCACTTTGCTTCTGTGATTTTTTTGCTATTGGCTACTTCCAGAAGTATATTTTAACCTGGCCACTTCAATTTTTTAGGAATATTCTATGGCCACAGGGCAATTAATTGACGTTCTTGACCAGGAACTTGAAACTAAAACTCAAATTCTGTTATATATTGGAAAACAAATGGGAGCTCAGGTTCCGAGGTGCTGTGTCCACTATTTTCTAGAGGATGAAGAGGAAAAGAGGAAAGACGATTCCTCCCTTTCTCTACACAACAAGACTATGGGCTGTTATTCTCAGTCTATAGCTATTTCTCATGGAAAAGAAAAAAAAGAAAAATGAAATTTGAAAAATGCAAAGCCAAAAACAATCTTCTGTAAGATTGGGTATAACACTTATCACACAACCACAGACTCCCAAGGAGAACGAAGGCATGCATGAAAACTTTTTCGTAAAGGATTAATGCTTAAAAAGCTGTATCAGGGTTAACTAAACAGGAATCCATTGATTCATATCCATGCAAAGGTCTGACATCAGCAATCCCATGTTTCATTAAAAGATCTATTACAATTTCCTTGTGTCAGTGTTCTGGATTTTGATGCTCTTGAGAGAAAATACGCCTGAAATAGTGAAGAAGCATTACACACCTTTTTCTTCTTCACATCTTGACCAGTAAAGGCACTGGGCCAAAAGTGGGTGGTTTTATCTTTCCTTACTTCAAAAGAACATTGTAAAGAAGCTGATATTACCTGCAGGTTTCTTCAGACAGAAAGAACATCTTATCAGCAATATTAAGGAAGATATTGAAGGTAGAAGAGCCATGGAAAGCTTTGTCTTTAAAGATAAAGGTTTAAGGAAAAAAGCGGTGAAACAGGGCTGTAAAGTTGGAGTGAAACTGTACTCCACTTGTTTCCAAATGCTAACTAAAATATATATCATAGATTTCAAGAGGGTTAATTAGCTCCAAAACTGAGATGCTGCTGACATCACTGCAGCAAACTTTAACAGTGCTACATGACAACTACATCCACTTTTTTTTTTCCCCCAAGAAATAAATTTCTGAAATTCAACAATTAGTTTTGTGCCACTCTCACTGAGAAAGACTGCCCTAGACAGCAGGAAACTGCTCAGCGCTCAAGCACAACACTTTGATTACCAGTCTAGCTCAACACAGCTACCATTTTGGCTTTTTTAGCCTCCTTAATTTGTTTTCATGGGCTTTGTCTTCATTTGATCATTACTGTTATTTTTCCACTGAGATATTTGCTTTATTTTCCTCATGTGCATCTGTCAAAAGCTACGACGTGAAAAAATGTAAGCACCTCTTCCAGGTGGCAACGCAGAGGGGTTTATTATTCCTGTGTCCTCAACAGTGATGAGCATGGCTTCACAACCTACCATTTGTCAGTACTTTTGGGCACCAGTTGAATACTCAACCAGAATGCCACGTTTCTATTGTATTGTCAGTTTTATCAATATTACATTTACATTTCATCCAATCACTCACATAAAACAAACTAGGATCAGTAACAACTCCATTTGACATCATCTTAATATGTATGGCTGTTGGGACTGGGAAAGTGTGAGAAATGCTGTGGAATCACACCACTTTTTATAAAAGCTGTCTAATCAGCAGTTTTTTCACCTATCAACACAGTGAACTCAAATGTATTTCCAGAGTAACTGGCAATCTTTCATCCCCTGAAACCATGAGAAAAAAACCAAATTATCAAGACTCTAGTTCATCTAGTATGATGACTAAAGCATTTCAGATATTGCTGTAAATGAAATATGTTGTTTCATTTCGATGTCTATTGAGTGTATTAAGTTCTGGGTGAATAATATGTAAATAACTTTCTGCCCTTTGAGGTCTGATTTAGGTTCACTATTAAAATGACAGAAAAATATGTATTTTCTTAGGAACATCTGATCTAGTTTGTCATAACTATAGTTTGGGAAATATTTTCAATACAAAATAGTTTTGTTCTAGCTGAGGAGGGAAGAGCAGTTTAAAAGCATTTCTGCTCTTTTACAAATGCTAGAATGACTTTAATTGCGTATATTTCTAATAAGTTTTTTCCTTAGATGCTTTTAAAATTTGAAGACATTGAAATTTTACATAATTTTGTGACAAAGGGATATTACATCTTTATCTCTTCTTGATGTTTGTAGGTTGAGATGAACACACCAAGCTAAAGGGCATTGTGAAGATAAGTTTCCATGACATTTACTATAACTCTTTTATATTACCATCTGGCTATTTTATATGTAGCATTCAGAGGAAAAGATAAAAAAAATGATGTAAAGCTGAAATTATTTCCTTGATAACACTTGTTTTAAACACCATGCCACTAAATAGCTAAAAAGTCTCAAAAGTGAATGCATAAAGCATATAAAAGCTACAAGCATACTTACATAAATTCTTAAGATTAAAGTAATAACTTCTAGAAAAAGGTGGGAGAAAACATACTACAATAAATCTATTTGTAATGGTATTTGGGTTCCAGCAACTGCTTTCATTGTTCTCAAGTGGCTTACATATAAAACAATAGATTTGATGTATGATTTCAATCCCTTATGGAAAACTGTTCTATCTACAGGCAGCCTGTCGAACAAAACAACAAAAACAAAAAAGTGGCTCGGCACTAAGAAGAAATAACATACTTAAAAACAAAGTAGGGACACCTTTTTAGTTTTTTTTAAATCCATTTCAGACAGCTTTAAGGACCAGCTTACCACAGAGAATGGGATTCAGGCTTGGGGAACAAGGAGAAGGGGAAGGCACACAGGAAAGCAGAAAGGTAACTATGGGAAGCTGTACCCTAAAACACCATCCACAAAGCTGAATAAAAACAAGTGCTTTCATAAAAATTCATAAGCTTGACGTTACCTAGCAAGGAATATTAGCTTCCCTAGGAGTTAGACTAGCAAAATGAAGGATGGCTGCACAGAAGGACAAAAGAACACAGAAATCAAACAAAGGTGATATTTTTATAGCTTAGCAACTATAAACCCAGCAATTAGGCAAGATTTTCCCATAGCTGGTGCTCCTTTTTAATTTTTTTTTTAAATGATTGCTACTGATCTCATACATAACAGCAACAGTGCAGTGCCTATTACCTGAAGACACCTTGCTCTTCATTCATATTAGAGCAACACCTACGCACTTTATTCAAGGGCAGGTAGTGCCAGTTCTGGGCTTCTCAGAATCACATACGAGCACACGGGCCCTGCCTTGAACAGAACACAATCTAACTCGTCAAGACAGACAAAAAGTAGTATAAAGAACAGATTCAAGTATCCTATCCAAGGTCATATAGCAGGTTGATGGCAAAGGAAGAAACAAGTGTTTCTCCCACACTGAAATCTCTTGCTCCCACTGACTGGGAATTGCTGTCTCTTTAAACTGCCTTTGTAATATATATTCTTTTCACGCAAAGCAGTACTGTATGAAATTCTATTTCATATTGATCAGTATATGTTAGTTTTATGATTTTCAGCAGTTTCTCTCTCTAAACAAAACTCTAATGTCCTTGCACAATGCATTACAGATAGAAAGGAACTTATCCTGTCCATCTCAAACCAAAAAATGTCATATACCTGTATTATTCCTGCTATACTAGAGCTAATAAATCCTGCTGAGAAGTTGGATTCATAGGCTGAGGCTCACATTGACTACATTTATTTGCTTTTTCTCAGCTGGAAATACAAGCGAAGCAAGATTACAACTGCTCAGAAGTTGAGCAAAAGTAAGTTTCTGTCTCATCACTTATTAGTCTCATGGGTTTAACAAGTTGAATAAGCAATTTCTATTTTATTTTCACTACAAGTGCTGCAGCAATGTTACAATGCTGCTTTAATCATCAGAACTGCCTGCCTGATGAAAACTTTTAATTTGCTTTTAGTCCAATTTCTCATATTCTGTAGCTAAACTTGTTTGGCTGTCACTCTATGCAAGCTCAGAGCACCAATTTCAGAATTCAGACACTCTCTTGTTTGCTCTGCATTTACCAATTCTGGATTTTAGGTCTATTTTGGTAACCAGGAAGTACAAAAGCATATATGTATTTGTACAAATAAGTTGTTATCAGGAAAGAGAAGTCTCCTATTTAGTTAGAGTACAGTCTCATTCTTCCAGAAGTTCTACTGAGTCAATTAAATATCATTTTGAACAATTTTCAATTAAATAGCCAGCAGCAATTGTGCTTAATTGTTACTGAAGTCCATGCATGACTGCAGGTTTGGGCTTGTGGTAATTTATTTAATTCTTTGTGGCTTGGTAATCTGCTCCACTGCTGGATGTGTGACATGATAGAAAAAAAATCTGTGTTGGAACAGTTTAGCATAAAAAGCACAGATTAATGTAAAAAAAAAAAAAAACAAATATAATAGATCAAGACAAAATAGACCTCGTCAGTGGAAAGCTTTGCTCACGCTGTCACTAGGTAAAGTAAAACTACAACTTAGAAAATGATGCCTATATCCAGAAGCATTCCTTGGTATACCATCTAGTACTTCAAATGCTGAGCACTACAGACTAGAGCTTCTAGAGTAAGCTGCTCTCAAGATGCCTCATAGCCCCATTCAACACAGACGTGATGAAACAGGGTGTCAGAAAAAAACATACACATGAACTGAATAGTTCTTAGATATCTCCAAAACATCCTGGTATGTCTGGGCAATAAAATTAGCAAGATGACACCAGAGGACAAGAATACCTGAAAATATGACTATACAAACTAAACTTACCAGTCTATTACCACTCAACATTTACTAAAACTTCCAATATTCTAAAACATTTTATCATGAATTTTTCCAGTCAGATTGCTTTTGTCTTAACCTTTTCTTTTTAATCCTTCACTGTTACCACATGGGTTCAAAACAGCACAGATGCTTACAGATAAATATGACTTGTAGACCATTTCAGCACAACCTTCCAAGCAAAAAGAGTAATACCTCAAAAATGCTTATTTTTTTCCCAATGTAGCAGATGCTGAAGAGTTAGTATACCACGTTATTCAAGTGGAGAAATGATCACACTAAGTTGCATTATTGCATTAAACTGGAAAACAAAATTTTCGAAACTAATAAGATATTTTTGTTTTCAATACGAGACACTTGAACACCAAATACCAGGTATTTTGAAAACTAGCCTTGTTCACACTGTCTCAGGTTGGCATTTAAACAATCTCCCATCCTCCCTCTAGATTAATAGCTATTTCTGAAAAATTAAGAAGAGAATATGAGGCTTATCTGCAAGTTCTTAGCAAGTACTGAATAAACATTTTGATTGAAAGTGCTCCAAGAGTCTCAAAGAAATACGAATATTTTATCCCCTCTCCAAAATATTAAAAAAAATATTATTTTGGGTTTGATTACAGTTGGAGGTCAAAGTACAAATTTGGTTTCTGTGTTACTCTAAGACTCACCTATCTGTAGTACATGCTAAAATGATGTCTGAATGTAAAAGTATCTGATTTCTGTAATGGTTCTAAATGAAAGCTTCTTAAGAAGACCCCACTATATAAATTATCAATCTCTGTCAGTGGTAGTTAACAGCATGCTCTGAGAGTGCTGATTAAAACAAAAGGTCAGAACAAACATCAGTGCTCCAGAGACTCTTGTAGATAATAGTGTAATTAAAATGTAACTCTAGACTGCTCCATGCTTACTATGTCAGCATCTTTCCAGCAGGGAATGGCCAGAGCACCTGGCAAACTCAAGCAGTCACGGTAGAAAGTGGCAGGAGATGTCTGCTGAGGGAGCAAATGGATAGGCATCAATGTTATCAACTTGTGCTACATACTGGAACTCAAGCAGCCTTTTTCTTTTTTTCTTTCTTCTTTTCCTCCTCTCTCTCTCTTTTTTTTTTCCTCCTTTCAGAGTGCATGCTGTCCTGTCTTTTGTTCTGGTAGAGATAAGATGTATAAATTATGAGTGGTTGACAAAGTATACTTCAGTGCCTGAGGCAGCTCATCAATCATTTTCCACATGTCGACAGGTAATTGATGCGAGCCCTGCAGGCGCATCTCCATCAGGTAAAAGGAGGAAGGAATTAAATCTGCTGTCACGCTTTGAGCAGATGATCCGTATTTAACATTCTTTTTAATTCAGAAGTTGTTTATTTTAAACTGTATTTGGCTGTTCTTGCTCCCTCCAAATCTCTCTCCACCTTGCTTACTCTCCCCAAGACCTCACAGAGTAAGTGGTGTGTAACCAACTGTAGGCAGTGTGTCACACAAAAAAAACCCCTTCAGCAGGGCGTGAGAGGGTGCTCCAGCATCGGACAGCAAGAGACCACCCAAAGACTGTTGGGGAGCAGCTGAGGAACTTACTTTCTACTTCATTGAAGCTTAACATCAAAGACACTGCTTGTCAGGCAATTATCTGTCAAGTGAGTTAGGTTCTGATCAATCTGGGATACTAAATACACAGACTTTTTCCTTTGGTTATTATCTTTATTTCATTTAGCTACACCTCCCAATCTGTTTACATTTCTTGTCTTTGAACAAAGCATTTTAAAGTTAAAAACTCAGGGCAGAGACAGAGAAGAGGGAAGTAAGAAATGGTACTGGGTCCAACTGGAATGGAGTTAAGTTTCTTCATAGCAGCTTACATAATGGTATGGATGAGATTTACAATCAAAAGAGTGCTGACAACACACGAATGTTTTAGCTATTGTTAAAAAGTGTTTGCCCAGTCAAGTCACTCCCTGTTCCTCACTCTGCTCCCGCAGTGAATACACTGGGTGTGTGCAAGGGGTTGGGAGGAGACAGAAGCAGGGAGACCAAACTAAGAAGATATTCCATGCCATGTACTGTCACTCAGCAACTAACCAGCGCGGATGGGTTTAGCTCTGCGAGCCACCCCGTGCTTGGGAACTGCCTGGGCATATGCCCACCCATGCAAGGTGGTGAGTGACTGCACAACTTGCTTTGTTTTGGTTTTTTTTCCTCTTACAATTAAGTGCACCACATCAGTTCTTTGTAACTTATGTTAGCTACAATTTCCTCTAAAAACCCACTGCAAGATGTAAACCTGTTAAATCCTACGTAATGTGGAATCTCACAACATTAGATACTCTCCTTAATGTAATTAAGCATTCTGCATGGACTGGAGCTGAGCCTTTCCACCACAACTGAGCAGCGTTCATTTGACAAGATGCTGAACACCAGAACTGAGATTGTGCTGCTGAAGGATGGCATCATATCCATTGTTCTACTGTGGGTGGAGGTGAAAGATAACTGTTAAAGGAAGTTTTGTGTTGATAACATTCTATATCTCATATACATTCCCAGTTTGGGCTGGAAATAGCCAGTGCAAATCCAAGAAAATAGTGCTCGAAAGGTTCATCAACACTGACACAGGAGAGCTTACTCCATGAATTACTCAATATTGCCAACACAACGGCCCTCTAAATCCATGGCTTAGTAGCACAATGCTCCCAAACACAACACAGATGGACTGCAGAGGGAGAAAAGCTTTCACAAAATTAGTCAGTGAAAACAGAAAGATGAAAGACCTAGTAAAAATTTCACTGGTCCCCATCAGTTTAAAACCAAATCTCACTGCAGCAGAGAGACAACTGATTATATATTAGCTATCAGAGAACAATGTTCATACTGATTTTCAGAATGAACCACAATTGAATTTCCTCTAGCATAATTTGAAGTGAACCTGAACAATAAGAAGGAAGTGGAAGACAGAACTCTGTCAGTTACTGTAACTGCCATTCTGAAATGCTTCAAAAAAAAGAAGCTTAGATCATGGAGGAGAAAAAATGTAAAAAACAAAAAGTCAAACTACAGAAGTGTAACACTGAGCATAAAAAACAGACCAAAGGTAAGAAATCTTAAACTAGAAAAGGGTAGAGGAAAGCTCCTGAAAAGGACAGCTGTCTCTCTGATGAATAACACAGGAGATCAATTCATTAAGAAACATGACTATACCTAAGAATATCTTAAGACATTACCTCAAAGAGAACAATTTTGGAAAAAAAAAGGAAAGGGGGATAATGATGGAAGTCTTTTGGGGATGAAGAACACTTCACAAGAAAAGAAACTGCAAAGTATTTACAGTTCTGATTCCACAAAACATTCGCAAAACTTTAAATAGCAGTTCATCTCTGTAGCTAATTGTAATAGTAGAGATTTGCTATAGTGAAACATATTTCCACTGATTAGTCAAGTGCAGTATATCTTGCTTCTAATCTAAAATAATGACTACATACTACTATTCAATAAATACAGCAACAACTCAGCAACAACATGTATCCCTTTGGTCTCCAAAACCAAAATGTGCTCCTTATATTAAAGAACAAAGTACTAAATATTAAATTTTAGCCTTAACACTGTGTATACGTGACATACTGACATAAAATCTGAAAAATAAACTGAGTCATTACCAGGAAAACAGGAACCTTTGCTTACATTCTAAAAAAAGAATTAATGAATAATTTCACTCAAGGTCAAAATAATCAGACTTTGATCAAAGTATAAAAATATTGTTTCTAAAACATTCCTGATCAAATTCTTATGCATTTCATAAATAATAAATCTCATTTTATACTATATCATTGGTTAGTTTATATATTTCCAATTAATTTTTCAACTCACAAGAGCATGATTTTGAACCAAATTATCTTTTCTAAAACTCTTTCGACACTGAAACTAATAGATTATAATAACACTCCTGATCCATCCAGAAAACTTGCCAAGATCAGTTCACTTCATAAAGATATTAAACTTTAGTAAAAATTATAAATTATTTTGCTGTGAGGGAAAGATAAAACATAAAAGAATTTATTACTCGAAGACTGTTTTTTGTACAAAACACAGCACCTTCACAATGCAAAGAAACAAGAGGTCGATAATATTGGGTTTGAGCTACTGCTCTAATATCACCCACACTATCCGCTGCATACGAGGCCGAAGTTTTTGCTCAGATAACAATATAGCACTTTATTACATGGCACACATACACAAATTCTTGTCAAAGTTAATATTTGTTGGTACAACAGAAGCCAATCAGTGAGTTATCAAGGATGAAGACTAAGAACTTCTGTTTAGCCTGGAGAGAAGTCTAATTAAAGTTCTCTAGCCCTAAGTACTTCACGTTGCTTGCCAGATTCAGACTGGCTGCTGACAATTTGAATCTCTTTAGTCCTGAAAAGAGCTTTTTCAGCATTCATTTTGATGTGGAGGCTTTAATCTAGCTGCCATTTCCAACACATTTTATCAGCCCTGAAAAAGGCTTTTTGTTTATTCCAACTGGCAACTCTTTTTTTTGACAGCGAGTGTACAGGCTGGCAAATGTCAAAAGTTCCATTACAACTCTCCCTTTCTCATTTCTATCTTGACTGGTATGAGACTGATAAGTTAAGCACATATCACAGACCAATTTTTACCAGCAATTTGACTGTTTTCTCCCTCTGTTGATCTCCAGATCAGCTATCTCTCACAATTAAGGGTACCCTTGATCTCTATCTAAAACCACGGAAAATATGCATAGCCTCAAGAATAAATAAAAAATATATAAATATCAATAAATATATTGATAAATGAGATCATGACAAATAACGCAAATTTAAAAAATTATGCTCACAATCTCAAATACACGTGTCATGGATAATATAAGCATTTGGTACTGAATGCCAAACATTTAATAATCTGAGTATGAGAAGAGATTTTCACTCTTCTATAGAGCCCTCTCAAGATCCATCTGTTGAATCAAATAAAACCAATGAACTCATATATTTCTATGTGTTCACCAGATTCTTGTGCTTCCAAACCCTGAACAAAATTTTACTGCAAAAGGATGGCCAATAAGCATAGAGCATGCCTGCATAATCTACTCCAATATTTTGATTTTATTTCACTGTGTTTAATAATTAATTTCTGAGAGATTGCCATTCATATCCTGGTACTCTGATTTCTTTCTGGCTGACCTCCTACTGACTTGAAGTTTAACTCAGTAAGTTTGATTAACCTGATCAAATTACTCTTGGTCCTTAGCAATGTAAATTACTCAATGGTTCTAAAGACCACAAGGTCCTTCTCACCAACTACTGTACTCAGGATTGTGTAGGCAGTCATTTCTCCCTATCTGGTGTGACCCAGCTGCTGCTGAGCATCTCACCAAGAGGCAGTGCCATCTCGAATCTGGTTCCTGAGCTAGTCAGATCCTCCACCTTCTTACAAGGCAGCACTGTATTTTCTGAACTAAAGAAACAGACTTTCCTCTGATATCAATCATCATCGTTCATAAAACAGGATTCCACACTATTAATTAATTTTCAATTTTATTGAGCATTTGACTACTTTGCATGCTTTCCAGACAACTGTTTTGAGCATCATCACCCTTGTTGGCAATTCTCAAACTGTATAAGCTTTCTAATTAAATTAAGCTTTGCGGTGTGTAAAGAAAGAAGGGAATGTTTTATTCTAACTTTATGTGGATGAAACATGGTAGTCACTTGCTTAAACAAGCTGATGAAAATGTATTGCCTTTGACTTACAGCCTGTGTTCTAAGCATAAGAACATTACACAGGATAAATTTATCATCATATAATGTAATTGATCAAATAATACATAAACCCCTAAAAACAGACCATGAAATATTTTGTGCAGGAGAAGCACTCTCTTCACTATCATACAACTACTACAAATCAAAGATTATCATCTAATGATTATCACTGATTTAGTCATGCAAATGACTTAAAATTAATACCATACTGGTGAAAATGTGCAGGCTGGTGTCACCAGCAATTATGCTTTTATGAACTGGCACAGTTTATGGGGAACAAGACTTAAGCTGATGCTAATTACTTTAACAAAGTGCTCCAAAACCAATTTCCAGATTGGGAAGACAGGAAAGCGAGGAAAAGAACAACTCAGATTCCATTACTGTTCCAAGCTTGCATTTTCAGGCTGAAATGTAACATTCTGATACTTGGATAGAGGATTACTAGAAACTGAATTAGAGTTACTAGCATTCAGACATGAATATATAAGATAGAAACTAGTGGGAGCTGGCCAGAACATAAGCACAGCTGCAAATGCTTTTCTCTTAGTCCAAGGAAGGAAAGAAGCACTATACTTTATGCGCAGAGTCACCAGAAGTACAAGAGGAAAAAAAAAAAAATTCTTTCTGGTTGAGAACCAGAATGTTTGCCGTGCTGTCCAGCATTGCAGAGCACTAAACAACTATCCTATGTAAAGGCAGAAATCCATATTTCTCCACAGATGTTTTGTTCAGAAGACATAGGTTGCTTCTGTCTCAATGATTCTTAGAGGACATTTGTGGCATAAGCTTTTTGTGGCCATCCCAAAGAGAAAGCCAGCACCAATCCAATTTCATTTTATAGTATGAACAAAATATTTCATGAATAATTGCTACTATCACTTTTGTGCTGTTCTTGGGCCTACTCAGGTTTTAAGTTTACAGGAAAATGTTTCACAAATATGATGAAAAGTACTGCTTAAAATATTTCCACAGATGGACAGTGACTGAAGAAAATATCCATCTCCTAAGTGATTATTTGTTTGTGGCAAAATTAAAATAAAAAGAAACAGGAACAGATCAGGAAAAAAAAATATCCTAAGAAAACTTTTCTCTGCTTTTAAAGATAACTTTGATTTTTTTGAAAAGTACATAATACATGACCTATAATGCGAATTTTTCTAAGCAAGATACCACAGCAGCATGACTTTAGATCAAAGCTCACAAGCTATTTGAGTTTAATGAATTTAAGTGAAAACCACATTCTTTAGGTGTGGACACACATATCTACACATACCACACATACACACTTACTTGAACTATTTTCAATAAAATTTGTAAACTGCCCACAAGTCAACAAGTTTTGAAACTAAAGTTTATCTTATTGTTTTTCAAGTGTCTTATTCCAAACCGAAGAGAAAAAAAACATAGAAGTTAAGGTCAACTGTAAACCATTTATGCAGCAGTTTGAAGGTGGGCAAAAAAAGTAAAAAGAAATAGCATAGTAGCTTGAAGGTTGCATTTCAATCTATTACCTAATTTCCAGAAATACAAACTGAGAAAATCAATACTATTCATATACTTTCATGAAAGATGGCTTCCACTCGGCAGCTTCTAAGAGCAAATATCTGTTCTATTTCACTTGCTCCCACTTCCAATGAACAAGCAATGAAAACCTTGGACATGTTTATATAAAAATATGGCTATAACAATCCAACAGAACACTCAGAAATTCAACACCAAAGCTGACTAAAGCAGGTTTTCCTTTGCCACACACGGGCTGTTGCATAGGATTAGGGTCATTTATATGGAAAGAGTTAAACTAAAAAGAAAAAAAAAAAAAGAGTAGTCTTGAAGGGAGAAAAAAAAACCCCAAACCGTAACACACTACTGAACCTGCATTGTTTACCCAAGAGACAATCTCTGAGATTTACTGTGCTTACTTGTATAAATGCAGCTTTCTGTAGCCTGAAAAAGGATTAGTGCATCTAAAAGCTCTCCTGTTTCTTCTGTCAGCTGGGACAACAAAAGATAATATTTTTATTATGAATTCGGACTGCATATATCTTTAGATCAACAGCGTTAAGCACCACTGCTGTTAAAGCATCATCTTCTAAACAAGTTAGTAGGACAAAGAAGAATGAAGATACTGAATTTTAAAGTATCTGATTGTCAACTATTATGAAAAACAGAAAAGAAACACAGCCCAACTATTCACGCAGGGGGATATATGGCTGCCTGCCTGCCTCAAGAAATGCCCACTTTTGCCTAATGCTCAAAATTGAGCACAAGCTTCCTTATGTTCCATCACATCAAATTCCACCACACTACTCCATAACAGAAAGTAATTATTTCAAACTCTTTCCAAATTCTTACAATTTTCTGGTGTTAGCCCAATGTGATCCTTGATTCTTCAAGTAACTTCTGGGGATTTGGCCTCTTTGAGCATCCCACTAGGACTGGAGATCAAGCTTAACATACCAAAATCCCCTTAACTGCTTAAAACCAGACAGCTTTAAAATTCATTTCTTACTCTTGTACTAACCAGGACAGAAGGACACTGTGAAAAAGGACTAAAAAATCCCACTGAGCACTTCTCCAACTTTGAAAGATCAAGAATCAATCTTCTTGAACACGTAGTTTAACTTGTACCTCTGTTACAGGACAGAAAGTGCTGAGAACCACACGTGGCCAAATTCCCATGCATAGCATTAAACTAATTCCCTGGGGTTTTTTTTAAGATTTGGGGTTATTCTGAGATCCCTGCACAGTACTAGAGGCAGGTAATCAGAACTAAGGAACCAGATGGCTAACCTGTTGATGAGAATTCACTAAAATCTAAAAAATATTTCCTCTTTCCAGCAGAACACATCCAAGCTTGTCTAAGATGTTTATATGTACACTTATAAAATATTATCCTTCATGGATTCATAAATATAAAATATAGGTTCCCTATTCCATATGCTTATTTAACCTGTCCTTCTCTTTTTATTTTTTCTGTGTGGTTTAATTAAATTGATATTCCAATTAATAATAAGTACAAATGCAAGAACAGAAAGTGCAATTGTTCCCTGGTAGCTAAGCCTTTCCACAGGAAGGCCAAGTCCTGAATATTTAGACAGAAACTTAAAATGTTTACATGACCAAGTCAGGTTTTTGCAGTTCCTGTCAATGAAGAAGATTCATCTGAACTTACAAGATTTATCCCACTGTGAAACTGGCACTTAGACAATAGACTCATTCAGCTGTGTTTAGTTCTGTGAGTCACTGAGCCCAAAAAGGGAGCTGGGGATGCCACATAGCTTTCATTCACATGACAGTTAAAAAAAAATAAAAATACCAGGTGTAACACCTCTAATGCTTAGGAGAAAATGGTGAGTAAAGAAATATGTGCTAATGGTGGAGAGCTCACTAGGACAGCAGTGGTGAGGGTAATGAAGCATAAACGCCAAATATTTGGTAGTACTCAGGGTTGCACATCCTTCACTTCAAAAGTACAGAGTTTCGTTCCTTTGCATTAAATTCATGGTTTTATTGTGGTTGCCACCAGCAAAAGCTATGTGTTTCAAAACACTCAGCGATACTAATGTTTGCTTATATACGCATCATGTGCAAGGCACACCGCCTTAGTCTTCTGGCCATTCTTCCCAGGGACGCTGAGGAGTCTCCCTCACTGGAGATGTTCGAGAACTGTCAGGACACAATCCTGTGCCATGTGCTGTGGGATGGCCCTGCTTGAGCAGGAAGGTTGGACCTGATGACCCCACTGTGGCCCCTTCCCAACCTTACCCATTCTGATTCTGTGATTAGTTCTAAACATTTTATTGGGCCACAGAGATGCTTAATGAATAGGACATCAAAGGAAGATTTGAAATGGAGTTTACAAAGGAAATTTCATATCTTTAGTCTCCTGAAAAGCATCTTCATTTCACGTATCTTAGATTATTTACTCTCTTACGGTCTTGATCTATTTCATGTGGTAGTAACCATGTAGACCAGAAAATCAACCTGAGATTTGAATTAAATGGTATATCCTTTACTAAGTACAGCAGTTTTCATGCTCACAACACAGTAATTATTTCTGTGTTATGCTGCCATTAATTATTGTTAAAAAGTACAGATATTCAGTATAATAATCACACAGTAAGTCAGAATCTAACTCAAACTTTTAGGAGACTTTTTCATTTAAATAAGAACTCCTGAAGGGAAAAATTGTTTGCTATCACTTGGCAGAGTATCACAATTTATTAGGCATTTTAAAAGTTATCATTAAGTGCCACACCTCTCAATCAATGTTTACCCTTTGAGACAACTAATTCCTGAGAACATCCTCAGAGAAATAACTGTCCAATGGCTCCATCTTCTTCCATTAGTCCAACAATTGGTACAAAATGCAGAGACTCCTGTCTCCAGTGCCAGCAACAGCACAAGCAGCAAAAAGTAATTCATCAAAGTTGAAATAAAAATACCCAATGTACAGTAGATACACATTTGAAGACCATTAGACATATGGGGGAAAAAATCCAGTAACTGTAAATAAATATATTTTGATGACAGAAACATGATATGGACACACACTTTCAGAATTACGATCACCATATCAGTCGCAAAACTCTTAGCTAAAAAGTAGCATTAATAAAATCTAAAATGAGATTAATAAATATTATACAATTTGAGGTAAAACTTGTAAAACTTTCAATGTGAAAACTAAGCCTTTAAGTCATTAAGTAGGGACTAAGCCTTAACTAGCTTCAAGGTTCAGTTCTAGGAGTTGAGAATATGATAGGACTCATCTGTATTGCACATAGACCTTTAAAGTACTTTACCAACTAGAAAACTTCTCTGAAGACTGGTTTACATATAAAGAGTTTCAGTGTATACAACCTAGATCAGAGTGCTAGTTTTAATTCTTTCAAAGGACTCTGCTAACAAGAAAACTAAACTTTACTTGAAAATAGTTACGGTTATGAGACAATTGTCTAAAACAAATGAGATAATTCTCAGTAACTAGAAAAGGCTGGTAACTTAATAGACCAAAACCTTCCAGAATGTGACATACAGGCTGTATCCATATCAGCAATTCATTTAGCAACACAAGCAGATTGGTTACTTGAAGCAGTTATCGCTTAAGGCTTTTCACACTGCCTCCCAATTCTTTCAACTAGATTTAAAGCCTTACAAACACCCAACACATATTTCAAGTGACTTCAGCTGAGAGGATCTGCCACTTGTATTACTTGCAAGTAGATCATAATCAATAAACAAATAGCATGCAAAGATTTGTGCCAGATAAATCTCCTCTTAACTAAAACTGCACCATGTTTCCTTATCCAAATAAAGACAAATTGTGAAAAATCTACACAGCTGCTTTTGAGGAAAATACAGCTTCCTAAAAATTCTAAAAAATCACACTAAAACACAGCAACAACCTCCAAACAAAATGAAGTAGGAAGAAGCAAATGCAAAACTCTATCTTATTGACCATGACAGACTTTTTCCTGTGTTAAGATCTCCAAAAGATAGGGCAGAGCTTTACACTCGGGTTGTAAAACTCTTTTCTAAGGGAAGAGATCTCTCCATTCTCTCTCTGACCAAAGAGTTCTTTTCCAAGCGAAGGATGGACTTTCAAGTGACATAATAGTCTACAAGCAACCTTAATCAGCTATTTTTCACCCAGCTTTCTTAGAACGAAATATTGCACGATTTCACAGATAGTATGGATAGGGACTGATTATAAGACATACATACACACATCCTCAAGTACATCCATCCATACATATGTAAGTTCTACTGGCTAGAACTATTAGCAGTGTGGTTTCTTCCTATACTTTCTCTCAGCTTTTCAGGTTCTTTAGCATAAATAAAATTTAGCTATTTTTCAGAAATGTTGAGCCTGTATATAAGGGAAACTTGAAGACACGAATTTTATGTCTTATTTGTAGAAAAGTCAGTCTATCTTCAGGTTTTCAGGATGTCTTCTGACACAGTATAAATGTATTTTGAGCACTGGAAAGAATGAAAAGTGGAATCCTTGAGGACCATTTTAGAACTATAGAATCATCTGCAACAAAGGGATTTAAAGATTCGTTAGCATAAACCAGATCATATTTATAGTGAAAGACAGCCTACTATGTGACTATTAAATTGAAGACTTCACTCACTTTCAGGAGTAATTTGCCACATGGTCTTCAAGCACTGTCATTGCAGCTGTCAAATTTTTTTTTATGACTGTGCAATTAGCACAACTTCGGGAATACAGGCATGAACAACACAGTTGCCCTATTAAAATCATTTGGCTTCACAGGATATCAAATAAAACAGGTATGAATGAATTGCTAACAGTGAAATTAGCCACCCTCAAATAAAACCACCAGCGAAAGAACAGAAGATGATGTCCTAATAGGTCTATTAGATCTACTTTCACTGCTACTGTTAATAGAGGAAGGAATGCAAAGAGTGAAATCAGTGAAAAAGGCCTTCATTTTCAGAAGGAGTAAAGCAGTGGAGAAGGCACACTGGAAAATGTGTGCTTTCAATGATGGCCCATATCTTGGTGACTATGTTGTGCACAATATGAAGTGCTTGGAAGAGACACCAGAAGACGACAAGGAAGAAAAATTATCTCAGCAGGTTTTAAAGGGCAACAGGTCTGAAAAAGAAACTAAAGAGCAACTCTAGCTGTCGATAAAGTGAAGTAATTGAGCTGCTAAAAGGTCTGGATGCAAAAGATCATTTATCCAAAACTCATCCTCGAATCCAGTAAGCTGAACGCTCTCAACCCTTAGTCTTGGCTGTCGTTCAAGTGTAATAGATGGCTTAACATCTGACATATAGAATAAGAAACCACTTCTGCCAATATCCCTGGATTTGCACCACCCTGAACCAACTATGTGCATTAAAATCTTTGCATGTAAAGCTTCACACACCTCTCCCAGGAGCTGTGCCAACTGCCAAGCTCACTTGTATGACTTTCTGTTTCTACGAGTCTCTTTTGATTACCAGGTAGCTCTTTGAATTTTCACCTTTTGAAATAAGTGTATCTGTGACTTCAAATCTGAACCTTTTGAAAGTTCATTGGCTTGAACCTTTTGCTCACTTTTCACTTCATGTATCTAATGTATGCCATATTATCTCTACAAACTGAGCAAATGTAATCGGTAAAGTTCTCTCCTGTTTCAAAGAAGCTTAACTAATTCATCTTGAAAAATCCTGGGATCCTCATACAAAAGTTATTATTTGGCTGCCCCATAATGAATTCTTAAAGTTGAGATGAGGGAAGCAGGCAGAGAAGAAATACAATATTGCTTAATCTCAGCAACATTTATATCATTATGCATTACAAATACTCCTAAATCCTCATTCATACAAACGTTTATGTGTTTGTAATCGAGCCTCATTAAGTAGCAAATACACCTGTGAAAATCCCTTATTAGAGTAGTTGAAATAACTTCTCATCTGGAGAAGTTCAAAAACATTGTCCAAAGCAAGTGAGAATAGATGACTCCAGTCCTGAAAGACAAGAACACAGTTTGCTTTTTCTAGCTACAGTAGATTCAAACATACACGATAATTCTTGATTGCATTGCTCACTGAGTTTTCAGTAAATTCAAATGTAATTTGTCAAGAGACACAAATTGAAGAAAGTATTGGCTTTTTAATGTGATTGAAGTATATCCCAAAATACTCCTAAGTGACTGTCTTTTTTTGTTTTGGTTTTTTTTTTTGACAATATTTCACCCACTTATAATTACATACTACATTACAGACTGTAGGAACTGAATTTCAAAATAAAATCTGGTTTTATTTATATATTTGCTTTCTGTCTTTCATGAAGTTGAAATATTTCAACCAAAATTGATTTTCCTTTATTAAAGAAGTGGTTACTAACTCTTCAGTGTTGGTGTGTCACACCTGGCTGGAGAAGAGAAAATGGTGTCTTTTTAATGGGAATAACTTTATTTTAAATATAAGAAGGGGGAGGTAAAAGTTCTGTTCTTTTCCTTCCCCATTTTTCAGTTTTAACACCATGATACTATTTAAGGTCAACCTTAGTAAATGCTGGCTTTAGGAAAGCCTGACTTTGGCGCCTATACTGATTAGTTAAAATCCCTTTGATTTCTCTGAATTATCCTAAGCTGTATTTTATCCCAAATAAGCCCTGGGAAAAGGCCCTACACACTATATAAGACTTAGGATCCCCAAGCCATTAGCTCTGCCAACTAACCATGTTGTTAAAATTACAGCAACTTATTAATTCTCTGCTTCTTCAGAGCTCAATTATCTTTTTTCTTTCATGCTTTGTTTGTTAGACTTTGAATATCTGACTTTTCTTTCTATTCTACCACATGAAGTAATCAGCTGACTTGAAAATGCCAAGTTTTCCAGTGCGCCTTCTCCAGAGGATAATATAAATGTCCACCATGGAAGAAACAGATTTTCCATATTTAGGGCTCTATGACATTTTCCAAAATACTCAGACAATAATATTTTAATATGCACTTACAATGCATCCTGCACATGTTCATTTAGATTCAGATATTTCATTTTAGCTTTCTTATCACACAAAAGCTTGTTGTTTACTTCTAAAAACATCACACAAGCAAACAATGTAACAAAGAAGTCTTTAAACAATGTTTTATTCTGAGGCATTAAACAGTAACAATCACTAAATACCTAGAGTAAATTAGGGATCTTCCACATGCATACATTTTTCTTTAATTCTTGCCCCTCAAGGAAATGCTACATTGAAAAGAAGAAACTGTTACAGCCAGACAGGGATTTTCAAGGTACTATCCTTTTCCCAGGATCCCACTGCATTTTTAACTAATTCCATATGCTTCAGTGCCAGCAGACCGAGCATCTCCCCAGCAAGAGCAATCTATGCTGCCCTGCCACTTAAGCATGAGGAGCACCAGTGCTATCAAGGCTTGTCATCTTGCCTATTAGCTTGATGTCTTTATTCACAGGCCATCTGCACCACTGAGAGATACCAAGGCAGCTAATGTCAATATGAACAAATTCCTCTTCTTTTACAAGAAATGTCAAACACAGGACAGAGCAAGAATGACCCCAGGAATACCAACAGATGTTAGCTACAAGGCTTTAAAAAGAAAAAAAAAAATCAATCTTTCCTACTGGGACTAATTAAAATGAAACGAAGAGCAAAAGTAAGAAAAAAATCATGTCACATTATCAGGAGCTTCATACATACTTTCTAAGCTCATTATTGGCATATTGCCCTGCATCCTTTGAAAAACTGGTGAAAAGTGGTTGGGTAGCTGGCACAGTATTAGAAAGATTCTCTATGTAATTCTCACAGTCCTCATCTGAATTACATAACAGATCATGACAAGAAAAATTATATATAATTATTAGCAAAGTACTGTTTCAAGTAGAAATGAAGCACAGCAGCATTCACACTGTAAATGCATACGTTAAAAAGAACTCTTACTATAAAGGAAATCCAGACATGATACTTGGGCATTCAGGAATACCCAAAGTCACATTTTTAGATTTACCTATAACAAAAAGATGATCCCCTCTACCACAGATTAAACACCAGAGTTCAAAATTTAATGGCCATTTTTGTGCCCATGTTCACAGGCTGACAACCAGAATCCCTCCTACCTTGGCCAAGAATAGACGGACAAACCTGCCTTCATGACAAGAGAAACAGTCTGGATCATTATTTTATATTTTAAAGATGAGGAGTAAGAGGAGATGCACTAAAAGTATCTACATGTCATCTTTCAAAGCAGTAGCTCAGCTAGAACTCAGATCTGTGACTACAGACAACCCAAGCACTTCAGCCCTGTGATGGAGCACTATGCTGTCCCTGCAAGCTACAATATGATGAAAACGCCAACTCAATTTCAGTTCATATTCCATCTTGGGAATAAAGGATATGGTTGTGAAGAACAGCTGAGCTCTCCCCTGGCCATGCAGCAGTGGCAAGACAGACCTACCTGTATCTTAGAGACTGCTGACCATGTACACAGATTTTCAAAACCTGTGCCTCCATGTGTTCAAAAGAATTTACAGATGGAGCTAAACCAGAAAAGCTCTGTCCTCCACACACACGTCCTCTCTGTGCAGCTATGTCAACTCAAATAACTATTCTGCTTGCACAGTTTCAGGTAGTCATCAATGAACTGCACATTAAGTTCACTGCAGGCTTAGCTACACCAGTGAGGAGTGGGATAATTCTCCCTCCTCCCATCCCTGGCATTGACAGTAAGCGTCTCAAATGAAAAACAGAAAACCCCCTAGATAATTCATTCATTAGGTAGCAGCTCTATAACGCTCAATACAGGTCTGGAGAGAAATATCACTGCACACGTTGTATACACAACACGGACAGCCTTTCATGTCCAATGCTATATCTAAAAATTTTAACGAACATTCTGTAGAGACGTTGTTTGTTTTAACTTTACTACAGCAGCCTCTTGCATTTTGTCTGGATGATGATGATGATGATATCCATTCCATTGCAGGTGCTCTTCCACAGGAATGTTTAGTCAGTCTTGGAGTCATATGCCTTAATTACAATTAATTCATAAGCTCCTTTTACAGTATAAACACACATCCTACAAGTTTAAGAAACAGAGCCATCCTTGCAACTCTCTATGGAAGCAGACCCTAAGCTTTCATTAGTGTTACTCATAACAACAGAAACACACCTGAGTGTATTACAAAATACAACAGATGCACACCTGCACCTCCCTACTACTAAGAATCATTAGGGTAATTCTAAATTCAGGCAGAGTGCCTCAGGCACTGAACTGTATGAGACAAATGACATAAACTGCTAAACTCATCACATTGGAGTATTCCACCATGATACTGCTTTTCTACTTCTGGATTAGCAGACTACCCCTAAAATTAACACACCCTTCCTTAACTACTCTTGGACAGGAAAATTCTGTGCATTTTGCTTGCTTTCATTTCCCCCGAGGGTTGCACAGAGGGTTAAAAAGTCAGTCTTGACTCCTCTTGTATCAGACAAGCAATTCATATCCAGCCTTCCCTTCTGATTTACTGATCAAACTACAGGAAAGCATCTACAATGACAAGAGTTTGAAAAACTGATAGCAAAGTTTGAAACAAACAATAGCAAGGCAAACTATTTACAAGATAAGTTGTCACAATTTATCAAACTCTATCATTTCTGTTGCAACCAAGTAAGAGATAGCGCTTGAAATTGCTATTAAAATCTTTATGCTACAACACATTTGTACATTTGTGGATTTTTTAACAAAAATAGAAAATAACTGAATTGGACTTCAAAATCTGGAGTGTTCAAGTGAGAGATTTTGGCTCACTCCCTCTGTAGCTTCTAGGGCTTATTACCTATATTCTCTCTATTTGCCACTCTGTGACCATGCACATAAAGGAGCTTTCCCATCTCCAGTCACTGGTCCACTGAAGTGTGTCTGTTTCTTCTATTCATTCTATATTGGGAAAACCACTCTGAAAAATGACCTTTTGCCTAGCCAATAAAGATTCAGAGAGTGTAAATTATAGCATATGGCAGCTGATTTGCTCAAGGGAGCATGGCATTTACCATACTCCAAGCTGGATCTGACAGTTTAAACAGTGGCAAAGAACAAAAAATTAGTCTTAGAACCACAGAAATGAGAGTCTTTATTCAGAATGGCTCCCTTTAAAGTGGTGAAAATGCAAACTAAGGTTCAATTAAATATAAAGTCTAATGTTGGAGCACAATAACTTAACTAGGGCTGGTTCTTTTCCTTCTGTAAAAGGAAAAGAAGCCATTCTTCTCAAAGGTATGTAAAGCTGAGGAAAAAAAAATCATACAAAAAACAAAAGTGACTTTTTATAACTAAACTGAGGAAGATACTCTGCATATGCTGAAAGATAAGCCGAACAAAGCAACATTATAAATGGCTAAAAATGGTACCAAAACACCAATAGCAACGGTATAATAGCAGTAGATTTGCACAGAAGTAGCTTCTTCATTTGGCAAAGGGGGAAATCCTATTCTCTGGTTTCACTTTTAGTTTTGTTTTGAAAATCAACTGCATGCAAGGGTAATTGCATAAGGACCCCAGGGCTAACATTCCCTTCCCTGCCTGTGTAATACTACAAGATATTTTATACCATTCCTATGATTAAATGAAAAGGTCTATTTATCTGAAAGATGTTACTTTAGCAATCCTCTTGCTAATTCTGTGCTGTGTCATGTTGAAGGTGGAGCGTGTCAGGATGCTTAAGCTGGGGATTTGAACCTATGACCTAAGAGGTGAAAGTACTCTGGAAGATATAAAACACCTTACTAGATAACCACCACCTAATAAAAAGGAATGAGGATTTTTATAAACCATTTTAACTTCCAAGATTGTCTTGCCCTAAATGGAGCAGTATTGATGAGAATGAGATAGATTATATATACTAGCACAGGAAAATGCTATACTAAAGCACCAACTCCATCAAGCCTTATCTGTACTGAAGCAAAGAATCTTCCCCTCTTGCCATAAAACACAGTGTGTGGTATTTTATCTAGTCCATACACACACGCTAGATCTACAGTCTCCTCCAGCATATCAGAAAGTGTAAACCAGTGGCAATAATATGACGTGTTGTGCATGTTACCAACTCAGCTTGGCAATGCTATAATTCTTCAATAACTATGGAACATCTGCAGTTTTTTGATACTTTGATACATGTTTCATTCCCATGATGCTCTCGGTGTCTGTTCAGAGTACAGAAAGGTCAACCAGCCCATCTGGAATCCTCCCCATTCATCCATTCTTGCGTGCTGCCTCTCTTGCAAAAGGAGTTTCTGCAGAATTTGTCACTTCCACCTGTTCTGACAGGTTCTCGCTGCCTGACCTGGAGATAGCCCTTGGGGACATTAATCATACAACAGTCTGAGCTGTGAAAGAAACAAGGCTTGGCTGGATACTGTTACAGTCTCTGTCACCTACTAATCATGTCCTGTGACACAGAGGGGTTTAATCAGATGGTCAGGTTTCTCATTAATCATTGTGGCCTCACAAAGAAACTCTTCTCAGGGAGATTAAAGTTTAGACGATCTTCTCCACCCTTGTTCCTGTCCAAATGCCTAAATTTAGCTCTATTCCCAAGGACAACAATTTAGGCTCCAACTCATACTTCCTACTTTCCAAAGGCTGAATTTTAAGTTTCTCATTGTGACTTAGCACATGAATCTTTCCAATGAGAAAAAAAAGCACAAATACTTACAAGGAAAAAGAGATAGATAGATACATAGATAGATACATAGATAAATATATCAATAAAGTATATTGAGAAAATTCTCAGGATGCATATGGAAATGAAGATATATAATGATATCTGAGCCACTATATTCACATAAAGGCAGTATTTATTGCAATTACTCAATACAAATCTGTAGGAGTCAATTGTAAAAAAAATAACCCATTCTAACAGATATTTGGTACAAGAAACTTCTGTCCTGTTACAGTCCATGTTCTATCTTCCACTACAGCCAAATGAAATAACTTCAGGAAGCAAAGAAAAAATAAAGGTAATAATCAAGTGATTCTAGAACCAGAAACAGCTATATCAAAACCAAAACAAGACATTAATTTGCTTATGCACTTTAATCCTGATATTGTTTCTAATTTCCTAAGTTTCAAAAGCCAAACAAGCTCCAACACAGATTCTGCTGTCTTGGCAAGTTGGCTTTGCACTTCCTCCTCATGTTTACTTTCCCTGCACCATACAATTACAGGAAACACGTATAATTTTGCCTTCTAAATCATGAAACACGCATACTTTATCAACATCTAAATCACCTCTCATCTTGGTTGGGGTTGGGGGTGGAGGGCTGTCAGCAGGAGAAGACAGACAGGATGGGAAAAGGAGCAACAGCCACCACATGATTAACACGGTCTCCTACCTGCCTGAACTTGACCCGGCACTTTATTGCAACAAAGACAGCACAGAAACACTCAGTTCAAGGGTTACTCAAAGGCAAGTGCTTACCAGGTTCCCCAACAATACTCGTCATCTCAAAGCTACCACAAAAGACCTACAACGCTGTCTGACTGAACTTCACAATGCCGAGCTGAGGCCTGGGGTTTTTGTTGTGTTTGTTTCTATTCAGTGATCCTCCAATGCTAGCCTAGAAATGACAGTAGGTGGAAACGCTATCTTTCATTACACAAAGTATAAATAGTGTAATCTATCAGCACTGTCAATCAAGATGATTGATTACAGGCTGTCATAGAGAAGAGTGACATATTAGAAAAGTTTTGTTAACAATGCCTATTGCTAGTCAGCCTGCCACAGAAGCTGGTGATTAATGTGTTGTCAGCCTGTAATCCCACACCCCTGGCTAATGAGGCAGGAATTTATCATCTTTACAGAGTGGCAGATGTCAGAAGGAAAGGAATCCAAGTGCTGGAAACAATATACTTTTTCTTACCACGCCTGACAAGTCTGACAGGCCTAAAAAACCACAAAGAAGCTTTGTGTAAGCACAAACTTAAAATGAAGAACTTTCATTTGGCATCTTTGCTTTAAATAGTGCTGCAAATCAGCCTCTATCCCTCAAAAAGGGCACAATAAAAAGCTCTATGAACTCTGAACCCATCCTTGACAACTAGGAAATCTCAGGAAAGGTTTCCATGGCAGGCAAACAGAGAGCTTTCTCCACGAGAGAAGCAGCAAGTAACTTTTAAGTTTACCTGCGAACTTGTGAACTACTGCAGGACAAAAATTCTTCTGATGAGAGTGCAGAATGCACCCTACTTCAATGCTTTATCGATTAAAGTTTTAGGAAGTAGCTGTCCAGAATGTCCAAACCAGGTTTGCTTTATAGATTCACACTGGGACAGAAGAACACACAACAGAGAATTGTGAAAATTCTGGAAGCTCTTCCTGAAGAAAAACAAACGTGTGACACAAGCATCTGCACTGAGAGGCAGCTCTAGTACTTTGCACTCAAAATAGTTCTACATCTGACTGAAATATTTGATAACTCTTCCCTCAGAGTATTGGAAATATATTTGAAAGATTCTCTTTGAGTACTAGAAAGCCACACAGACGTGCTATGCTTTTGATATATCTATGTTACAGAAAATTTTCAATAGAACATTGGTGATCTGCTTAAGTTTGCTTCTCCAAAATTATAGTGTTCAAAATTCAGGTTTAAAGCAATGATTTCTCTTTTGCCTTCAAGGCAACTGTGTAAGGAGTCTCATTTTTGCCTTCACTGCTGTAAAGACTATAAATTATCCCAAATAAGGGAAGTACAGGGGAAAATGATCTGTTTAGTAAAAAAAAAATTTAAAAAATCTATGTCAGCAAATCTCAGGCAGTTTATACCACTAATGGCTGCCACTGTCAAAAATCAACAGCTTTTCAATTAGATGTATTAAGAGGTTAAATCTTCCGGTTCTGAAATTTCCAATAGGCTGCAAAAGGGCCGTATTTTTTCAAAAGATTATGTGCAGCTTAGGCTCCTGTCAGTCAGTAAGGAAAGGGGGCAAATTGTCTGTCTTAAGTTTTGACTAATGTAATCCTTTTTCAAACACAGATACCTCCACTAATGCAGAAAAATGCAACATACAAAAAAAAATTATAAAGAGAGACAGCAATCAGGGAATAAAAACACTGCTTTCTGTCAACAGCACCCTTGGGCTAAAAACACAGCAAAACATTGAGAAATTTAATCTCCAAAAGGCAGCATTCTGGAGTTAAGACTTATTTAAGGTTTATGAGAGACTGGAACTTCCCACACTAGTCAGTGAAAGAGAGGTTTACTGGCCTATAATCTGTGCACTCAGGAGGAGACCAAATCAAAAACAAATAGCAATGCCGTGAAAACCAGACCCTTCTTTGCCAACAATGGGATTCAGTGACAAGTTATGACCTCTGTGGAAGGCAAAATGTCCCTGACAGCTACCCCAGTGTCAACAACAGAGCTGCATTCTCTCTTCCATTTAAACCAAAGCTCTCTCCAGAGAATCTACACACAAGTGGTAGTTGGAACTGCAAAACAAGTAAAGCTGCATGTGATTTGACCTATAAATGAGGACACAAAAACTGACTTGGAGCCCACACAGTTCTGCATGCTTCAATACATATTAGTTAGCCATTTCAAGTGCTGATAAACTGGACGCCTTGTGTCCCAGTTAAGCACAGGTTTGTAGATAAATGACTCATTAACTAATAATGGGACTGTAATGGTGACTTTTAACATTGCTTTGAGGGAGGGTGAATTTATACTCCCTTTCTTGCTTTGAAAAATCCTGATAGATTCAGTGCAGATATTCTGGATCATATTAGTCTAAGAGAGTACTGACGCCTCAGACTTCTGACTGGTTGAGCTCTCCTTCCCTCTTCATACCATTAGAAACAAACTTTGTCAGATTTTCACTTTCCAGCCCCTTACCAACCTCCTTAGTCCATGGGAAAATACATCTCCTGAATCTGCATAATTCAAAATGTAATTAAATGTTCCAGTTTTAGCTGGAAATCCTATTTCTTGCACAGATTAGATTAGACTTGTTACTTTGGTATGTACTGACCTTTAATCCCCTTGGCAGCCTCTTGGCAAACTGTGACGCTGCACAGACTTCTTTGGAAAGAGCCCACTGTTCAATGCCCCATGGTTTTGGACTATACTCTCTTGAACCAGGTTGATATGAAGAATTCTTCCTCAATTCCACAACAATCAAAGTTCCACTAACTCACCTCAGTTTCTTGAAAAGCCTTCATTCAGACAACTAAGAAATCAGGGTAAGGTTAACCTTTGAAAACATCAACAGAACTACTTACAATATGCCATGGTAATGTCCTAGGTTAGGGCCATATCACTCAATGCTTCATGGGACTTGGCCAAAAGCCTGTAATTGTTGGCAATCTTGCTCAAAAATTTATACATATTAAAAAAAACCCAACTGGATTAGTTCTAGGCCTACATGCAAATTTCAGCTTCTCCCATGGTCAACACATTAAATGTTAAATTTGTTTGGAAAGGAATGACCATTTCAGTTTTTATACACCTCTCAGCTCCTATACAGCATATTGATTTATCCAAAAATAATGTGTATGGATGTTACAACTGTAGGTGCATCCTCACATTGAAGATATGCCTTTTTCAAAGTAAAATTACACTGCTTTTTGCTGTACCTGAAAAACACGGCCACTAGTAAATTTCCTTCCACTCTTTTACCTATCATCTGCACATATTATTTCTTTACTTAAGCAGTTAATTCCAATAGCACCTATTAGGCCTCTGGCATCCAAGCAATTTCAACCAGTGAAAAAGAATGTATCTATGTTTTTGTGTCTTAACACTGTCTCTAGATGGTAGATTAATTAAAGAAATTAAAACATTTATGAGCTTGCTTTATGGAGTTGGATCTAATAAATCATAGAGTTACAGCTGAGTTCTTCCTTGCACTGAGTTATACTAACTTTATGAAAGTGGGCGCACAATGCCTTTTTTTCCGAAGCTATGCTATTATTTTGGTCAAAGATTGTTTACATTAAACAAATTCAATTTACCAACCTTTGACATGTTTGCACAACTGTATATAATTTATATGGGAAACATGACTTTTAAATGAACTTTCTCTAGTCTAAACTCTCTGGTTTCTAGCCTGTAGTTCTAGATTCTTGTACCGCACCAAAAAGCTTGTTGCTGGTGTAAATCATATCCTCTAAGAGTTTTTCCATAAAGTAAATAATGACCATAATTTCAAATTGTTCGTTAATACCTTCAAACAGGCTACATCTATCAAATACTGATTTGACTTTCTTGCCAGGTGCAGCACTTTGTCAAGGAAATAGCAATCTCCAAATTAAGGTTAGGGAAAGCAATTCCTTAATGCTGCTATTTCGCCGTAAGTTTATTTTAGTACGTTTGATAAATGGAATTTAAATTTGGCTTTCATCATCCTAAAGCATCAGAGTCTGATTGTAAAATAACCCTTAATAAATCCATACTGTCTCCTATAAGCTGATAGACTTATTATGGCATACTGCAATGGTATCCATACTGTCAAATATACTGGGCTCAGGTTTTTGTTGGTTTTTTTTGTTGTTTTTTTTTTTTTTTTCTTAAAGACCACATCTGTCTAGTAAATATGAATTCAATCTATGCCAGACTTTCATGGGATTTCAGGACATTACCTGTTCAGCATTCTCAGGTTTCACTAATTTTTCTGGGAACCAACAATGCCTAGTACTTGGACAATTTTAGGCACAAGTTATCAAGTGGAATTTAACAAGGCCTCTAAAATCTTGTATTATCAAAAGTCTGCTGAGTCCACACTTTTGGGAATAAATGTTGAAAGAAATGAACCTTCGGAGCACCTGGAAGAACAATGTAAGATGGAAGAACAACTTTTTTCTTTAAGAACTATCCATAATTCCTCTTAACTACTGCCATGAAGCCACTCCTACTAAAACTAGTCCTCTTCTGTCATCATATAGCTTTTCTCAAAACATTTTTCCTACTTGTAATCTTGGTCGAGAATAACATTAATTGTAATTACCTCACCACCACCAGTAGAAGTTGTTTGGATTTATTAAGATCTACATTCATACAGATATGGGGACACATGCAGGACAAGTCTTCTAGTAACTTCTTGGGCACATAGAAACATAACTCCCTCTGGCTTAGAGTGGGCATTGAGAAAACAGTTTCTAGTCTACCAAGACACCTGTTAAAATCTGCCTCAACACTACTGTAAATCCAGGCCTAACCATTGTAATGAAAGGCAGTCCCTGCTATATCAGAAGACCAGTATTTCATTGTTGCTCAGCTTTGCACTTCTCTCTCCAGTGTGAGCTGAGAGGATATTCCAGACTGATTTAGAAGTTTAAACTTGCCTATGCTTCCAAGTTATCAACTGCCCTGTAGATTCTGATGTGCCAAAATCAGATGTGAATCTTTAAGTCAAATATTGTTTTGAGACCTAACTGGCTTTTGAGGAAGAAAAGAAGGAATTAGGAATTTTGGGGGAAACTTCAGTAATTTCTTTCCATTTTTTAAACTCTAGATTTCTCAAGAGCTTATTCAACTGTGGTTTTGTTCCAATTTGCATGCTTATCCCTTTGATCTTTCTATTTAATAAAAATTATCTTTTCCCTAATTGTACCTCATTTTCTAGTTGTATTCTACATGACTATCCTTCAATATTAATGAAAAGTAAATTCAGGTGTAGCTGATTCGCTCACAGAACATCAAACTGCAGAAAAGTGACTATTCTTTTTATTTTAGTAAAATTTATAGTAAAACCACAAACAAAGCCCTATGATAAGGCGGTTACTCATAAAGTGAATACTTAAGATAAGCCTCTAAAAATAGTATGTAAAAAAGTATTCTTATTCTAAGAAACAGTCACATCTCATTCTCTTCTGAAACTATGAATGTTGTTTAAGGATGCTTAAGCCCAGGTAAAAGCAACTGAAATAAAAAACGCAACCTAAGCTAAGATTCCTAAAACTTGAAACACAAATGTAGGCTAAACACTGTATCAACACACTGTCCTTGGGGTTCCACAAATACAAGCAGCTCTGTAACTCAGTTTGCACCTCTCCTCAGAAGTCATTTTCTGTGTGCCTATAGTTTCCTGGGTTCTTAGTACCATTTGAGTTGCTGTTTCAGCACAAAGGAAGCCTCAATGTCCTCTAGATCCTCAAGGCATCAATTAAATATTCCACCAGCTTTGGAAAGCACATGAATATACAACAAAAAATTATAATTTCCTGAAAATGATATGGTCATAAAATAACTGGTTTAAAGCATGCATTAAAAACAGTTTAGTTTCAGAACTCATCTGTCAAACAAGTATCTGATAATACACACTGATTTCAGCAATACAGAAATATTTTATGTGTATGTGTATATTTTTGTGGCAAATTTGCTTTTCAAAAAGCTTTATTCCTCTGCCCCTTTTGCTCCAGATCTTCTATGAATTTTTAAAATGTTTTCAAAACAGTTCCAAATTCTACATTGTTAGATCAGAAACAAGTGAACGTGCATTCAAGAGAGGCAAGTCAAACACACATCTTTCCATCCTAGTTTGTGAAGTCTGACAGGTCTGGACATAAAGAACCCTTGGGAAGAAGCCGTCAAGAGGGAAAGTCCTTGAAATACTGCAGTCAAAGAGGATAATAAACATAGCATTTATTTTACATGGCTGAAATCCAACAGAGGAAACATGTAAAACAAATACAGATTATACTAAACACACCTTCCTAAAAAATGAATGGAATGCACTAGAAATGTGGCATAAAGCTCACATAAAAAATACCAAAGATTAATTAATTCAGACAAATAATGTAATTACTTTTCAGATAACACCTAAACCTATGGCAAGAATCTGGAATAAGGAAGGTAGAAAAATGCAAGAGGAACCATTTTTTGCTGCTTTGATTTTACAATTTTGGTCTCTTTATTAGATCCACTTCACAGGTCCTAAACATTTTTCTGTAAAGATATGACCTAGTCAGATACAACTGATCTATCAGTATCTACCTATCCTTACTCTGAGTTAAGTTTGAGTTAAGTACTTATTCTACAGATAGTTCATTTACAGTGCTATGCCTTTCTAAAAATTGCCCCATAATGGAACCACAGTATCATAGAATGGTTTGTGTTGGAAGGGATCTTAAAGATCATCTCGTTCCCTGCAACAGGCAGGACACCTTCCACTAGACCAGGTTGCTCAGAGCTCCATCCAACCTGGCCTTGAACACTCCCAAGGGCAACAGATAGGCTTAAGACAAAACAGTTTTTTTCTAACCTATGGAATGAATACATTTTTATGGCGAGGAGATAGGAAGTTTGTACAAATCTTCTGATAATAAACATTTTAACAAAATTTTCTTTCTTTGCAATATTTACCATTTCCTTTGTATTTTCCTATAAACTTTGAGAAACATTATCATGTTAATGGTTTTCTGTCTCAACACTTGCAAGTTTTTTATTAATATTCCATAGTGCACATTTGTATGTAATATGCATCTATAAATGCACACTTTATTTATATCAGATTTTACATTACTTTTGAGCTACTTTCTTCATCTTATGTATGTGCTTTTGTGGTTTATAACAGCTGATTCTTGCAGCAATTCTAAAATCACAGGAGTTTTCTCTACAGTTGTCTCTGCACAAATAAATCATTCAAGGTTTTGCATTTATTTTTCAGTAATGTCTTGGGCAAAGATTTGAGGTGGGGAGTGGTGGAGAAGATGTTTCAGCCCAAAGTTATTTCTTATTGGCACATATAAAGCTTTTCATCTAGGGACATAAAAGAAATTCTGACAAGCTTAACTGAGTCTATTCTATTCTGTACTAGGTGGGAGAAGCACATCCTCCAAAAAATAGTGATGTCCAACTATCTGCCAAGACCTGGCCACTGAGAGTAATTTCTAGCTTAAATAATAATAGACTTTTTTCTGAAGCCAATTGCTACTCTGCAGTCTGGTGTTAACTGGGGAAGTAAATTTAATTATTTCTCTCCTGATATGGAATTCAGACTACTCACATATGCTGGAAAACGAAAGAAGAATATTAACTCTGGAAGTTGTCTCCCATCAAATCTTCACATCTTGCCAGTTACACATCATAGCTTACTACCACCAATAGCAGGCAAGACAGACTGCCTATAACAATTATAGTGGGTTTTACTGAAGTGATTCACAGCAAGGTTTATGGGAAATTATTCTCTACTATAGTCATCCCAGAATGAGTCTTCTGATGAACAATAGAGCTCCAACTCAGCAGTATTATCTCCAGATATCTTACCTACTTCTCAAAGGGACTATGAGGTTTGTACAGCAAACATAGGATGGAAGTACTTAAACTACTGTTCAACAGAGTGTGACAGTTTTAATATTTTTAATATTGTTAAATGAAATTAATATTTAAAATATTTCTCATGAAATGCAAATAAATTGCAGAATTTTGAGCCTGAAATGTCAATCCAAATAAAAATATCTTGTATAATGCTGAAGTGCTAGTTTCTTTAGCAAAACTCATCCATAATCACCATCAACTCTGAAAGGATTCAGTCATACAATTGTCTGAACAACTAGTGCAGATATCCTATTATGAATTTTTCACTAAAAAAGAAAAATCTTTGAGAAATAATCAAGAAAGCCAGCTGAAAATTAGTTCTGTGTTCACAACAAAAAATCTTTTGGGCATATCTTGCCACACCACACATTTAAATAATCATTATTTTCAGAAAAACTATGTTTCTCTCTCTTCCCCTTTCCCCCCCCACCCCCAACATAACTTTCTTACAGACCATCACAGAATCACTATTATCCAGTGAAATCGCTATGTTACCACTCTAAATGCAATATTATTTTTCTGAAGGATACGGAATCCAAAATCTAACAACACTTTAAACAGTTATTATGATTAACTATTTCATCACCTTAGACAGAAGTAATAATAACCTGCAATTACTGGTTTATCAAACACAGATTTCCTAGAAACACAAGGAAAGTTGTTCTTGGTTGCTTTGATGAAACATAACCATAGAAAAAGGTAGAAAAAAGAAAAATCGGGGAAATTCTCTGACAAAAAGTGAATTTGTGGGAGATAAGAGGGTCACTGAAGAAATGTTTAGGAAAAATGACACACTCATAGGATTAAAAAGAAGCATTAATGCAATAATGTCATGCCAAGTGAAAAACCATGTCTCAGTAATGTAAATATACATTAAGGCCTTTCTTTACTTTTAATGAAGGGCAGAATGGCTTAATTCTTAAAATATGAAGATTATAAAGAAACTTTGATCCTTAAAAAATTCTACAAAGTTTTCAAATTTTCAGCAGCTAGAGAAACATGCAACTATAAGACAAATTTTGAAGTCAAAATGTTTGATAATATTCTTTCCCATCATTTCACATCATTTGGAGAAGTTTTCTATGAAAGCCAACCATAAATGCTCCATTCAGCTGTTTTGAGAATTAAAATTCTTGTCATTACAATGGCATAATGTTAATATACTTAAATAAAAATTAAAAAAAAAAAAAAAAAAAAAGCTGAAACACCCATTATATTCAAGAATCCACACAGGGTGATGGGATATCTCTCCACTTACCTCGTGATCTATCAATTGGAATTTATCACCAGATCTCTAGTGGGCAAGATCTCATTACAACACTCTTCAGAAACCAATATCCATGCTATTGACACTGTTCATACCTGTTCATTGTTTGAATAATGCCTCCAACAGAGAAGCTGAAAATTGAGCTGACATAGGAGTTAAACTCCAGAGATTTCTGCCAATGCAGGAGACAGCACCTAGCAGGGCCCATGTGTACAGAGCACAGATAAAGTGACACTGGCCATGTATGAACTGACTAACTCCTCTTTGTCTCTTTGTACCTGCCCAGTACCTCTCAAAAAATGGGACTTTACTTACCTGTTTTCAAATTCCAATAATTTTGACATTTAGAAGCAGCAAGTAATGCTTTAACTCCAAAAGAGAATCAAACCTATATTGGGTAAGACAATCAAAACTAACTGATCTCTTTTTACGTGCATTAAAAGGCTGTGTTAATATTACACTTGGGGCTATTATAAATGTCTTACATTGCACACATTTAGGATACATCAAAGTTTTATCACAGTCATTATAAAAATGTCGCTTGAAACTATTTTTGCACTAATAAGATGGTCTTCAATTGAACAAATTGCAGTTACAGACTGATTACCAGTGTTACAACTTACATTTAGTTCACAGGTTAGTACAGTGATGGATAACATGCAGGGGAAAAAAATTAATGCATGATTCAACTTTACACTTTGTCCCTAACCAGGTTGATTTAAGCCATAAGTAAAAAGTTGAAATGTCAAATCTAGTTGGAAGATAGAAGGCAATACACATTCCACTTGTTTCTGAAGTGCACAACCAATAACACACTATTATTTATGCAGATAGGATAACACAATCTCTTAGCCCACACTGCAACATATTTTGTCTCAAATTAGCCAGTAAATCACTACCACAGAAGCTATTAACAATCATAAAGCCTTTTGAGTTTTACAAGGTGCTCATAATGGGCCATTCCATGTGATTTATAGGAAAAACATGACTCAGATCTTCAGAGGCAACTAATTTGTAGATGTGGGGCTTGCCGTGTGACCTCTTGTTATCTTTGGGATGGTATGTAAAACTTGTATCTTTCTTAATATTGGTCAGACAAATGCAGTGATAAAACACAACACTCACAGAGTTTCTACTAAAAACGCGTTCACTTTTGCTAAGACTAACACAGAAAGGCTATATTTAAGTGGAACTACTAGATGGATTGAATTCACCCAAAAGTACTTTAAAACAGGCATAAGCAGTTATAATCACCGGGGGATATAGTTCTTCAAGAGACAGAATTCGTTAACTAAAGTGGTATCCATTGAATTACAACTAACGAAAGTCCCTGACTTTCATAAATGTGTGTTAATTGACATGTTTCAATTGATAAAGTGTTCAGGAAACATAAGGCTGCTTTAACTGGATTGTGCTAAGAGGGTTTAGAGAGGGCTTTCCTTCTGTGCAGCTGCTCAGTAATGGGAACTTTGGCATTATCTAAAATTTTTGCAACTTCCTTCAAGATGATGTACTTCTCTGATGCCATAAGAGAAATAAATCCAAACTGGTTTACACTTCCAGGTTCCTCTAATTCAGATAACACTCAGCCACTTCTTTTCTATGTTTTTCTTGGTTTTTTACAACTTTTTTCTATTATTGCTGCTCAGAGCAACTTATAGGCATGCTGTTTTAAAGAAAAAGGGATAGCGGGCTTACTATTCAGATTTTCCCAGTCACCTTCTCTCCACACTTACAGCCTGTTCTCACTTCTCAAGGGCAAGTGCTGCAGTTCTACTCATTAGCAACCAAAGTGCAGATCTAAGGTGAAAAAAACCCAGCAGATGTCCTCTTTACAAACCAAATTACCATATTTTAGTCGTTCAAAAAAGAGAGAGAATTAGAGAAATAAAAATTACTTTCTTTTTTTCATCTGGAAGAACTTGGATTTATGATTGTACTGAACCAAATTTAAAGGTGTTTAGAAAAATGAAATTAAGCAAAATAAATTTAAAGTTAAATTTACACTTTATTTTACACTTGCTACTTACTTCCTGTAATGACCTTAATTAGAGGAACAAATATTAATGAAAAAGAGAAAAAAACCCAGTTAACAGAAGATAACTCAAAGGGAACTAAAAGAAGAGTCAATTATAAAACTTGTAGTGGCTCCAGCACTTTCTGCAGGAGGTTCATTAAAAAAAAAGTCAAATGTATGACATTGAAACAGTCTACAGTATTTATATTTATAGGGCTGCAACAAGCACATTAAACAGGGAAAAAGTTATTCCTGAAAATACAAGCCCTTCTTATATGGCCTACATTTTTTCTAGAGAGGGTGGCAAAGGGGAACACACAGCAAAAGGCAAACTAACCTAAACTGCTGTGACTGCCAAGAAAATGTTTCAATATTATTGCATTTTCTTGAACCATAAAAGTACTTTAATCATGTTGTTCTGACATCATCTTGAAGATTATTCCAAATCCTACCATTTATGAGAGTCAATCTGCCCTACTTTGGGAAGGAGGGATGGGTAGAGAAAGAGAGCTAGAAAGGGAGATTTGAACACCTTTGTTCAAAAGAAACAAAAAACCCCAGTCTGTGTGGTGGGAGTGGCTGGGCTGTGAACTGAGGAATTGCATTCATCACTTCTCACTTCAGAGGCTGTAATTAGAAGGAATGAAGATTCACCTTGAAACATTGTCTCAAAGTCTCTTTCTCTGAGTGAATATACAAGAAATTCGGGACTAAGGTTCTAGATGTCAGTCTGGTGGGGGGGGAGGGTGGAAAGAGAACAAAGCAATAGCAAGAACTGTTTTCTTGATTGTATAATCCTCAACTCATGGGTGCATATAAAATATGACAATATGATGGTTTCAGGAGCTACAAACCTCTCATATTACTGCCAAGAGAATTCTGAAAACATACCAGAGATTTAGGGATAATAAATATACATAAATTAAAGGAAATGGTTGTTCCAGAGGTATGTGGTTGGATGGTTACTATAAATAGACATCCACACATGCAATAACTGGTGTCCTTTATGTGGCATATGTGACTGAACTCAAAGTATACTTACCCTTTATATAGGTCTGCAAAAATAGCCATAAAGTTATGCTTCTGCCTGGGAGATTTGTCTCCAGGGTTACCAGAGGTCTGTACTATGCAAAAATAATTTTTTTTTTTTCCTAGAAGCTAACAATAATACAAGAAATCTTCAGCCTGCTAGCAGTGTTGGACCCCTAGCAGTCCCTAATATCTCTACCTCAATGCTGTTTCACTCCACTTCTACACGTGCAAGTTGCCTGTGGCAAGTATTCGTACGTTTATGGATATTTGTATGAGTTAAGTACGAATCACAAGATGCTTCTGCATGAACACCATAAAATATTTGAGAAGGAAAAAGAAAAAAAATCAGCATCAGCGGCCATACAATCTCAGACCAGCACTGCTCCACAAGGTACGAAGTAAGAAGGCAGGGCTGGCTGCTGACCTCATCAAGGGCCTTGCACACACTGAAAACAGCTTCAACATTAACAAGCATGTTAATCTGCCTGAAATCAAATAGGCAATTACTATGCTACTTCCATGAATTTTGAGGCAAGTATAATTTGATAGTTAGACATTAATAAACCTGTTTCATGGATCTTACCACTATCTGATAAAGAAGCTTTCTTTTACTCTCTCTTTAATGTTATTAAATAAAGTAAACTCGTATCTGGTTAAATAGGCTTCACAAGTGCTAATCTTAGCCTAAAGCACTCTAATGGATTGACTCTTCCTCAGCAGGGCTATATAAATATTTATAAAGACTTCACACAAAGAACAGATCTGACATAGGGCTTTAAAAGACTTCTCAACATATACAGAACCTGGAGAAAGAAAAGATTTTGTAAAGACAACGAAGCTCTTAGCCTTCAAAAAACCTTCTTAAATCCTGGAGGGCTGGCAATAGCACACAAACATATGTCTGAATCTGCACACAAGATTCACATCAGGGCCACGCTACCAATCCTCCAACAGTAGTATCTTATGCTCGCAGGCTGCCTTATGAGTACAACACTTTCTTTTTACCTGGCCCATCTGCTTTTCTTGATAGACAGGTTCTACTATGCCCCTAACAAAGAAAAAAATGATCATGCTATTATTCTGACTTCTTTATGGAGAAGAACCAGCACTGAAAGCCTACATGGAAGCCAAACACACAGTCCATAGTCTCTTTAGCAAAAATAAGCCTTCTCCAATACAAATTACATCAGAAAAATAAGTATTTCTTTGAACAGTGTAGAAGAGAAAGCATGAAATCCTGGCTCTACTGATAATGTCAATTGCTTCTAGCCACTGCATCACAGGCAGGATTTTACCACAGATACAAAGGGGTGGCCCTTCAGCCTAGGCCAAGAAGTGCAGTCATGGGGATAAGTAAATTATTTATTTTATTCTCACTACAGCAAGTTTCTACCAACTAAAATCATTCCACCATAATAATATTATAGATGAAAAAATGATACACCATCAATTTAAGCTCTTCTACATCTTCAGATTAAGTAGCTACAATTTTCAATTTACATGGCATATTATTATTTGATTGATTTTTTTCTTTAGGAAAGCATATGTAAGTATAATATTTTCTGCCACACAGAATAGTTATATCATGCATCCATCTAAACAGTAACCCTGATAATGCAGTGTTTTCATTGTTGTTATTGATACATGGGTTGGAAGAAACTACTCTACCTTCAGGTAACGGTAGCATAGGCAAAATCCTCAGCCAAACCTTTTCCCCACCAAGGAAGCCAAAAAAGAAATCTGACTTTTCAAATTTGTAATAGCTGGTCTATCTGCACACAATATTTCAACATTCCCTGACTGAAAGTAAACTCTGAATTAACATCTGTGAACTATCTTTGGGATCACTGGACAGCCTAGGTTGCAACACAATTGCTTCCCAGCTGTAAAACTGCAAAGAATATTACGCGTGGGCCTTGTTCTCCCAGACCACATCAGCCCTCATGTTAACTTCACTGTACCAGTATTGCACAAGATTTATAGGGCTTGAATTAGTGCATTTGAGGTTTAATTAGAGCTCCATAAATTTTCAGCAGTTCTCATATGACACTGCCTCAGTCAGTGATCATTGGTTTCCCCTGAATTCTGGGCAGAAGGTGGAAGACCAGGCTATAAAGGACAAGACAACCATTGGCTCTGTGTACAGCAGTTTTTACAAGCCAAACCATATTCCACTAGGGGTTTATCAAATCAAAAAATAGACTTCCCGCTTGCCAGAATATGACCTCAAAAGGACAAAGCAAGTAAGTTCTCTACCAACAACATATCTATTCATTTTCGCTTGCAGGGAGGTGGAGGAAAGAGTGCAGCGAAAGAGCACTTCACATATACAACAAGTCTTCAGAAGTTCTCTCCAGAGAAACTGGTAAACATATGGGGCAGAAAAAGACCCAAAAAGCTATGTTGCTGTTGCCTTTAAATCAAAAAGTTGTTATGAAAAATAACATATCTAGTTTCATGTTCAAAAATAAATCAGGAAAATAAACTTCATTCTCTTTTTCTTTCCTTACTTTGCAACTGCCAATGGCCTTCCTTTCTGCTTCCCAGAAAGTTAGGTGAGTCCTTTACTGAGAAAGCATGCACCATTCTGGCCTAGCACATGAGCTCAATTTAAAGAGATTTTTCTACTCACAATCTGAATTATTTTCTCACCCTGTACGAGTTCTCTACTGTCACAAATAAATAATAAAACCCAAAGTACTCCTCTCAGGTTATTACCTGTATAGCTGCTGCTGAAAATCTTGCCAATGCAACATTTCTTTATATTTAGAGAACGATTGTTTGGTTGTTTTGAAACTAGAACTACACATGCAGACATTTCAATGAGTTCTGCCTTGGAATGACCATTTGACATGGCACAGATCTACATTTGTTTCTATTGCTCACACAGCAGACTACTCCTTCAGAGCCTCCTCAACAGACGTAAAAGTGGATTCAAAGATTCTCTCCGTGTGAAAGAAAAATTTTGTGTCACACGTACAGGGTTTTTGCCTAACCTCTTAGAGTGTTCCATCTTTCAAAATTGCACACAACATCTTAGACTGGCTATTTAGAAGAAAAAGCCCTGTAGAGTCTTATTCGGACCATAAAGATATGAAAAAATATCACATAAGAGGAAGGGAAAAAGCTGGGAGATACTACACAAAAGCAAGATAGTTACAAAAATTTGAGCAGTCCTGGGGCATTGGATTAATATTGTGGCCTGTTAGACTTCCCTTGAACAATATGCAATATGAAGGAAAGCACAAAACTCCTGTCAAAATGCAAGCAAAGCGAGCAAGTTCCGCAAGAACAGCTCTAAGACTCAGCAGAAAATATATTTTATGCTTTATGTTCAACAATCCAATGGACTTGACCTGTAGCTAACTGCAAAACATGCAGGTGGCATCCTGTTTCTAACTCAGATATTATATTTTTTCTACTGAATTATGCACAGTTTCTTCCAGTTCATGCTTGATGGGCTTGATGAAAACAGGTAGAATAGGAACATTCACTGCCTCTCCTACTCCATTCTTTTTTCTAGACAGATTTCTCTTGTGTTAGTGCCTTCACCTTTCACTTTAAAACCAACATTTATTTCACATTGTCTGTGTGCAATTAATAATAATAATAGGCTGACTGCTTACTCATATCTAAACATTTTACATAAATTTCCAATCATTGGTGATTAGGTAGTAGGTGTATGACACAATGACACGTGCTTAGTGGAAAATAAAAAAAAAAACAACACAAAAGAGCAAAAGAATTGTTATCATATAGATGCAAAACTTTACAGTGAGAGTCACAAGCCAGAGTCCGGTGGCAAAACAATGCCAGGAGTAATACAGCAGAATGTAACAACAAAAACCAACACATATGCCAGAGTGGACCCACCTTCTTGCTTACAAGAATTGTGACAGTTAAACTTTGTCCCATTTGCGTAATTCCACTGGAGCAGGATCCTGACTCCACAGCATGACTGGAGATAGCTGTGTTTTATTTCAGTAGAATGGATTTCTTCCTTGTTTGTATGTTTTCTGTGTGTATTCACATTAATAGTCCTTTTGATAAAACCCTCCAGAAAATAATTAACTTTAATAGCTGTTCTACAGCTAAAGCTGCACAACTGGGTGGCAAATATAACTGAGCTCTCTATAGCAAAACTGGAGTCTTCAAAAGAATTATAAGAAAAAAGATTACAGGTTCAGCACTGCTTCTGGGGTAAAATGTATATTTGTGATAAATGTATCAAATCCCCTAAAAACTACACCCATTGAAACTTCATATTTAGGCTGATTTGCTTTCCAAATCATATAGATAGCACAGTTGTGTACAATATTTAAACAAGTACAACCACAGAGAAATGCTGGGAGATTTAAGAGAAATAAAAGCATGACCAGCTAGCTTGTAATCTTCTTTTCTCTTATTCTCCTCCCTATAGCTGCATTAAATTGCCTGTTGAGAACAATAACATATTTGTGCTTTTATAGGTAGAATGATTTGTATTATGTAAAGATTTGGCTAACAGAGTAAAGACGCATTCAAACTGAGCTGGATTACATGCTGTTAATAATTTTCTGGATGCTCTAGGGGACCCATAATTCTGGAGGAATAGAGATTAGCATTTGAATATATACTTTGCAATACATCTCAAAGCAGACTTCTTAAATTTAGTTTTTGTCATTTTTCTAGAGCCACACACCCTAACCAGAAATCAAATCACTGAAAGCATTTTGAAGGAAAAAGTATATCACAATCAAATTTTTATGCCCCACCTCCCTACACACTTTTGAGTACACAGAAAATCTGCCTTTTCACAACTCCCACACCATTTCAATAGCTTTCTTCAGAAAGTCAGACTACCTAGAAAATGTAAACAGGCTTGTAGCATTGTTCTGTGCATGTTGAATAAACAGAGGAACTCGATAAGCAAACCAGAATTTGCTGTTCTGAGTAAAAGCTCAAGCTACCTAGAAAGCTGGTTTTTTGCTGTGGGCTAGCTTCTGTTTCAGAAAGTAATGTTAAAACACATTATTTTAACAAACTTAGTATAACACCTCAAATTGCAAAAAAATATCCCTTAAAATATGATACCATACTTTTAGTACTATTAACTTCAGCACAGACAGGAGTCCCATTTTGCTGTTTTCAAGAAACACTGAACTGTTTTAGCCACCATTTTCTGACTATTGAAATCCTTTGTAAATTGTGCATTTTTTTAATGTCTATATTTTCATGATTTTTGAAGCACTTAGTACTTCAGAACAGTCCTGAAGTATATGACACTCTAATAAATATATTCTCTGACAAACTCAACTGGGAAGCATATTGTAGTGCTTCTTTTTAATAAATTACTTTTCTTAGCATTATAAGATTCGCCTAGCAAGCACAGATTCACTGGACAGAATACACTTTTCATGACCTTTGGTCCATAGTTATAATTAGTTGTCTGGTCCCAGTTGCTCACAGTGTAAACAAAGACTGATAAACCCACATTGGCTGCATGTATTTATTACATTACAACTCAGCTGCCAAATGTCTAACCGCCCTAATAAAAAACTATTTTCTAAGGTTTATGTTTTATTGCATGTATGACTCCCTTATTGGTTAGCATTTTGGAGTTGTGGAAAAGGTTATGAATTTAGAAACTGACTGCATTCATATCATATTTAAAACTTAATGCTATTTTATTAAAGACATATGGGCCTCCAAAGTACACATATTAAATGTCATGTAAGAAAAGTAGCAGTTTAAATCATGGTCAAATTCATTTTTGACGTGACTCCTGAGGCTTCCCAAGATCTGAACTATTTCTTTGTAAATCTGGCAGTTTAACCACACTCATAAATCACTTTCAAAGCATATTATTTCTTAATTTTACTGCATTAGAGAGCATTTTGCCTACACAGTGAACTGTTTGTAACTGTTACATGAACAAAGTTGTATGTTTAGTCTTATAATGTGTGAAGAAAAAAAGTCTTAATTTCTCAGTCCTGAATTTACCTCTTATTTTAACCCAAATGATACATTTCCTAACGAAATTTACCGGAATAAGATACATAGCATAATCTTCTGTACTGACATAACAGAAAACTGAATCTCCTACTTTGAGCTCATAAGTTAGCAACACAAAGGCAACAGTAATTTAATCATTAAGGAAATAGCCCACAGGTTCTTTTACAGGAAAGAATGCCTAAGGTTTTCAAACCCCACCATGGCTGAAAGAGAAATGAAACATCTTTGGGACAATGCATGTGCCTTTACTAGGTTCCTTGATATAAAGACATTTAGTACATTAGAACTGAAGCATACCTTATATACATTGAAAAATTAAATGCATATCACTTAAGGACAGATTCCCTGTCTGCTAAAGTCTCAAGAAAACCTGCCTCTAAAACAGATCATTCATTCACAGAACAGGATTCAAAGCAATGCCATTTTTGAAACGTGATTGACATTTTTCTTATTTATTTTTAGAGATGTTTCTAATTACAGAGTTAATTACAATTTGTATGTTTTCCCATGAACATTTTTCTTGGATGAATAAGATAAATTAGGGCAACAGTTCACTGCAAAAGTTTTATAATCTCACTAAATCCTTCAAACATAACACCAGTCCTCAGTCACAAATATTTTTTAGCTTTTTATCCACACAGTGAACTCCTAATTTTGCCCTGAAACATAGATCCATAACCTAAATCACCAAATCTTAAATATTTTATGCTAGATCCATTGTCTGCAAGATGGACAAAATTAAAAAACATTAGCATCAGCTTCAGTTAACATTCAGGAAGTGGAACCAGAATCTGTGACTCCAGTATGACTTTAAGGGAGCAGATGAACTGTGCTGCATCCTTTTTCTTTGACAAAGGGAGCAGTTTTAGAAACTCATAAGCAAGAAAGTTCAGGATTTCTTACAAAATGTCCCTTTGGCCTATACATTTCTGGTAAGGGCGGAGACAAGGGCAGAAATATTAGGCCTTCTCTGAAAACAAATTATTAATTTTTTTTTCCCCAAAATAACTCATAAACCAGATTTAAATTGGTCATGTTCTTAGTCATTAATGAAGAGAGAATGACTGATATGCTTGAGCTTTTAGGAGATGACCTCATCACAGCCCTATCTGCCTCTTGGACCACACTCTGGCTGATGTTAGTGAAGGGAAGGATTATTTTTTATAATGCTCTGGTGTTCTTGACCTGCCAATATTTCAAGCACACAATCTCTCTTTTAACACAACAGGAAAGGCAGGATTCAGCTGCTTAAACACAAGCTCCTACTGCTGTTTTAGCCACTCTACAGTATCCGTGCCTGGTCTCCCACGGTGGCTTCAAAAAAACTTACACCTCCTATGTAAGATACTTATCTGCCATCCCTACAGGTGCCTGCTGTATACTTTAGAGTATCTAAGATGGCACTAGGCTGTTATTTTTAGGCATTTGCACTGTTTCCAAAGTGATTAGAAATACTAGTGAGTTTGTTTTACCTTCCTTTTGTTCCTGTCCTCTCATTCCACCCCTCTGACAATAGCAACGCTAAAAAGAACAAAACCCTAGCATTCATTTCACAATAAGATGCCATATGATGTACTTGCATCACGCTTTATGTGATGAAGTCGTGGTTCTTTAGTTGTTCCTTGTTGCAAGATACGTTCCTGAGAAGATCACAACAACAAATCATCTTTGTCTTCATTGGCAGTGGCCCTTCTGACCATGGTTATCTGTAACAGCTGGGGAAATTTTCATGGGTCAGTGAAACAGTGAAGCCAGGTCTTATCTTAACACAGCACACAAATACACTGCAGAGCCTGCTGTGAAAACTGTGACATCCAGCTACAGTCCAAACAAGCAATAAATGTAAAATCAGCCATGACAGTTCTTTCCAACTTTTAAAACAGGTGCTTCACATGTACAAAATTCCAGGTAGATCCTATGGTAGTGATAGTTTGCCACTGATTTTCTCTCTCAGAAATATTGCTGTGACAAACAGATTGCAGGAAAAAAAAATTCTAATTGGACTCTTGTTTCATGGCTAAAAATTAACATATATTCTAACCATCACACCTAAGACTACTACAATTTCAATGGGAACAACTCACCAAAATGACTGAGAGCACATTAGACATACTGTGTCTTAAGGTCCAAGAACAAAAAAGAATCACCTACAGGAGTATAAGAATAGCCATAAGCTAGCAAAGAGTTTTGCCAATGCCATACTAAATACATTTTTCTTTTTTTACAAAATTCAACATATGAACAACTCCTGTGCTTAACACTGATGCCACCTGACCATGAGATCCATTGCATTAGTTTTTCTGAAAAGAGGAACAAGAGGGTCTGCTTGTACTCCAGCAGTGTTTCTATTTCCAAAAGAAAAACAAAAAAAAATCCTTAGAGAATAATACTCTAGCCAAAATGATCCATTAACAATCTAAGACAATTGTGATTCTACTGTCTGATACCATGGTGTTAACATTCTGCTGAATATCATTTTATTAAACAGTAGACATTAGAGCAGACATTACCATAGCCAGACCATACACTTACAGCATCTAATAATTGAAGTTTCCATATATCTGAACCCACAAATGAAAATTAAAAAAAAAAAACAAAAAAACCCAAAAAAAACCAAAACAACCCACCAAAAAACCCCAGCAGTAGTAAACAAGTTGTCACAGTAGTTTCTTCAATTAAATGGAGGCATCAATTATATACAGTGCCTATTGCCATTCATCAGAGGATTTCCAAGTGCTTTACAAGTATTAAGTCTTACAAAGGGATCAATTTGCTCACTACTACTGAAAGATACACACTTTTCAGGTGCAAAGTAGCAGCTGGTTAACTAGCATACTGCAACATTACATAACAGTTTAGGGCAGAAGGTGGAGAAGAATGCCTCAGTAAATTGAGACTGTAGAGAAATCCATAGAGGCAGAATGTAATCACCTGAGCTGGATTCAGGCCAGAGCTCCAGGAATAACACCCCTTCCTATCTGAAAAATGCACTGGAATCATTAATGGCTAAAATGACACAGGCTTCACGACAATCATATACTTCTTTTTAAGGGAATAATTTTAGGAAAGAGACATTACCTTTTTCCTTCTGTATATTTAATAGCAATTAAGATAGCGAAATGTAGCCCACATAATACCCACCCAAAGAACATATGGGGATGTTTTTTAAGAAATATCAACACAAGAACCAACGTTGAAGAAGACTCTCTCTCCCTACCCTAATACACATAGAACCCACATATGTCTATTCTTCCCTCTAGACAGCTGGAATTACAGCAGGTTATGAACCAAACATGTTATGGTCTTCTGCTTAAAACACCTAAACTTTCCAAAGAGCAAAATGCACCCTGTTATGTGGAAGCTCTCTCAAAGAGGTATCTTATGAGCTAGCAGTTCTCTGACACAATGACTCCTTACACTTTAGAAGCCCTTCACTCTGCATGTTCTTCAAATGCTCTAAATTCATAAACCAAGATCTCTACACAATGGCGATGGTAAAGAGAAAAAAATTGTGAGCAACGCAGATGTTGTCCAAAGTTTTATCTGTCTCCTTCTATTTTCTTTTGAAAAAACAGCCCCATTTTCCTAATTTAGGGAGGGGGTAAAAAGGTCCATGAGATACATTGGGAAGAATGTTTTGCCTATATTCATGGAAGTAGGAAGAATATATCTGTTCAAGAAAAGTATGATCCTTGTTAAATAGTTAGGGACAAAAATTACTCAAATCATTCCTTATGCCTCATCTGATTTTAATAGAAGCATATATCAGCATTGGTCACTTTGATAAAGAGCCTATGAGCTTAAACACAAGAGCATTGAGAATGATCTGAAAGCAACACTGTAGATTTTGTCTCACCTTATTTCTTAAACGGTACTGCCTAAATATTTACTCTTCCTATCATAACAAAATACTCTCCTTCTACCCTTCAAGTTACAGTGTGAGCATGAAGCACAGACATATCCGCATGGAATGCAGATATCAGACTTGCCTTTCTGCTTCAGTGTCTCCATCTTAGTTCTTCAGAGAACAACTGCTATGTCAGGTTTCATAATTATAACTTGTGATGAAAACAATGCATCTGAGAGTGAAAAAATACTGAAAAATTCAAAACACCTATACTGCTTTCTTTTGTTAGAGTTCCCTCACAGCCAGTGGACAAGATGCTTTTGGTAAAGCTGCAAGGAAGCAGAGTAACTCCATTTAATATTAAGTTTGTTACATGGAAGTATATCTAAGGATACCTGCCAGTGACTTGGCCCTATAAGCTACAAAACTGTTACTGGTGACCAAATGCCTTCTGCTTTCTTTCATCACCATAAATTAAACGGATGAAAATGTTAACCTTAGAAATGCAGTAAGTCAAAAAATATGTTGGGAAGAGGGATTGAGAAATACTGGGAAATATATGTATTTTATAAAAGCAAGCAGACTGACCCAGTATTAAGTAATTAAATTTATATTTAAAGAGACTTATGACAGTGTGTACCTATTCATAGCAACACACTTTAATGGATATATCCACATTTTATCATCTAGTTTAAATGATCATGAATACAGACCTTTAAAATATGAAATTATGTACTTTGATACACCATAATTTCATTTTCTTTATTTATATCATATGCAGCTTAAAAATGTGTAGTCTTAAAATATTTTCTCAAATCACATTCTGCTTTGCATCTCTAAGTTTGAAAAATGGAACAGTTGGAAGCACAATTCATATACCTCTAAACCAAAGAGGGGTACAGTTTTAAATAATTATGTCAAGAAATGACAACTGTACTCTTTGTAGAAGCACAGATGAATAATTACAAAGCTGGGACATAATTAAGCAATTTTGACTGTCGTATTCTTGAGCTGTCTTTCTGATGTGAAATGCTGTCATGCCCAGAAACACACTTCACACTGGACAGGCATCTTCCACTTTGATCTACACTTATGCCAGTGAAATGAGGTCACGGTCTGGTCATTAAACAGGGCTTCCTCATCTGGCTCAATGCCTCTTATCCAGACAGACTTACCCAATCTTTATTAAAAGCAGACATGATACAACGTTCAATATTTTGACAAAAGAAAATATAAACATAACAGAAAAATGAAGTTTAGCTCACTTACATGGGGAGAAGGAATACTGCATTGTAACATTAAACTGTTTTCTAATAAATGATTGTGTCTTTCCCTAAGACAGTCATATCACAAACAGATGCATTTTCAACAAAGGATGAAATGAAGCAAAGCACAAGGAAGTGTAGTGTTCTGTTTAAAAAAATAGGGAAAAATGAAAGAAAAAAAAATATTCATACAAAATAAAATATTTATGACTTAGTGATGACTGGTGATTGCTAGATAGTTTCGCATTTGAGTAAACACAAGCTAGTCAGATGGAAATTTCTTCCTTTTATTCTCATTTTGTGTATTTTTTCTTGGTGGGGTATTTTGCTCTCCCAAGTATTTCATGTCAAGACTAAAATGAAAACAACTCCCCACATCACAGCCTCTTTAGATCATCAGTCTGCCTTTTACGCTGAATAAGCCATACCATCTCCTGCTTAGCATAATGGGGGGGGAAAAGGCACGACGTAAGTTAGGATTTTTCATCGGTTTGTTGTTTTTAGGGGTTTTTTTCCTGAAAAGGCAGGTCTGATAGGCCCACTGTTGTTACCAAAACTGGCAGAAGATTTTCATGTGGCATCCACCAACATAAATACTAATCACTGCATCCCCTTTCCTGGTAAGCATAGGCTGACACAGTGGCTCCTGCCTGAGGTGAAAGGAAAAAAACCCACATTATTGGAAAGTTCATTATCATCGATGTCTTATACACCACTAGGTCAACTTATCAAGGAGTTTTTCTGATGACCAATACTGGATATGGTGCAATCTTCCTCTGAGTTTGGATCAAGGTGTAATCTCTAACTAGTTTCAGAAAGCTTAAAATATATTACCACTACCTGTTAAATCTGGCTGAAGTTGGTCAAAAATATCGACAGCTATGTGGGAGTGGAACTGATGAACAGAGAATACAAGATCCAAGAAACGTGAAGGCTAAAGAGTAAAAACCCATTGTGTATGCAATGTATAACACATGGCAGAATCTGAAAGTACAGTTATTGTGCACATCATCTTTGTGATATTTGGAGGGATGCTGCTTGCTGTGGTCTTTGAGTCAAGCTGTCAATAGCTATACCCATACCTAGCTGCATCTCAAAGCATATGTGCAGAGGAAATGCAGACATAGAAAGAGTTTGCATGCATGTGTACTATAAGCATGAATATCCTAGGAAATAAGCACAAATTCAAAACAATTTGGAGCACTTTATAATACCTGCATCAAATTTAATATTTATTTTAAATTAGCCACTTCTGTGATATGTACACAATATTGTATGATGAGGGTAATTTTGTAGCACCTTAAGAAGCATTAATTCATGCCATGAAAATCATTTACAATGATTTTACCATCAGTAATTTGTACTGAACCATTTAGAAAGAAGAAAAAAACTCTTTAGTATGGCACTAACAACAGTAAATTGGAGCCTTCTGCAAATTTTCTGAAATAAACATATGGTTTATCATAAGACTTAGTGGGTAAATAATTCAAAACTATACAAAAGGTTCAATTGTAGATATAAAAGATAAAGGTGTTATCTCTAAATTTGTTAAGTGATTTACCCTTAGCTATTGACTTAAAAAGAGGTTTAATGCAGAAAAGTAACTTCAAATTTGAGAGACACTATTTCTTCTCTCAAGTTGGATGCAATTCAAAAAGTAGACTCTTCGAAAGATCTAACTGTTGGATAAATTTAAAAAAAAAAACTTCACCAAAATTTGATTAGATAAGAATTGTAAAAGATGACATATGTATGCTATACCTAACACAATTCAGCTGTTGCATTTGGCCTGATTCAAAGATGGTTTGCTGTGAATAAGATCTCCACCACAGCTTAAAAATAAATTATTTCATTTATTACATATATGAAGCTGAAATAGCTAAAGGCAGTGGTAAACAATATATCAAAGCAATGTTTGTATCAGAACTGTTAACATTTTAGTAGTTATAAATTAATCAGTCTGAATTAATTTGTAATGCACTGCAATTGTACTCATGATAATGCATTTATCCAGCAACACTGTTATGCTACCAAACAGTGCATTTCCATAAACACTACATTATTATTCAGCATTATTGGAAATCTGCAATAAATTATTGATGGTATACTTTAGAGAAAAAAACAGCAAACAGAAAGCAAGTAGACTGAAAACTTGAGCGGAGTTCTAAGAAAGATCTGCAGTGTTAAAGCACTCTGAGCACACCTCAGATTCCTGTTATCATGTATTGATCAACTATGGAAAAAGAAGGCAAAGTGAAGAATTCACATTCGCATTCTGATTGCTTCAGCAGGATGCCCAGAGTTGAAGCTGAATACAGAAGCTGTATTAAATGCTCAGATTACTGAAACAGTCTCTCTGATGTTGTCAATGCTTATTAGCAGGACACCACATTAAATAACATCATACAAAATTAGAATCAACTGGTCCACTAAAAGCCAATAAACACCATAGGTGTGGGCTCTGCAAGAGATGTTTAACATACAAGGCAGGGGACAACTTGTCAGAAAAAATCACATTCTTTCACAAAAGCATATCACACAGTTGTTACACTTCTTGGGACAGGGTAAAAATATCCTTTTAAGCCCAGTGACACATATCAGTTACTTTGCTTTGTGAAACAGAGGTTGAAACCAGAAATTTGATAACACAGCCACAGCCCATTAGACATGTACCTGCAAATTTGTATATTAAAACACACAAAAATTACTAAGGCTTTTGTCCCCCATCTGACCACATTTATCAGTCCTCTCATTTGAAAGGTTTCACCTGTTAGTTTTTACCTTAGCAAAAGATGCAGCCAGGCTCTTGGAGCTATTTAAAAATAGTGTTAATGAATCATATTATTGTTATTGCTTTCGTTTACTCTCCTACCTTAGCATCCTTGGGCTTAACCACTTTCATGAAGGCACCTCTTATCAAGGCTTCCTCTCTCTCCCTCGTGGTTACTTTCCGAGTATCGAGAAATTTCAGGTTTGTCAATTTGTGCAGGACAAAATATCTGACAGATATCAAAATGCACACAGTTAAAATCCAGTAATGAACAAAGACATACTCACAGACTAAATGAGTAAAAAAATAACAGCCATAAATAACAACAACCTTTGTTTACTCTCTCTAGTCACCTTTTTCATGCAATGCAGCTTATGTACAAAGTCAGAATACTTACTTTATTCTCTCAAATGAAGCTTGTTGTAAACTGCCCAAAACTATTTAATACTGGGTGGATCAAACACAGTTATCACCTGGACATGTATATTCTCTCTGGATATTAGTGAGGTATAAAGCATATCAAGAAACAGAATAACTTGGAATCGTTTTGCATTGCCTGTTTGGGAAAAGGAACTTTGAGTGATACCAAAGATTCCAACCCACACTGCAGGAGAAAATCAATCTGAGATATGGGAAATTGCCAGCTAACTTCTCTCCAAGAATTCTTACCATTTGCCAACGCTTCAGATTTTTTATTTTCCTAAGAACACAATGATCAGCATTTGGAAGGAGAATTCCAATTTGGTCCTGCCAGAGAGATAAGGTGTCCTTATGGCATACAGATCTCAGCATTAAGTGCAGAAGCACGCAGGGAGAGACTATTTACGGAAAATATATTTTAAGAATTCCAAGTTTTTGTTAGGATTCACCATTCTATTTATCATTTTTACTCAAAGGACAGCAGCTTTCTAGCCTCAGAAAAATACTATTGGCTCCTCACTTGTGGAGGGAGAGAACACAGCAGATCATAACCAAAGCAAGACGCAACCACAGCAAATCCAAATATCTAACCACCTCAAGTACCCAGCATTTGCATTTAGTCAACCAAATGTGAAGCAGACACTGCAAAGTGAGGGCAATATCAGACTTTTCCTGGCAGGGGGTAGAAAGGTGATGGTAACGTTCCCCAGCCTAGCTGCTTTGCATAAACCCCCAGCCAGTCAGAGAGCTCCTCATCATACTGATCCCTCCTGGCACTGGGAGGAAGAAATCAAAGAAGTAGAAAACTCTGCATAGCCTTTTGAAATAGAACAACACACAAAAAAAAAAAATGGTTTAAAAAGTAAAAGTTTATCTTATGAAACTGTTTTCAAAACCAGATAAACATGTGAAAAAGACTGTAATGCTCCCCCTTCTAAAACCAAGCAAAATTTAATGGTGCAAATAAACCTTTCTGTCAAGTACACCATTCCTCTGAAGCAACACCTTCATAAATTGTTAACTGAACTGAAAATACTCTGTTCTGAAATGCCCAGACAATTTAACTGTGAATCCTCAATCTATGGCTCTCAATTATATTAGTAGAAGAAAAAGAGAGAGTCACTTCACAAAACAGAACATCTCCTAAGACCATTTTTTTAAACAACAGCTACAGATCTATGAGACAGACACATTCTCAGACTCATTCCAGCTTTTCTGGCTGCCCTTCCAGTCCTCCCCGGCATTTTGCTGGCCCTTATCTTACACTGGAGGAGAAGCTATCCATCTTGCATTACTGGCAGAAAAGCTCTGATGACAACAGATTCTTTCAAATGAAGACATGTACAGAAGGAAACAATATGTCAAGAGTGAAGTAGAGTGAAGCTAAAAATGAGTAAAGACACCCACTAAGTGTAGGGTGAGAAAAGATGAATATTCAGGTGAAGAAAACATCGGTATTAGAAAATCAGCAAATGTTTAATGATGGAATGAAATATGCCATTGAAAAGCAGGCTGCAACAAAAATGACAACAGAATAAGACAGCACTGTCATCTATGCTGACTTTGGATCACAGCCCTAATGTCAGTCTCTCAATCATTTCAAAAGAGCTTAAAATTATAATAGCATTCCTTGATATAAATGTATTTTTGTATTTTTAAGCCATCCTGACTGCATTTCAAAAAACAGAATTAGCACTAGTACTTGTCAATTCCAGAAACAAAACTGAAAAACCCTACCCACACAAATTAAACAGCAAAATACTCCACAAGTCACAGGTTTGGGGTTGGTTCTTTTCTTCAAACTTGCACTCCTTAAGCAGAGCAAATACTAAAAAGTAAGTACCATAAAGGTTATCCCAGTGGTAGAAGGAAGGTATATCTGTGATAAATTATTTTAAAAGGTGATTAAAAATACAATCTCATTTATTAATATTCTTTTTACTAAATGTGGGATAAAAAGTATCTATATTATTTGAATATAATACAATACATTCTTATTAAATGACTGAAGAAAAACAGCAAGCTTCCTGGATATGTTTTAGCTAGAAATACAAAGATGCAGGTTCAATCTAAATGTAACACAAGTTTGCCATAAAAAATACAGGAAAGGATTACCAAAGCCTGGGAATGAACGCTCTACAATATCAATTCAACCCTTGTAAATTTAATCCAGGGTTATTTGTTGCACAAAATCTCTTTACTGTGATGTATGACTTAGTTACTAAGGTTATCACAGCAGTATCCTAAAGTTGCATAGTACATAAAACATTTCAGTTAACAACGCAGGGAGGTTAACTCCCACAGATAACCTACTATCAGAGGGTTACACCAGATGACATGCCTCTGTCAGCTTTCAGGAGCTATTGATGGTTCAATCAGTTTGTTTTGAAGGTAAAGTACAACAAAAGGGCACTAAACTTATTCAAACTGTCAACAGGGACTATGCAGTTGCTTGCAGGTAAGTAATTTTGGGTGTTTTAAGACTATTATCAAACATGAATGGCTGCAGAAAAAGACAGCTACTAATAACACAGAACACAGGCATCATAAAATACTTTATGGCAGGTACTGGGACCCATAAATTGCATGACACATTGCACCTGGTTTAGACTTGTAAAATCACTAGTTAAAAGAATTCTATTTAATGAAGAAAGATCCATCTAGATACTACATTTAGTTTAGAAAGGTTTATTTAGGTTAGAAGTTGGGAGGCAGGGTCTCCCTACCCCCCACCTTTTTTTTTCTTAATAATTTTAAAACTTAGCACTGCTCCATGTGTTCTGAAATTACTGTTACTGGGTTTTAACATCTTTGTTGTGGTGTGAAAAAAGGTTATTATCTTCCGTGATGAGGATAAAGGTGAGATTCAAAGAGAGAAAAGTGAAAAATTAGACACACCAGGAAGGTGCTTACAGATCCACTTATCATTGCCTGTAAAGTGATCTTCTAATTCACAATGGATTAAAGAAATTATTTATTTAAGTAAAGTTGCACCTTCTTTTGTTCAGAATCATCTCCCTCACCTTGACTCCCAGTGCCAAGAGTCCCATGAAAATAAGCTCAAAACAGGTATTCCTCATGCCAACAGGAACACTCAGATAAGGAAAAAGACCAGAGAATATGACATTTCATGTTATTTCCATTTTAGTTAAGTGAAGATGACAATAAAGATTAACAATTCATTTACCAATTTTGTATGTGCTGCATGCAATAAGCATAATTTTGAGACTTTTTATACAGACCTGCCAGGATATTGGAAAAGAGGGACATTTGCAAACCCTTCCATTGACATTTTATTAAAGACTATTGTAAGAACTAGATTCTATATAGTATTCCCGTTTGTACCATAATTAACAAAAACTGGAATAAAAAACTACACGATATGCATCAATATTTAAGTTTAAAACAAAAAAATTATCTGCTGTGAAAAATTGAGAAATATTTGCCCACAAGAATGCAGAAATATCCAGCTCTACCTTTATCACACCTGCAACATACTCTTTGTTTCTGAAAGTGAAACTTTCAGTGTTTTCTGAAACTTTCATTTTTCTATTTTCTGTGCTATTATATTTTCCTTAACAATAATAGAACATAAAAATAATATGCCTATTTCAAACTTTGAAGGGTTGATTATGCTCTCACTTCCATTATTGTAAACTAGAAAAAAAAAATAACCTGAAGTTGGCTAAGTTAGATCAGCATTTAAATGAGGAAAGAAAAAAAAAAGAAATCAGAAGAATTGAACAAACATGTTTATGACAGTGAACTAGATTACCTTCTGTGATTGCTTCTTCTGCACCCCAAAAAAATGTTCCCTTCTACCCCCATCAAACAGCATATAGCTGGCTACAGAATTTCCTCTGCAACAAAAATATTTGTTAAATACACAGATAAGGAAGACAGGTCATAAACTTAAACCAGCATCTTCCAGAAGAGAGACAGGGCAGAATGTTGGCATGAGGTATGTTAGAGGATCACGTAAGACCCCGAGCAGCCTTGGCACTGTTTGGTGATGACCAAGTAATTCTGAGGGGCCTACAAGTCACGCAGAAATCCACACCACCTCCTAACATTTTAACACCCTCTGCTCTTCTTCAATGTAGCGAACAACTCTATGAATTAGAAAAATCTTTCTCTATACGTGTAACAATAATTATAGTTCTGCCTTGAGTTACTGTGTTAGTACAGACAAATTTGGTATCATGGACTTCAACTTATTCGGCTGAACAAAAACATCATAATTGTTCTCGCTCATGAACCCTTACAGTGGCTAGTCTCAGATGGACCTTTGACGTCTTTCAAGTACAGATTTTTCCTTCTAGGTACTGGTGAAATGACAAGGCTTCACTCAAACACTGAAGTAGCACAGATTCATAGATAATACAGATGTAAGGGAATACCCTAATCATCTAATTAAGTACAAAAAGAACATATACAAAAATACCACAGACTTCAATCCCTCCTGCTAAAAGAGTGAACAGTAAGTTCATTGGTACTCATCAGGTATATTAGCATTATTTTCATTATTGAGTGAGGACTTCTAGTCTCCTACTACTTCTTGAATATATATTTATATCACCTTTCCAATTCAACAACAAGACTACTTAAAATAGATAAGCAAATTCCGCAGCAATTTTTAAAAAAATAAATAAAACAAAACTACAATAAAACAAAAGAAAACTGCAAGAACGCTAAAAATGCTGTAAGACCCATCATTTCTCACAATCAGAACTGTGGGACAGGAACAGCTGATTTAGCTTGAAAAGTTAAGCCATACAAAATGCATGCACTTCCTTTCTTGCTGTTATATCTTAAGAGGACTTCGTAAGGTTATCATCATTTGCTCCCCCAGCCAAAGATAGCGTATCTAGCACATGTACTTTTAAGCTAATTTAAAATAAACTCAGGCATTTGTTTCCACTTGCCCTTGTTTCCATGTCAACAGCATTTAATGAATGCATCATTCCAGGAAATGTCAATAAGGAGCAAAGAAGAATGAACAAGCACTGAAAACTTCACACATGGCATGAATTCTTCACAATCATATCGCTTTAATGAAAGTAGGTGAGGTCACCTGCAGCATTCACAAATGCTTTGTAATACATTGTGACCCAGATGATTTTTCACAGTTCAGTAACACCACGTTTGAAGTTCTCACTGCAAACAATACACCCACAGGACTGACCAACTGTGAGTACAACAGAAGCAACCAGCAATTACTGTGTTGACTTCTGTTACTTTGATCTCTGGGTCATGACCTTTGTTTTCATGCAATCTTCAAAGCAGAGATTGTAGACTAGGTTATTTTAGAGGACAGTGTTTTGCAAGCTGTTTTTCTGTGTTTCTTGCTTCCTATTTGAGCCAAAAGCTTTTAAATCTTCTGATCACCATTACATATCAGATATTCTGCTTTCCCTTGCTCTCACCACCAAGATATGCCTTCACAAAATATTAGCAGTCAAACACAGAAAGCTTAAAAAATAAGATAAAAAGAACTTAAAGATTATTTTTTCTAATAATAAGAAACTAAAGACATTTTACAATGATGGGAAAAAGCCATGAGGTTTTAAAATGAACCAAACAGGTTTGCTTATAAATACATGACAGAAGGAAACTTTCCATTTTCTTTTTCTGTCCAAGCAAAAATTCCAATAACACAGAAATTTTTTCATCAATTTGTTCTCCTACACATTCGAAATATAAGAAGAAATAGCAGGGATGGCAAAAAAAGCGTTACTTCTTCCTTAAAAAAATCCCATTCAAATGTTACTGTGGTTCTTAGACAAAAATTAGCTACTTTAAAAAACCCACAAGAATGTTTCAGTATAAAATGTACTTTTACTAAAAGACTAGGAAAGAGCTCTAGTAATGAAATGATAGAAATGGTATACCACTGGATCACCTGAAGAACCAGATCACAATTTCTTGACCAAAAGCATAGTTTTCTATATTTTCCAAGTATTTTTGATAAAACCTAATTATTTTTAAAACATGTAGTATTACTTTTAACCTCTGTTTCTAAGATCACTGTGAATCACTGGACCTTGAATTTTTAAAAAATTATTTTCCACATTTTCTAACATTAAGATTTTGAGGCGTTTACAGCTCTTTTCAGTTTGTTGGAATGAGAAGATTAAGTAAAGCTTTGATTTCTCACACCTTTCTGGTTGAGGAATTAAATAGCCTGAACTCTAATTGAACTCAGTAGGAATGAAATTAAAGCTCAATGAAAAATGAAGCTCTGGTTCCAATGATCACTGCAAAAATTCACAAAAAGGAGTTCCCATTCAGAACAAAACAAAGCCAGTCGAAGTTATGGTGAAGCACAATGTTTACATAATTCAAGTTTTTATATAATTATAATTCACATAAATGTAATCTTTTGATGCTTTCTGATAAATTTCTCAAAAAAAAAAAAGCAACTTGGGAAAAAAAGTTATTTCAAACCATTAAAAAATGCTGAAATTGGAACACAAAAGTTGTGTTCAAGATGCTTCAGAATGTGTATTCAAAACTCTGAATTAGCTACTCAGAGTAAAATTAGAACAGTACTTTTAATCAGTCCCATCACATACATGATGTATGTTCCCCTAAAGATAGGCAGATAGATCAATTGATTGATCCATGGTTTTGGGTCTTGAATCTAACGCTGTCTAGCAAATACATTTCATATAATGCAACAAATAATAACAGAAAAGGATCAGGAAGCTTTCATTATAGCAGCAGAACCATAAATCATTCAACTAATTAGAAACCCATTCTTCTTTCTAAAAAGTGCTTCAATTAACCTAGTTTATATGGAAAAAAACACCCAGGGTTTTGAAAAATTGAGAAGAAAGAAAATGGAAGCAACACTGCCATTTCCAGCAGATATATAAATAGAATCCCTTCACACTTTGACATAGTGGTTTGCCACGATGTGACCTAAAACTACCTTGACCCCTCCGAAATCAACATTTTCGCATTGAAATGAAAAAAGGGACACACTTCTTTTGATGTATGGCTCTGTGACATATTATAAATATTACATCACATAACCACAGAGGATGTCAATCAATAAGGAATTTTTTCAGAGAGCACTAAATGAACCATGGGTTCTTGCTTCTGAATGGCGCCTTTAATGTACTACTTTTGCTTAAATGATTAATAGGAGACATATTGTCAGAAAACATACTTAAAGTGAAAAACAGTAAACTGTAGAAATATCATTCATTTTTTAAGCAATTTTCTAGAGCACATGTCACATAAATTTACATAGAGACAGCACTATTATAGTCTTGTAAGCTGGATAGCAGGCATAGGTTCCACTAAAGTGTGAAAGCAATGGGAAAATATTTTATTAAACCTAGGCTGCTCTACCCCATGAAAACCAAAATGCTACAAGCTAAGCTGGATTCAAAAGAGGAATCATTAAAAGGTGAAAGTCTGACAACATAGAAATCCTTCTCAAAAATCTGAAACAAACTAAAAAGTATATATGCACATCTGGGACAGCTGTGCTGCTCTTTAACCTACAGCATTTCTTAGTGCATCGAATTCAAGCCACTTCCTCATAAAACCTGCTTTTAGCCTCCTCAACTTTGTATTGTTTTATCCTAACTCCTACAGCACAGCTCAGATTACCTGAAGATAACATCAGAGTTTGTTATACAACTCCAAATACTGTGGGTGATCCTAATGAAAAGCAAGCTCAGGCTCTGCAAGGCAAGGTGACCAGCACTGCTTGGCTCCGGCTTGCCTCTGAACGCCATTTGCAGCCAATGTGAAAAGTGCCAGCACACGAGGACTGAAATAATGCATCACATGGTAGCAAGGAAAATTCATCTAATGTCCTTTTTTTTCCCTTCATAATCAATGTCTTACTTGTCTAAAGGTTATAGCTCTGAAAATCATGTCACTTAGCAGACATTCCATAAATTTTGGGTCTATACTCACAACCATCATCAGTCACAAGTATTTCTATTTTTTTTTAAATAATAATGCAACTTTTAGCAACATTTCAGTTGGACTTGCAGTATTTTATCAAGCCTCCATATTAAATTTCAGAGGACCTTTTGTGTAACCTCACTCATTAAAATTACATTATAAAGACAGTTTGGGGGTTTTTTACTAGAATCTAACTGCCCTGAGTAAAGCAGGACAATATAGGAGGAGTAATTTCTTTTGTGTTAATAAAAGTGCCTTGATAACTACAGTAGAAGCAACTTAGCACTATATCAAACACGAGCAGAAGACAAGGCAACTGGCTATCTCAGTGGAGTGATTTTTTTTTTTTCTTTTTTCTTATGGCCTGTCCCCCTTAGTGTATGCAAACCTTGCCTTATCTTGGTCTTAAAGAAGGAAATGCCTTGAGTAGGGGTATATGAATACTCACATTCTGGAAATCCTGTGCACACCTGCTTAACTCAGACATGTTCTGGACAGCACTGAAGTATTTCTTGAAATAGGGTTCCTGAGCGTGATCTCACATAAATGGGGCTACTCAAATTCCCAGGTGTTTCATGGCAGAATGTTACAATGCTTTCAGAATACAGTCAATGTTTGTTTGATTGGGTTGATTTTAGTTTAGTATTTTTCCAATAGTAGAACAAAACTTTCACGCCTTATCACATCTACAAGTGAAAACACTAACCTGTATCTCTGGTAGTCATCTTCATCCTTTTCTTTGCAGACCAGCTCATTTGGGCAAGCAATGTTTCCAAGCAAACTGAGGTACTGTAGTGAGGGCACAACTTCAGCCAAATGGTCCAAAAGGCTTTCTAATTCCGTTATGTGTCAAAGGTAGTGGGTTAAGGATTCAATGACATTAATGAAAAAAGCATTTAGAGTTGCATCACTGCTGATTTAAACATACATTTCAATAACTGACAATCAAATTTAGTATGGCATTCAGGAAAATGTCACATTAATTATTCCAAGGGCAAACAGGGATAAACTTCAGTCAGTTTTTTGGCATGGAATGAAAGAATTGGGCTGTTTTGTCATTCTTTTCTCCTCCTTTCTTTCCTAGGTGGTTCACTACAAAACATTAAAACTTTGACAAAATGATGGATGCTGTGTGGTAAAATGGCTAGCAATTGCTAGAGCCATGAAACTTTTCCAGCATGGAAACAAACAGTTAGTTTCACAGCACATTCATCACTAATATATTCAGTCCACTGGAAAATGAGTTAAAAAAAAAAAAAGGCAAAAGAAAAAAGTCAAACCACAACAACCCAGGTTCATTCCCAGCATATAAACGCTTTGAGTGTCACAGCAACACATTTGTAACTACTCAATTAGTATATGCCAATTAATGCCTTACTAAGTGCAACTTAAAGACTTCAGTGTTACAAATACTTTATATATGAAGCTGTAAAGTCTTGTAAAGCATAAAATTTTTCATTAAAAGAGCCTTATATTTTGAAGTTCATGAGGCTTTTAAACTTAACTATATTTCTCGGAACATAAATAAGAAGGATACACCTTCATTATTGTAAACCTGAATAAAACAAACAAGCAAACAAAGGTTGAATTGTCTTTAACCACTGCAATACTGGAAATCACAACTTAGGATTAAGCCTAACAACAATATTCAACCATTTGCACCTCAGTTTGCTAATTGATCAGATAATTATTTTGTTACAGCCTAGTGTGACAGTCTCAAACTTGAACTATACATTCTTATTTACTTCAATTTACACACAAAGATATAGGTGTGATTCTCAAAAAATATGCCATACATGTGTGTGAAAAGTTTCCATTTAAAAATTGACTGACTTAGACAAGAGTAATAATTATTTAAAACCATTAAAGGACGTTTCATTGCTCTGTTTTTATTCTCTCCTACTGTCAGAGACAAACTATTGTTTTAAATCCTCAGTTCACTTTTGTTGCTATTATTTATACTTGATTTATGTGTTTCTGTTATCTTTGTTATTTTTAGCTGATGGAATTTACTTTATTTCTTCACCCCAATATCTTAAGGGCAACAGAAGCAATACAGAACGGAGAAAACAGCTTCATTGTTAAAAATGTGGTCTTCCTTTTGTAAGCCTGAAATTTTAGTTTATTTCCAAACACACACGAAGATCATGCTAACAACTACTAATTCTATTAAAACCAATGTATCTACACTCACAGTCAGTGTTCTGTCCCATAAGATTTAAGGAGTCATACTTAAATATTTTGCATAAGTGAGGAAAATGAGGGTTTGAAATAAGTTCTAAGAATTCATTGAAAAGGTAGGAATGATAACTTTTAATTTGGCAAAACCACATTATGGAATGCTATACCCAGTAATTAATCTACCAAACCCTAAGAAAAATTATCTTTTTGTAGAGCTATATGATTTGTTAGCCAGGATGAATTACCAATCAAAACTTGTTGCTAATTGTCATACCTGGACCTTAAGTTCACACATAAACTTTTTCATGGCTCTTTCAGGAAGTATGTGACTGTGATGGGAAACTCCCAAACTGTTTTTCCACACATGTTCAAGTGTGGAAAAGGCTTTTTAAAAGTTTCCAAAGACTGTTAGAGAAGTGCTTGAACCTGGCACCCTCCCTCAGCCAGGAGAAACACTTAATTTCTCGCAGGGTTGCTTAAGTCCCAAAAAGGTTCCCTGAGAGAAATCGTTTATTATTACAAAAGACAGCTATTGCCATAACAGCAATCACATACAGGAGGTTAGTTATTGCAAGGCTTTGACTGTATCTGGTCATTTCCAATCAAAAGGAAAAGAAACCAAACCAAACCAACATAAAAAACCCACCCCAACAACAAAAAAATAGCAAGTCATTCACAATTTTTGGTTCTTTTATGAAGTAAACATGCAGGACTTTTGCTTCTCACTTCAGCAGAGCTATTTCCTGTGTAAAAGCTGTTCTCCCCAAAAGTTTGCTGAATGTAGAGCACGACGTGTATTCTAACTCCCATCTGAACAGGCAGCCTTCAAGGCAAATATCAAAATGTATTTAGAAGTGTAATGAAGAGCAGTGTCAGCTTAGATATGCAAAAAGTGTAAGATTACTCCTCAAAATCCTATGGAAAGCAAAAGGGAGAAACACCATATTCACCAAGAGTTTTAGGTAAATAACAGGAGTTGATCATCTGCATTTCAAAAATCTAAATCTCCCAAATTTGGAAGTTAGTGTCTAGATTCTAATACCTTATATCTAAACCCTGAGCACTGATTTTTAGTTGCAAAAACACCCCCTAAAAAGTGTTTCATGCAAGAGAATCAGTAGTTATATCATAAACAAAATAATTTTGCTGTTCTTTAGGACTTTAAGTATCTTTTTTTATCCCTCTTAAAAACAAAATGCAAGGTACAGATCAATTTTCCAAGAAGCCCCATTCACCTAACACCACAGTCATTTTTTACAAAGCATGTAGGAAAAAAAATAAATGATATCCTGTTAAAATGCTCATGATTAAGTATTTCTCAGAGATGACTCATATGTCATGGTGCACTTCTAGTGTACTGTTTAGTTAATTAGCATGTCAAATACTTATTTAAATCACAATACTGGAACTATATGATGCCACCAAAAGCATTAAGCCTTTCTAAAACAATGCTAGGAAAATATGGAGAGAGAAAATCAAAGCAAGTCTGAAATTTTATTGCCAGCTTCCTTTTTATGGTTTATTGTTGCAGTCTAAGGAGTGCCATATTGGTGCAATCAGAGCCAAAGAGCTGCAAAATCCTGCTGTGCCACTTCTAAGACCAATTTCAGCTCTATTCTTTTCGAAAAAGAAAACCCACAATTAAATCCATGGACAGTGCTAGTGAAAATGTATTAATTTAGAGCTCTGTAAAAATAGCCCTTGACTGATCTTTCTAAAGTCAGTGTCACTGATCATCAGGTGAATGTGTAATAGTGATGCCAACACTTACACTATAGTCTACTGTTTGAAAAATGGTTTAAAGCATTGCTGTTGTGATATTTAAAAAGCCTTAGTGTAGCAATCCATCTCCTAAGTCAAGTGCCACCATTACCAATCTATTAATGCCTCTAATAGACATCAACCAAAATAAAAAACTGTAAAAATTAAAATTTTAAAATCAGCTCTACAGCTCATAACCTATAATATTCTCAGGAATCATACAACAATGGATCCCTCCAAAAATGTAAACTGGTCTTCATGAACAATTAACAGAAACATGCTGGACATACTTTAAAAATTTCATCCTCATCAAAGGACTATACTTATTTCTTGCACTATTTCTAGTTTTAAATTAGGGAAACATTTAAAAGAACGGTGTATCTCTCATAGATGAATTTCTCAAAGCCCCTTCAGACTGTTACAACATGCATAGCACACGGGCATATTTAGACTGTTCACAAGCAGACATATGCACAACCACACACAACTTCGTCATCATATTTTCTGTTGAGAAAGAGAAATGCTGCCAGCAACACTGAGACAGTAGCAAGAGAATTATTTGGAAAATTACAGTACTATGATGGGTCCAGTTTAGCTGCAGAGCAATATAATTTTTTTGCACGTTTCATGGAATCAAACATATCCTACAAATAGGCATGTTCTGACTTGTCTGTTTTCACTCTCTCTCTCATACTCAAAACTACTGTTTTTGAGGTTCTCTAGAAGGCAGAGAGAACAAGCAAAAGCCCAAAGCAAATGATGCATCTCCTTTCTCTGGCTAAGAATTAATTGTCTGTGCAAGCTTGTAACATTTTTGTTTGTTTATTTTGTAGAAAATCCTGTAGCCTAGACTAAAATTCTAGCAGCTAGGTCACGACTATGTCCCCTTTCAAACCACTCAAAGATTAGTTTCCAGGGAATATTACATTTGCACAAGGACAAAGTTGTAAACTCTGAGTGGATAGTGCCACTGCACTTAGTCAATTTGAGGAGAACTTCACAAGCAGGGACAGTCATTTTGATGCTAAGCTGTGTCTTTTGACAGCCAGCATAGTAAAGAACTATTCTGTTATAATTCTAAGTGGTTAAGTGGATTCACACAGAAACTACTGCATGATGTCTCATGAGTTCCTCTATTCCAAACTTGTGTACTCTCAAGAGTCTCTTTAGCTGTGTCTTTTCTGCATATTTCCAGGGCAGAGACACTGCATGAATCCTTTATAGAGAGTAATATCACTGTTTTAAGCACTGAGCACTAATGCTGGCCATCCCCAAACATCATAGTATTTCTTCCTTCCTCACCAGCATTCTTGGTATAACCATATTCACGGTTGTTCTCAGGAAAAACTGCAGGTCAAACCCATGCAGAAACACAATTTATGCTAACAGGTTCTAAATTAATTTATTCTGTCTAAAAATACTTAAACATTTCCTATCTCACCATACAATTACTTTTTACTTATAGTCTGATGTATGCAAGAGAATCTGGGTTTCCTTTATGTAAACTTTTTGTCTGCTAGCAATTCTTTTTACTAGTCACAGACCCGAATACAGAATAGTAACCACTCTTGTTCTCTCTCTCAGTGCTTTCCAAGTTGCTCCACCATTATCTTTCAAAAAGTCATTCCATTTCCCCAAAAGAATTGCAGGAGAACTTTCCATGTTAAAGAACTTCATTGACTACAGCTTTTGGAAGTTCTTGGAAGCAAAGAGACATAGTAAAGAGCAATCAGCATACATTCAAAATATTTCTGAAATATGTACATGAGAATATCAGGAATATCACGCAGAATTCCAGACCATCACATAGAAAGACCCAAAACTATCATTCAAAAGTTTTCTGCCAACTAATCATCTGTCATGCAGTTGCTGCAATCAACCTAACATTAAAACAGCTGAATAAAAAATAACTTCTCCCAGAGTCATAAATGAGCAAGATAACTATATTTATTCCCAGCTGAAACATTTGCTTCAATTAAATTTATCTTTAACATGATGCAGCAATCACAAGCTGTTCCACACACAAATAGCCTTGAATCAGAAGTTACCAATTCTCCTCTGAATGCAGTATGAAAATATCTTTGCCACCTGAACGCTTTTCCATTAGAATGTGCTAGGTCTTCAGGGTCGGATAACCACAGAAATAGCTTGCAATATGCAAGTATACATCTCCCTCTTCTCTGTGTGCAATAGGTTGTCACACACAGTCATTTGTATGCCACATTCTGGCTTGAACCCTATCTGGTAGGGAGACAGGACCTTGAGATAAGGCCTTGTTCACTGACTTTGAAACCACTTTGCTTGAGAAAGAAAAGGTGCAGTGTGGATGGTAATTAACTAAGTCCATATGTCTCATGGAGAGTTTCCTGCATACTGACTACATGGGAAAAAAATGCCATTCTGCCTACCAGAGCAGCATTAGTTTTCCCTATGTACCTGGAGTTGCCAGGGCTTTTAGAGGCATTTTAGAGTCCCCATGGTTCCAAGGCTGCAGATTTGAAGACTGCATTTCAATGTTACTAAGTAACGAGGCATCACAAAGACAAGAATAAAGTAGCAGCTCACAAATTTTTAAAAAGTTCTGATATCTGCAGTTGAACTGCTGCAAGCACTGCTGTAGAACAGCATAAGGAATCACCTGGACTTTAGACTACTTCTCTCTTCCATAGATGTTTGGTATTAGGCATTCACATGACTTAATTTTTACTTTAGGTAGACTCTATTCTAGATTTTCAGAAGATTTTTGGCTCATTAGGTACAGCAGTTCTCTAACAAGCCACACAAATTTCTCTAAATCCACAGTTGTGGTGTGGAGAATTCAGAAGCCTGTGGAGGAAGAGTTCTGTACCACTTCAGTTCAGTTGTCTGTTTAGAGGGAATGGGGAACAATGCATAATAGGAGACAATCTATGTCTTTAAGGTATTCACTCAGTCTAAACATCAAGTCCTCAGCACTTAATGAGATTCTGGTCAGACTGGGACTTCTGTGTCTTCAGGCACTTAAGGACAATGTAGGAAAAAGCACAGAGGCAAAAAAAAATCACAATCTATAGTTTGGAGGTTAAGCAAATCTGTAACTGTTAGAGATCATTATGAGACCTGTGTGAAGACAAATTATACCAGAAGTACTTACTGGTATATTCTTCAGTTGAGGTATTCAATACATGCTGTTTTCAAAGACTCAAGAACATATAACATCTACATCTGAATCACACTGATAATTCCTCTTGGCATAAGAAATGTATATACCATTATGGGCATTCTGCCCAGTTCTAGATTTCCCACTCTGTTGCATGAAATATTTTGGTTTCCCCCTGAACCATTCAAAACCTAGACCTAGATTCAATCATAAAATCACAGAATATGCTGAGTTGGAAGGGACCCATCAGGATCATCAAGTTCCACTCCTGGCCCTGCACAAAATCATCCCCAAGAGTCACACCATGTGCCTGAGAGCATTGTTCAAATACTTCTTGAACTCTGTCAGGCTGGTGCTGTGACCACTTCCCTGTGGAGCTGTTCCAGTGCCCAACCACCCTCTGGGGGAAGAACCATTTCCTAATATCCAACCAAGGCTCCCCTGACACAACTTCAGGCCATTCCCTCAGTCCTGTCACTGTCACTGTCAGAGCCTGCCCCTCCTCTTCCCCTCACGAGCAAGCTGTAACTGCAGTGAGGTCTCCCCTCCGTCTCCTCCAGGCTGAACAGACCAAGTGACCTCAGCCACTTCTTATAAGGCTTCACTTTGACACTTCACCATCCTTATGGCCCTCCTCTCTGCATTCTACATCTACATTCAACACCTTTTTCTCGAGAAATTTTAGTATCAGTTCTTCAGAAGAATATAGAATGTATGTTAAATGTATGACCAGTCTACTGGACTAAGAAACAGGGCTTTTACTACAAAGAATCACAGATCTGTTTCATTATCAGACTTGTCTGTTTTGAAGTGAGGCAGTGAACACCTAATTTTCAGCATATGGGGGCGGGCTGTGTGTGTATATACACAATACATATTTGACAAACTATCTTTTGAGAGTTTTTAAAATTTTGAAACTGCCCATTTGAGTAGTTTTGACAAATACTATGAAGATTGAAATGTAAAGGAAACTGAAATGTCTATACTATGTTGTTCCATACTGGTCAAGATCAGCACAGCGGAAAGCCATGAAACCTCAAACTGCTCTAACAGCCACAGAGAAATAAATCTATTTAGAAGTTTCCTGACTGTTTCTTAGTATCTAGAGAATTAAAGGAGAAATGAGGCTTCCCATTACAAGCATAGGTGACTGCAGTCATAAGTCCTCCTCCAAAAGCAACTTCCCATCTACCACCCGTCCATCCCGATCTGCGCTTTCTGCTGTCCACTACGTGTGAGAAAGAAACTAAGATGATGTGTTTCCCAAAGTAAATCCAACTTTTTTAAAAATAACCATACTATATACATGAAAAAAAAGCATGTTAGATACATAATCCAACACTGCACAATGTTGATGACTATCCTTTAGGTGTTTCAGTTATATAGACTGCATTTTAAAAGATTTTAAACAGATTACATATTATGGAAAAGTTGAGTGATAACCTATTTTTTTGATTGCAATATTTTGATTTGCTTCTAGGAGAAAAATTTCTAGTGACCTGACTGTAACTGAAATACACAACCAGAAGAAAAAAATACCAGGTGATTCTTCTAAGTCTTTGCTTGATTTAGAGATAAGCTTTCACATTTGTACAGTATCCAGGCATTATGTTAGGAAGGCCCAAATGTTATTTACACATACAATGCCACACAATAAGTGAACCATGCAAAAGGAGTAGAAAGCTCTTATCAGAACTATTGAAACAGGATATGGATCAAAATGAAGCCAGAATAAAAGGAGAGAAGAGTACAGTTATATTAAGAGATACTCAGGAAAGTTCTGATATGTCTTTCAAAGTTTACACGTTATTCCAATTTTCAAAGGGGTCAGTTTGGCTTTTTGTTTATTTTCATCTCTCTCTCACTCTCTCGTTGTATATATTTATGTATACATGGCAATATTCCACCTACTGAAGTTTTATTTCATATCAGTGAAATAAAACTTCAATATTTCATATTTGCTCACTTCTGTCCTTTATGCAGTGCTACTGTCATCTAAAGAACAATCTTTCCTGTAATGTATTTCATTATTCTATTAAATGCACATTGTTTTCTCAACATTTTTAAAAGAATTCTATAAAGAAATAATTAATTAAAGAAGTGATTCAAGTTCAAATAATACCTTTTTTCAAATACAGCATTAACATTGAGGAGAGGAATCCGGAAGGTCTCTATGCTTCTGTAGATTGATGTATCCTCCCTACAAGAGATCTCTGCTCCCTAGGGCTCAGGATGTTAATGATGGACAGCAGTTAATTTTTCTTCTCTGGGCAGTTTGTATACATTGGGTGTTTTACAAGTATTTCTGCAACTCCTCTATTAAATTATTTTTAGCACACTACAAAATGCATACGTTATTTCTATAACCTGGGTAGCTCAATACTCTCAAAGTTCTTACTTCATAGTTTTTAGAATAAATTTTAAAAATCCCAGGATAGATCAAATCCTTCTTATCACGTTATCATTGACTTTGAGAGCTTACTCACTTGACAATGCCATTTTAGCCTGTGAGACCAGCAGAAACTCTTTAAAGATTACTACTGGCAGGATAATTTTTTTCCCTCTGATTTTGCTCACTGAGTTAATATTCAATACTTCTGCCCTCCTTTTGGTAAGTGCAAAACTCCTCCTTAACACCCAGCCAAAGGACAAATACACTTACGTGCTTTTTGGTCTAATGGCCAAACTTAGATTTCATGGTTTGTAAGTGGCATCACCAAAAATGTTCTTGTACATTCTTCATGGGTTCAGATTTTACCATGGCAGCACACAACAAAACAATAAAACCAGTTACTCAAATCCAACCCACAATACCCTGCATTAACCATAAATCTAGACAAATACCTAGTACAGTAATGATTGTTACCGTTCAAGACACACTCTTGGCAAATTTCCACAGCTCCAAGAAAAAAAGTTACTCTGCTGATTTTTATTTATTTATAGAGTCAAAAATAAGTGCAGAAATCGTAGAATCTGCAGTTATTTTTATTCCCCTCAGTAGGAGGATTTTGCTTTAGTAGGAGGTAAATTGCTCTCTGTTTACATTGTCTGTAATAAAAGCCTGCAGTTGAGCAGTCTTGTCCTCACGCTGCAATTACAAGGCAAGGGCTGTAGCGGGCTGTGCTCTAAGACTCTGCAGGCCTCAGTTGGCCTTTTGGCCACAGTTTGATTGCCCTTCACTTTTGTAAAATCATATATTACACATCTTCAAATCTCCAGATGGGTCAAAGTACGGGAAAATTATGTAGTAATCAAGTCTATGCCCACAGACTTTGCAGATAATTAGTTTTTACAGACCATTATCTATAAGCCTACAGACAAGGGGCTCTGATTCAACAGAGCATTTAGACAAATGCTGAAATATTTATTCTTAATAAACAAAAACAGGCACTAACTTCAGGCATATAGAAAAGTGACTGATTGGTTACAACTGGACTTAGTCATAATATCAAAAGACTTTACTGTATTAACACCTTGATTTGGAAAGTATTTAATGTGAATTTATACAGAACTGAAATACTTAGAAGAGAGTGACACGCTTTTACAGCTGCAGTTGCACACCAATTTTGCATATTACCAGTTTCATGAAAATAGAGACAATCATTAAAATTATTATGTGCGTTTAATTAATTTTATCTTACTTTACTTTAATGTTTTAAGAGCTATTTAAAGTATAAAAAACTAATAGCGCTTCACTGCATGCTCTATTCCACTAGAGGTCAGCCTGCAACAGAACCCCAAGCAAACACAGGAACTGCTGTACACGGGTAACATTGACATTATTTTCTTTCTCTATTTTATCTATTAGAAAGATTTCTTCAGAGCCATAACTTAGATCTCTCACTAAAATGGAGCAACAGGAAGATATAATGGTGCATTTCATTTATGAATGACCTGTAATAAATTACTATGACGTATTCCAGGTGCCAAACGAGAGAATGCTTTGTCTGCACATGAACTATATTTCACATACTTTAATTTGGCTGACACATAAAACTCATTTGACATTTTGCAGGTATTTCTTTGAAAGGATATTTGGTTCTTGTTGAGCGTTAAGGTATGGAGGTGGGGTAACCTGGGTAACAGAAGGTCATTTCCGAGTAGATTGTTGTCCAAAATCAGTTCTTCCAAGTAACTGAATGTTTTCAGTCCTTCTAGTGACCTGCAAACGACAAAGGCAACAGGAAAAATGATACTCTACTAAATCAGGGAGGCCATTATGAGCTGAAATAAATATTTTAACCTTCCCTTTCAGGAGTGGGAATAGTTTTGGTTTGGGCCTGTCAGAAGAGTGAATGACAAGCATTAGTGGCAAGGGGAGTGCTGGCACTGCAACACATCCTTCACATGCTGGCAGGATGAAGGATGCGGGTCACTTAGTGAGTAGCCAGGATCCAAAACAAAAGGCTTCAGATATGGGGCCTGCAGGATGAATTTGTCAATGTCTTGTGCCTTCAGGCACCCAGCCTCGCCTGACCCTAACCTCCATTCCCAAGATAAATAACTCTGTCACAGTTCACCTTCATTCCCTGGACACAAATTTAAGTTGTCATCCATCATTTCTGCCAAGAAATATCATACCCTGCTAACAATAATAAATACAACTTCAAGTATCATTTCTTAGTAGTTACCCTACATGCAATAATATGAAATGTAGAAGGGATTTCCCCCCCCCCCTTTTTTATTAACCTCTTAATTAGCTTCTTGAGTTCCCACAAACAAAATAAAATGTTCTCTACAAAATAAAATGCAGAATTACTCCAGACAGAAAAGACATTTGCTTTCTTCTCGGAACTTACTGTCCCACTGTCAAGCCACAGGTCACATTGCAGAGAGCAGCTTTAAAAAGGAGCAATGGACAACATGGTAGTGAAGATGATGACTTGTAAATATACAAGGTTCTGGAACTATTCATTCCTCTCATAGCAAAGTACAAGAAAAAAAATTTAAAAAGAATATTTCAGTACCTGTCTAAGGAATCTATTCCAAGCTTGATTCTTAATGCTTGCACATTCTAACAGTAAAAAAAGCCCACACATTAACCAACTAAGACACACGATATACAAAGTATATGCACAGACACACGTTCACAGCTCATTCACCTACCAGACACCTAAAGATATGCTGAGATTGCATGACTTGACAGCTGATCTACTATGCCTAACAGTGGGAAGATCATCACTGTATCTCCTGGCTGTTTTGTAAAATGTGATGAATAAGGGAGATGCAGGTTATACTATTTATTCCATTTCCAATGACATTTATACCGAGGGGATTTTCTCACTCTCCCCCCAGTTTTTGGCAAAGATCAAAGTACAGCCAATGCCTCCGTTAGAATGTTCCACAGATACGATTACTGGAGGAAAACACAAGTATTATTAGAAGAGACAATTTAACATTCATCTGTGCAACAAAAACAAGACACTGCCTTTGTAGCTAGAACTTACAGACCACTTATAGATCACACTTAGACGGCTCAAGCAGCCGAAAGAAATCAAGCGGGTGACCTTTACACTGGGTACTTGCACACTAAACCATGAATATTCAAGTAACGTTGCATTTCAGTCCAAGGACTCCAGAGTCTCTTGACTTGAAAGGGAGGTACAATTATTACTAATGCCATTTTGATGCTGGGCAGCCAGACCTGAAGAAAATCTGCCATTCCTATACGCTGTGGCATATCCATATTGTTACAATGCATCGATAGTACAGTTTCTGAAGCTGAAAACATAAAGGGCCTCTATTACAAACATTTTACTGAAACAATCACCACAGTAACAGTCACACGTTTTGCACTTGCCTTTAACCAGCAGTTTTGGGAAAAAACCTCAAGTCAGCCTACATAAACTGTGCACCATTAAGAGCTGTGCTAGCATGCTGCATTGAGCTAGCTATTTCAGCAAAAGGTCACAACAGACCTGGTTTTGCCAAAGTCAAGATTCGAGGAGAAAGCAGTGAACATCTCAGACAGTGTTTTCCCCCAAGTACCTTTAAAAGGCAAAAAAACCCAGAGGAAGTAGCCGTGAGTTTATCAAGCTGTTATGAGTTTTCATTTCAGTTTGACAAACCTAGTTTAGCAAATTCCCCTTAAATACTCTTTATTATATAAATAGTGGATTATTTCCAAACCTCACATTTCAATGTATGACTTTGACTTGCCAAAAGAGTTCAGAGAAGGCCACCTCCTTGTCAGCACCACAGAGCCTTATGGGATGTTAATAGGTCCTTTGTGAAAAAACACTGCTTGGGCTCTGGTCAGTGTCAGCATCAAAATACACATTGTTCCTGAGTTATGTTATGCAAATATAATACTCTTATCATGAGAATCAGCAAATGGTTGGCAACTGGCAAGGAGAAGAAAGCGCACATCCAAAAGTGCTGCAGGGGAGGCATAAAACAAAATGACAAGCCATGAAGTGGGACAAAAGGCCTTGAAACACTAGAGGGAGTTGCCTATTGAAACAGTCTTTCTCTCACAACCCTGGGCCGAACACAAGGGTACTAGTTTCATAGATAGGCAGAGAAAATTGTGCACAAATCTCCTTACACCTGTCTGGTTTTGATAATTTTTGCCATGTAATGTTATTAGCTGCTCAGTTAAAAAGGAGCCATGTTACACAGGGGGTTGCTTATAATTGCTGTTTTCATGTCATCAGAGCAGTGTGCACTTGGTGATTTAATCACCTAAATTCAGAGTCCAGGGAGATGGGAGGGGCTGCCACAGTACAGAGAGAGGGTGTAGCCATTAATATAAATTTACAGCCATACATTATTTTGCTATTCATGGATTTTTTTTTTTGTCTTAGAAGAAAAAAAACAGCACAAAACAAAATGGTAAGACATGGCAAACAAATAAAAAAGGAAAAAATGTGTTTGCTATCATTCAGTGATACTACCTACTAAATTCTATGCAAATCTCTACCATCATAATATATTAGGAAATATTGCCCAGGAGCTGTACTCCAAAGTGTAAAAGTTTTAAGTACAATCCACACAATTGGTTTTATGGGACAAACTTCAGCAAGTCCCATAACTTCCATGAGCCTCAATTTCCAATCTGCAGATGGGGGATTAGAAAGGATTGCAATTGTAAACTGGTATGTAGAGAGCATTTTTGAGAATCTGAGACAGAAATCAGTACAAAATACTGCCATTTTTATTTTTAATGAGGTTGAGCAAGTAATATTAATGTACTCCAAGTTTTTCCTTATGAGCCCATTACAAAAGAGGAGAGGAATGCTTAAATATACACAGCATAGGAAGAAGGGCACAAGCATCCTAAGAGATGAGTATAAAAAGAGGGAAATCCCCTAAGAAAGAGAATCAGTCTAAAATTAAATCTGTGCTGTTTTCTCATAGTTCACAGCATAAAAAAGTCTCTCCCCATATTAGTATACTAAAACAAACACACAATCTTACCACAACAATGCAACCAGCACTGAAGGGCTTGTGCCTTACTTTCAAAAGACTAATAAACTTCACTAAGGTGGATTGCAGGTTGCTTGTCCCTGCTCTAATGTCATGAAAGCTGCCCATTATCTCACCCACAGGTACCGTCTCAGTTACCTCATTGCAGGGCTCACACTCTGCTCCCAGAGGAGAGCAAGTGTTGCCAAGAGATTTCCACTGCAATTTTCAAAGTCACATCAAACCGACAAAACATCACAACGTATTCAGTGCCGCCTCATTCAAACAGAAAAAACTTTAAGTTTCCACTGTAATTAACCCTATCCTCGTTAAGATAATTATGATCAAGCTCCCTGTCACAGCTAATATCACAGCATCATTGCCTATGGCTCACGCTTTGCCCTCATTAGCTTACAAAAACACTGTGCTAAACAGGAAACTGACTCCCTCTGCAGAACGACTTAAGATGTTCTGTAAGTAGACAGTAAATAATCCTTTAGAATATAAAGGTCTCAGAAATGTCACTTTATCCAAGTCCTTTGGCTAATCAGTATGATTTCTTCCAGCTTTCTTTTCCATAATTCATTCATGGTTTATAACAAAGTTTTAATCATAAAGGAATGTCATGAGAGAGATTTTTTTTTTATGTATGCGTATGCATGGTAATTGTCAAGTACACTATTTTATGTGATCCCTCTGGCCTGACAGGGATTTGGTTGCAATGAAAGTAAAGAGCAACTCTTCATTTTGGTAATATTTGATGATGAAAACATGAGATTTTATAAATGAAAAAAAGCAGAAGCCTCACAAGCAATAGACAAAACTTGGTACTCTGAAGTTGTCCTTGTTCAGAAAAACAAGCTGCTCAGAAGCATATGCTAAAAAAGAAGAGTTCCTCACATTTTATCCCACCCTTTCATTAATAAGACAGCTGCCTCATATCTAATTGACTTTTTCCTCCTGTTTAACAGGAAAAGAGAGAGCAGTTAACAATATGTAAATGAGAGAGTTTGGGTTTAGCCTTAAAATTGATTTGCACTTTGTTGACAAGAGATAGCCATTAGCAGAAGTTAAAGATGGAGCTGTTACAAAACAAGAGCTTTTTAAAATACCTTTTCCTTGCCTTTAAAGTTTTAATAGATTACAGGAGAGCAGAATCAACATGAGAACCTTAGTACTAGATAATTTCAGTATTTAAATAGAAATGCAAATTCTATTTCTCCGGCACCTGCCAGCCAAGGAGTATAAAGCATTTTTTTGCAAAACATTAATGAATTACTTTTCAAAAACCTGCTGAGCTTAAAATTCCATTTTGTAGTAAAGCAGAGAGAGGTTAAGTGACTAACGGAAGGTGACCTCCAGCAATTTTCTAAGAGACAAGAAATAACACCCAGAACTCTTGACTTCTAGTCCTTTGACTTAACCTCACCAAAGCAAAACAAAGCACAACAAAAAAATGGAGGGAGATATATATATATATATATATATATAAAATAAAAATAGATCAGGTGGACAAAATACATTAAAGCATCAAAAAATGGCCTTTACAGTATTCAAGAATAAAAGATTTTTTTGCTATTCTATTTAGTGATTTTACACCGTTTCCTGCATGATAATAGAACCAAAAAGAAACCAGAAAGAAGTATTTAATGGACAGCTAAACATCCCTGTGAAGGTAAAAAACCTCCAAGATCCAAAATTTATAAAGCAAGATATGCTTTGTTTTGTCTAATATCAGAGGAAATGTTAGTATTTTGCAGGCTACCTAGAGGTAGCACTTTGCATCACTTCCATCTTTCTGTTGGTAGATGGAAAATATCTGGAAGCAACTATTGGGATAAAACTTGAGGCACAGCTGCAAATATGATCAGCAAAAGAGAAATTCAAATAAATTAACAAGTAGCATCATTAAATACCTGTGAAAAAGAGATCTCCATAAGAAAAGATTAAACTTCTGTTATAAATTGGACCTACAATAGGTTTCTGAATCTTTTCAAATAAAGGTCATACTTGACTTCCATACAAGAAAATAAATATAATGCCCTCAATTTACCCCTTTTCTTACACACTGAAGCCTACAAGACTGTATGAAACACTGTATTACCAATAAATATCGGAACAAAAACATCTTTCACAACAATCTTAAACCAGAGCTATGTAAGCACATCAAAATGGTAGGGATTCACGAAAACTCAGAATCTTCACCTGTTCTTTTATAGTCTTGTCCTGAGTCTTACACAGCGAATTCCATTGCTTAAAAAAAGAAGCCCAAACTTCTAAACCTTTAGAAGCCACCACCCACCCCAAAACCTCAAAGAAAACACAAACAAAAGTAGAGTCAATAAACAGACAGACAAAAAGAGATGAGGCCTCCTGAGTTCTAGATGTTAAGTTCACAACATTTCAGAAACATTCCTACCAGTTAGAAACGCAGACATTTCTTGAGAGAGGGATTTTGCTATTAAGCAGCAGTTCCTCAAATTATGGCATTGTCTGAAAAGCAATAATGCAAATTCATCTCATCCATCTATAGAAGCCCAGTTACTTATAACTCCTTACAGGCAGCAAGAAAAGATGGGCACCCCCAGAAGGTGAATCAGACCTTCAGGAGAGGCTCAGTGAAGCACATATGTTTGGGAAGGATGAACAGAGCCTATTTGTCAGAAATCTTGCAATGAAATTAAAAGAAACTGCAACATTAAGGTAAAAACTGTAAGAGCTATGTCCCACAGGAGTGGATTATTTACCTGGTGAAATAAACTACAAATCCCAATTACAGCTTTCTGTAGCTCACAAAAACATATTACAGGCAACCATTCAGTCTTTCAACCACCATTCTCTCATACCAAGACTCTACTAAAACAAAACAAAACAAAACAACAGAAACAACAACCACCATAACAAAAAACACCCTCAAGAAAAAAACAACCAAACCAACCAAGCAAAAGAGATAAATTAGGAACCAGACTGACTGTGGTGGGGTTCAATTTCTTTTCTAATGAACCTCTTAAAGTCTCAGATTTCACTATGTGTATTTAATGCACCTCTATTCAAGAGAATATCCCATTAATACAGCTCAAACTTTATCCTTCATATTAGGCTGGTTTTTGCTTAAGTTTTTATATTACATCTTTAGGATTAAACATGCCAAGATTTTATATTATAGTACTCCTACAATTTTGTTTAAATTTAAATAAAATGACAATCAATGTACTATAGCTTGTGGCAAGGCAGTTTTCACAAAAGCCACATAAAATATTTCAAAATAATACAAAATGGATCACAAAATAAGTTCTTAGTCATCTAGTCATCAAACAAGCATTATGTAAGAAAATACAGTTTGCAAAACAGTGCTAAAAATTACCAAGCAGAGAGAAAGTGACTGTATATATTCATAGTTTATCAAAGGGCATTCTGGAAAAAACACCACTAATAGTTCAATTAAGCATCACTTCCCTAAAATTCCTAAGTACAGATTTAAACATCCTTCTGCTAAAAATTCTTGAAAGCATTTGATGAAGAATAGCAAGGAGTTAAGAGAAAAACTTGGATGCAAGACTCTTGCTTTGTCTTTTTCCCCAATCTTAACATGGAACTCAATCCTAATGAAACAAATGGCATCAAAAAAAAAGGAAACACTGCCATTTCCTGAACTTGAAAGAATGCAATAAATTATTAGTGATTAGAAACAGCAAAAGACCATGTAATGGTTTACAAAATACCTTTACCTGTTTAAAAAAAGAGCAAACAAACAAAAAAAACCCGCAAAGAGGTAAAACCCTGTAATGTGTTTATTCTTAAAAGCTCCTCTCAGCTAGCTCCCTGTGCCAAGTGAAGAATCTATTTATAAAGCCCCTAAAAAACAGTATTATAATGGAAAGATGAGCAAATTCAAGAGCAAAGGCAGTGCCATAATGAAAGCTTTACTGTATCTTGGCTCAATCTGTCACTCTGCAATTCAGATAGTAACTTGACCCCTCCCCTTTTTCCACAGTGAGAGGGGGAGTAGAGTGAGTAGAGTAAAGCCCATTTCAACTACCAGAGTTCAGTGGGAAGGGGGAAAAGAAAAGTAATTTTTCTCCCATCTTCCACAACAACCAAGGCTGAGGATTGACAAGCAAATTGACGCACTGCTCAGAGGGCAAAAGATAAATGTTTGATGAATTGGCCATTGCTGGAGGAGTGATGGGCTTCATATGTGCATAATGGACTAGCTGCCGTTCAATTCAGATTGCCTGCCAAGATAAGAAACCATAATGAATGGACCAAGCACAGCCTGTGCCATAAGAATGTATAATCTGACTAGTTTTAATAAACTTAATAAAAAAGATGAAGCAGAGAGAGGCAAGGGGACTGGCCTTTGTGACCAGCTATAAGAGGTGAGAACGACTAATAGACTGCTCAAGCATGATAGCAGAGAATTGTTAATGGATGTAATACTGAATCCCTTGATGTTAAAAAATGTCTTCAGAACAACTTAAAGACAGGGATCTACATAGGTGCATACCACAGACACTGTAGAACTTGTTAATCAGCATATGACTGCCGTTTATTTATTATTTTCTTCTGCTACCTATCCTGCTTTGTCTCCATACCCTCCTTTATCCCCTCTGCATGGTATCTTACTCGGTACCCAGATCCACACCATACACCAATAGTTGTAAACAATGACTCCTCAATCAAAATAACTCTATCATGATAACAAGACAGAATTCAGGCTCAATTTCCAACAGAAACTTTCTGGCCACAGAACTACATCACAAACTTTCACTGCCAGAGAAACATCTTTTACCATCATAAGTGTTCACACTTGCTATAACTGCATTGGCTTTTGCAAACTATGTTTCCACCAAAGATGAGAAAATTGGCAATACAGTTACAGCAAAAACAGTTACCAAAACCTTTCCAGCACATACAAGACAATAACCAAGACAATAACCAACAAGACAATGCCAGCAATAACCATTTTGGTTTGGGATTTGCTATGTTGGATACTGTTCCCCATCGGTACCCATAATCTCTAAATTCTGACCTTATTCAGCACTCATCAGCACTATCAAAAGACATTAAAAAACCCCCAAAACTCTCAGAGTATTTCACTGTATATGGGTATATAACAGTCTGGTAATCACTACCACTTTCATGCTGAGAAGTAAATACACAGAGGGCCATTTTTGCTTTTCCATTCTCATTATTTAGCCACGTGAATAACAATGTCTCCCTTTCTCAAGTTTACCAAACACTAAGTCCTGAATCTATGGAAATGCTAAAGGAGTCAACAAGAGAAAAACCAGCTCTGACTTTTAAAGCACTGGGATTATACCAACAATCTATTTCTTTCTTAAGAATCAAAGAGTGAGAACATACCCTTGTGTATGCATATAACACACAGTACTAGGCCAGGCAGAACTGTTTTATTCTTCAGGTAGGAAAAAAAAAA
>VZTE01001276.1:322798-363339 GCA_013397775.1 Eulacestoma nigropectus | reverse complement strand
AAAAAAAAAAAAAGAGAATTGCAGAAAGATTCTCTTGATTGAGGAAAGCTAAAACACATATTGTACAGAATAATAGCATTGTTATGCATGTTTGTTCTCTTGCTTTTGCTTTTTTCCTCTGATGATGAAAAATAAATAAGGAAACAAAATAGTCTGCTTGGGTAAGTACTGTGATTACCACCCCCTTGATGTCAGTTATGTTGCCCGTGTCATAATTTAAACAGAAATTATTATATGCTAGACAGACACCTGGTATTTCAGTATCAATTTTATCCAACTGCAAAAGGAAAGTAACTCATTATCAAGCAGCTCAGTAAGGCTCATGCTACTGAAGGAAATAAAGTTTTACGACAAGAGGGTCTCTCCTCTCTCTCCCTGTGAGTGAGAAAGTGAGTGCAAGAATAAGACAGAAAGGGAAGGCTCAGGAGTGCTGGGTGAATTATAGACTGCCTCTCAAGATTCACAGCTCTTCGTGGTAGGAGGTTAATATTCTCACATGTCATTAGGTCTGCTGGCTCTACTGATGGCTCATTGAATCAGGCAGCAAATTATTTCCTCATGCTGCAGAGGACACCACACTTCAAAGGGAAGGAGCCAGGGTCAAGACGGCTCTCCAGTTCGATTAATGAGTTGGGATCAGCAGAGGTTGCCTGTAGGTAAGAATGTGACTGAAGCTTTTGACAAAGCTGACTTTTTGAACAGGACTTGACCCAGGCCCCTTGCTCCCCTCCCCACCAAATCTTATTTCCAACATTTGCCTCTGACTGACCTGCTCAGGCCTGTTGGGATAGTTTTGACCTCCTCAGTCTTTGTTACCAGACACAAGAGCTGTCTGCCTATATTTGATGTGTCTCTCCCCAAAGGCCACATCAGCTTATCCAGGCTCATCAGAATACTTCAGAACAGTATAGCAAAATAAGATAGAGTAGATTCATTTCAGATTTTAAATTTTTTCATGAAATTTGTTGAGAAGGGGGAAAAAGGAGAAGCCAACTAAAAGATATTTCCACTTTCAGTAATATTAAGAAAGATTTCTCAGTGCAGAACAAAATGCAGCTAAGAAAAACATGAAGATTATTAGAAGCATACAACTTACATACTCAAATTACAGAAAAGCAGAAAATGTACTGCTTACATGGCTTTGCTGACTAAGATTATTCCTACCAAATAATGCATTACATAGAATATTCCTCCTAAAAGTTTTTATTTTTATTGCCATAGAAGCAAGAGATTAGAGACAATTAAAACTTAATGGCCACTGCATTCATCTCTTTCTAAACACTCAGTCTGACGTCTCTGAAATATTTGAACGCATATTTAAATAGATTTAATAAAGTACTGAAATGAGATTAGTTGCATTAATGTTTTGGGGGTTTTCTTTTTAATAAGATCTACTTAAACTGCACCCTTTCTCAGCAAATATGAGTAACTGAATCAACATGTAAACCACTGTTGGTGAGCTTCCAAAAATCACTTATCTTCCAACGATTGAAATGAGAGTTTCCTCAATTACACCAACAGAATTGTTCACACATGCTTCTCATTTGTTATATATTTAAAAATTTTGTTCAAGAATAATTTACACCTTTACGTTTCAGGAGCAAGGATCTAGGCTATTCTTCAATATTTCTTTTAATCACAGTAAAACATTTAACATCCTCTTCCTAAACATTTTGCTCATCAGTATCCTCGATGCTCAAGCTCTTAGTGCCTTAAAAAGGTAACTTTAGCTACTTTAGTTACAATTTACAAAATTTAACTTTTGGTGCATCATTCGAAAATATTTTAATAATGTCTAAGTCCAAGGCAAATTTTCACCTTTACTCTTCAATGTTTCTTCTGCACTCAAACCCCTATTTGTAACAGATTTCCTTACTATAACAGACATTTAAGTCCCAAAAGCCAGTAAACAGATTATTAGACCTATAAAACTTAGAGTAAAAGCATACAAGGGCTATGCATGACTGAGCCAATTAAGAAGAACTAGTATCCTTTCAAGGAGACTACCTTGTGCTAGACAGCATATCTTCCACATGGATGTGCTTTACTCTAAAGTGCAAGTACATACAAGCAAGAGACAGCTTTTTCTTTTGCTTATGCCTGCACAATCTCCAGTGAATTGTACATTATGCAAGTGGAAGTTCGCAACACCAGAAAAGCTGTAAGGGGGGAAACGCTTTTTTATGGGCTTGTTTAAACAAAGTAACTGTGTTACTGGGTCTGTCATCAGTGTTAACATTATATCCTGTTTCATCTGTTTCTACAAAGCCAGCAGCATACCACAGATCATCTGTGAAGTGTGTGTTTGTGTCTTGTATAACACTTAGCAAGGAGGTATGAATGCTATAGAGAAGGACAAGTCCAGCTGGAGTGGGATGTAAGTGGCCAGTTTGACACTGCCAGGGAGAAAGAAGAAATAGCTGTGTTCAGGGAAAGGAGGAGCCACACAGTTGACAGAAAACAGAGAATGACCTACAGTTTCCAAACATGATCACCAAAGTTTCTGGTTTCTGGCAGCACTAAATCAGAAGGGACGGTGGAAGTGAGAAGATCTATTGCTAAGACACCTGGACCTGAAGGGGTACCTGTTGGAATTCAAGCCAGGAATCCTACAGAAGCTGAATTCCATAAGGGGAAAGGTGACCTGCTAAGTATATGCAAAGACCAAGTTTTGTATTTGTCCTTGTTTCCATTCATAAAATGAAAACTTTGAGCTAAGTCTTGCCAAACAGAGCTTTGTTTTACTTTCAGGCATATGTGGTGTTTGAAGGGAATGTAGCACCAATTACCATGGTACAGTGTTTCTCGAGGGGTAAAAAAAATCTGAATAAAGACAAAAAGAACAAGAAGTCCTATACCTAACTCAAGATGAATTAGAAGGTCCAGCTACAATGAGTACTGCTTTATACCAACTTGGATATAGTCCACCTGGGAAACTGTCAAGGCAATTATAGAGTTTGGGAAGGAACTTGTAAACTCATAAATCACTCTTGCAAAAAGCAGAAAGCAAGGAAACACCCCATGACTTTTGGGAATCATTACCACACACTACACTCAGTCAAGCACTTTTGCATGATAACTGCTCAGTACTAATTGTTTGAACAACTTTTTTACGTTACTGGACCTAATGGCAATCCTGCAAAAACATAGATATGTAAGTTCAAATTCAGAGGTGTGTTCTCATATCTTTTTGATTTTCAAAATACTTTCATATAATATGTTCATTCAATCTGCATAGTCAAATTGCGGGGTTTTGCAAGTCTTGCAACATGCATTAAAATTTATTACGTAAGTAACTGCTTGCATACATAAACAATAAATGCACGGTCAAAACAAAGAAAGTTGTTAGTTTACTGCAATGTTCATTTTGGTTATTTTTTCCGCTTGCTCATACTATAGAAAACAATGAGTGATATTAACACATTGCCTCAGCAATGGAAGCATAAGAGTATTTATAAAAGCAAAACATTTGCTCAAAACAAGAATTCAGACTCCAAAATTACAAAGATTATTACACTGAAATGTGAGTAAATAAAATTTACCAAAAATGTACACAGTAGACAACAAATACATTTCTTGCAATCTGTACATGATGTAAAACCAGGAAAAGAAGGGAAATACATATAAAAAAAAATGCTGTATAGTGCCCTCCCATCAGCATCCTCCATTTCTATACTTCAAGTATATTTAAAATTGAACCATATAAAACACTGTCAGGGAAAGATAGCAGCTAGCATTCACACAGTCCAAGAAGATGGACTGTAGAATCTATGACAGGCTTTTTTTGTGTTGGTTCCGCCCTCTTCAATTCCTAAAATTAATAAAATTGTCTAAAACATGATTGGGAAATCAGAGTCCAGCATAAATCCCACCTTCAAAAACCCAACAACTGTGAATTTGATAGTCTAGGTATGAAAATGATGATGATGAATAATTACCAAAACACACTCTTAGCTGGTCACCGTGCCCATATATATTCAAAGGTTCTTCACACCAGAAAGCATTACAAGAAGTCCCAGGGTCACGTTAAAGTAAAGGGACTTTAACAACATCTCCTGGAGCAACAGCAAAACCACCTTGGGTCCTTCTGAGCAGCTTCACAAGGACCTGCCATGATGGAGGTGGAGCAATCTAACACGAAAGAGCCACTCCCAAGAAACCAGACTAGTGTTCCTTCCCTACACTGCTCTGGAAAAAGGCTCAGGTCTCAGTCCAGGTGTTTTTCCATGCCCTAGGATGAGATTCAATACAAGCTCCTCCAAAGCATGATTAAAGGCAACAGACATCCCACAGATTACGAAAAGTCAAGCAAAAGGAAGACAAAATTGAACTCTGACACCTCGGTTTTCATGGAATCGTACATTCACTAATGTTGGAAAAGACCTCCAAGATCATCAAGTCCTACCTTTGAAAAGGTTGCTTCATGTTTTCCTGTCATGCCAATACATATAAAACCTACTGAGGGACCAAAAAACTTCCTTCAAAATAATCTGTTCTAAAATGAACATTCCTTTCTATCACGTCAGCATAAAATCATACACCGTAAGAACCTGGTGCTGAAGTAATTTAACATAATTAAAATATTTTAAAAATCAGTATAAAACTTAAGAAAGTATGTAGTTCAAAGTTCATTTCAGGCTTTAATTGCTGAATAAATAAATTTAAAGTATTAATTGAGAAGAGACCTGACTATTTGAGTTGCCACTGGCTCCAAATTTTTGGTCCAATTACCCATAAAGACAAAACCATGAGTTGCTGCAACTTACCATGCTTGAATCCACAGAGCATAAGTAATATAACATTTTGTAATAAAAAAACCCACTCAAATCCTACCAGTTCACTGTGTATAGATAACACTTCATGAGCTGAATTATAAACCCAATGCCATTTCAAGAGGCATCTACCTCCCCCTCAAAACAAGGGCTGGGCCTGGCTGTGGAGAAGTGCTGGAAATTCCTGGACATAAATCTATCCATTTGATGCCTACATCGCAGCCATCAGCCTCTCTTCAGCCTCAGCCATATGCTCACTCTTTTGTCCATAGTGGAATTTGATGACAATTAGATTTCTGAGGGGCACATAATCTGCTCAAGCCACAAAACAAAAAAAGAGTAATTTACCTCACACATGTGAACCCACATGGAGCGTTTTGAAAGAAAACAGAAGTTACATATCACAGCAAGCATGCCCATAAAATATCCTTCACTGACGCAATTAGGCAGTTTGTTAAAAAAAAAACCAACAAAGCAAACAAACACAAAACCCAAACAAACCCAAACTAAACAACAAATAAGCAAAAAAAAGAAGGAAGGCACTACTGGATTCCTGAATGCCACCACAGTGGCCACCACTGACCCACTGCCAGCCCCTCCCCATTTGCAGGGACCACATCAAAGCACCTTTGCTGCCTTGTGGCCTTCTACAGAGCAGCTTCAGCCACTTAGGGGAAAAAAAAAAGCTAAGTAAAGGCTTGGACTTAAACATTAAAAGAAATAAATTGAGAGGATTTTGTCTGGAAACCTTGTCTTGTCCTTACTGAAGGCTAAAATACACTTAATTTTTGCTAAAATTAAAGCAAAAATTAAATCATCTTATTATGTAATTGGAACTAGGCCTCAGGCACTAGCAGTAAAGAAGGGATTAAGGCCTCCACCACCTGGGTTGTCATTCTCATGGGCCCCATTACCACCCCCTTATTCGTTTTTATAGCCAACAGATTAAAATGCGAGCGTCGCAATCTTTGATCTTTCACTTGCTGACACAAATCCTTTCAAGCCTCCAACGCTTTCTGCTGAGGTAATTAGTACTAATTAAAAGGTTTCCAACAGCCTTTGCTCTACTTTTTCCCTCCAAAGAAATTGCTTTTACAAGTGCCTTCCATCTTTGAAATGTATGCATCGTTCACTTTCTTCTTTATCTGACTCCCAGAGATCAAGTAGATTAGTGACTCCATTATTCCCCAAGACAAAGCCAAACAACAGGTTTTTACTATCTTCCTGACCTGTTGAGGTGCAGGGTTTATACTCAGAAACAAGTGCCTCTGCTTGTATTAAAAGACAGTCCAATTATGCATTAACAGACACAATGCGGGGTTTCTACATTTAAGGATGGACATCCTTTAAAGATGTTGTATTTTCTCAGAAGAGAGAGGCAACCGTTCACTAATCAAACTGACAAGCTGTAGGACTAATAACTGGTCTTCCTTTGTTTTCTTTTCTTTTTGTGTGTTTGTGTATCAGGCAAGATACAAACAATTTCTTTCTCTTCCCCCCCTTCGCCCATCCTTTCCCTCTCCTTTCCACTTTCTTACCAAATTTTAATGACTCATACACATTTGTTATTTAAAAAAAAAAAATTAGGGGAAAAAAAAAAAAATAAGTACTGCCCTGAAAGATTTTGAAAGCCCAGAAAGTCCTGTCTGAAGAAGTTTTGGTTACTATAATTAGATAATGCGTCCTGCTACAGGCAAACTGATGGCTAGAAGTATGATTACTACATAAACCACTTTTTATAGTACATCCAAAGTGCTAATGAAATTCCAGGACTAAAAAAATTAAAAGCCGCAGCAAAAAGAGGAACAATACATTGAGAAAGAGCTGTGTTTTGAATTTACAGGTTTTCAAATGATTGTTCAATCGACATGGGCTCTATATGGATCATTTTTCTTTATGAAAACCTGGAAGCTTTATGCCTGCTGTGATAAAAATAAATTACACTTCATGCAGCAAAAGTGCTATTCAAAAAAGAGGACAGTTCTCAGGCTCTTAAAGTTCTCACTTCCTATTGAAAATGACAGCAGCTCTCTCTCATGCTGTAGTATCTCTGGCACAATAGATCAGAAATCATACACAGAGCCACAAGATGCTATGTAACTTATCATTACACACACAGGGGTCTATTCTCCTCTCGCGAGGCAAGCACAGGGCTCCTGCTGGCACTAATGGGAGCTGCACGTGCACATCAAGGACAGAAACAAACGCACAGTGCATCCACTTTTCCAATCCCAGCTAAGTTAGAAAAGTTTTAAATAGCCAGGAAGAAAAGTCAATAGATTGTCTCCTAACCATGCCAGCTCTTCTACTTTATTTTCACAACTATTCTACTATAGTAGTAATTTCTTTTTGTGTAACTTTCCTCAAGAGGATTTAAAAGCACTACAATCTCATCAGTTCATCTATATTATACCCCTGTGAAGTTAGTTTTATCTGACATATCTTGCCCAAGGTCATATGGAAATTATATGACAGTGCCAGGAATTGCACTTTTCAGTATCCTAGTAGTTCCCTGTTTTAACCAGCAGGCCATACTCCTCCTCTATCCATGCACAATAACCAACGGCTCTACAAGCAGGAGCATGGACTAGCCATTCAGTGATGAAAAGGTTTGGACTGGCCATTGGATTACCCATTCCGCTGAAAAAAGAGTTTTCACAAACACAAAACTCAACTAATTTTTATGGATTCAAAACACTAACTGAAGAAAGCAAAACCAAAACAATAGTCTGTGAATCACCTGAAGGAATAGCTTTGGTCTCTTTGCCTTGTTAGGGCATGGCCACCATTGCCTTAAAACGTCAGGCAATCTCTGCAAAACCAACACGAGTTAAGGGTGTACTATACCTCAGCTCTCAGTACACACAAGAGCAACAGATTGTGTGGAAACCTCAGCTAAACCTGGGCAACTGTGCCAGCCCTGCAAAAATACATTAACACCATCTCTTCTAACAGAGGAGCCTTTAGAAATAGCACAGCTTTTTCTACACTCAATATAACATATCTTGGGTACAGGTTTTTATGTTTACCAAATGTTAAATTTTCAGATTTCAATTAAATTTGGAATTACAAATTCTGAAATTTTAAAAAAATTGGAATTTGGGACCAGAGCAAAGAGAAAAAGAGAATCTAATTAAAAAAGTGAATAGATATGTATTTATCTTTCCATATCCAAGATCAACATTTAAAATCATTAAAGAGAAAGTGATATTAATGCAACATGATAGAAGCAATCTGCCATATTCTCACCTATTACTAAATTAGCATGTGACTTTAAGACAAAATCAACATTAATAACACACTTTTCTAGAGAGTCTTTGGGTCTTCCATCTTATGAAATCCAAACTGTATGAGGAAAGAAATTTTACCAAAAAAGAAACACACAAAAACCCCAAACCTTTTCCAGGGAAAAGGCAGCTACAGAGAAGAGGTCTATATGGAATGGGGGTGCCTGACATGTAGAATCTATTAGCAAATACCTTTCATTTTATCAGAGCCACTCTCATGGACAAAGCTGAATTATCTCCACAATGTGCAAACGAATTAGGCTTGCTTTGAAATTATAAACTCCTGACTTATTATGTTTCTTCTTTCCTTTGACCTTTTCTTGTTCATTCTTGCTTTTGCATGTATAAACTGCTTTCATATTCACCACAGATACTTTCTTTAAAATTAACAGCCAAAACTGTCTCATGAACCAAAAATTAGAGATGAAACTTCAGGAAAAAGAAAATCCATAATCATGAAGCTCACAATAAAACTACATGCTGGCAGCACAGTAGGCAAAGTTAACACACATATTATAGCAAAAGCAAGAAAACGAGTGTCATGTTTAACGCTTCAGAGACTGCACAAATGAAGCCATCTCAATATTTACTAAGGAGATCAAAAAGTAAAATGAAAATATTGGATAGATTTTTTTTGGTGAGCAAAATTTGTTTGGCCACGTTACAGGCTTTTTAGATATCTTGGGATCTAAACCAGCCCTTGGTTATCAGAACAAGAGAGAAAAGGGACAAAAAAGTCTGTATCTTCCCTAGGTATTCAGCTGTGGCTCTTTCCAGACTGCAAACAGTTGCTGTTGCCTTAGGGTTTCATTATTCATCTACTACAGGATGCAAGGACCGTGAGCAGCTGGCCTTTTAACATATAGGAGGAGGGGAGGGAAAGCCCTCCCATGAAAGGGATATCAGATCAGTTTTGGATACTTATATTAAATCTTTAATATTTATTGAGGTGGGGGGCGAGGGGAGAATATATTATATATACTATACCATCTTTTCCCTCCTTCTCCCCCAACCCCAAAGGGTAAACAAATACATCAATAACCTTCAGATCTGCCTTGCTCTCTCAGCAGAGTGTGCACACGTTGAAAAACCAGTAAAGAAACATTTCAATTTGAAGTTTCCAAGAGGTAATTATAAACAAGAGAAAGGGAAAAATATTTTTGAAATTATGAAAAATACCTTGACAGTGACTCCCTTAGACTCACATTTAGCCCTTGAAAAATATTCTGCCAAAGGGTGCATTTTGACAGGGAAAAGATGAAGAGTGGAGAGAAGAGGCAGCAGTCTGTCATAATTGATGACACCGCAATGCAAGCTGAAGTCAAGACTGAATATTTACAAAATTCATTCAGGGTGCGATTTTTAAGAGGGGGGAAAAAAAAACCAACAGCAGACACAGATGGACCCAACCTTTTGAAAACAGTGGGACTACAACAGACAGTGCAATACAGTGAACATAACCACATCACACATGCAAAACAGTTCAGGGGTCATTTTCATAAATCAGTATAGTCTGAGATTCAATATAAAGAAATATTTTTTTCTGTGGAATCTGTATGTCTTTGGATATATACTTTTTAAACTAATTTTAAAATGACACGTCTGAGTTGGGTCCCTTTGGCCATAATAGGACTTCAGTGTCAGAAATTTTCACCCCAAGTTATTAGCTTAAGCTGAGCTCGGACCACCAATTTGCTATGTTACAGTGTAATAATAATTAAGCCAATCTGAACCTAGACAGCAAATTCTTTGCTTTTACTGCTTGACTTCACCTCCTGCTCCCTTCAGCTACACCCCAACCCTCATGCAATCCCATGGTTAGGCAGTTCAGGGATATGATCCAATTAAAAACGAGCTGGAAGGGAAGGCAGGAAATAGAAGAACTGTAGTGCGCTAAACTGCCCCAAGTTATTACTGAAGACTATTCGATGGATAAAACAAACATACTTTTTGTAGTCTTGGTCCAGCTGCCAGGGAGGAAGCTCTTTCCAAGCAAATTCAGCTGGCAGCTTGCCATCAGATTCAAAGCAGAAGACAGGTTCAAAACCAACTTGGAGACTACGCTTGCCCAATTATTAGCAATGAACTGTCCAAGGTCAGGGCAGAGGTACATCAGTAAAACAAAGCAATTCTGTTCCCTGTTCCACAGGGATCCAGGAGCTCATCTTCAAGAGTTGTCAATCCGGCACTTTTCGCCAGTGCTGACTTCACACTTCATTTAAACAAATATGACTAATCCTACTCCCAAAGGAAATGCATTGGATCTATCTCGCTACCAGCAATACCAGTCGGGCCAAGATGCACGTGAGATAACAAGCCATTTCAACGTGAATCATCCAGCACTTAAAAAACGGGTAAGAATTTGAAAGACTACAAGAGTAGACAAAATTTGGACTAGTATTACACAAGCATCAAAAATTATGCCATGAAGTATATTTCTTAAGCAGAGAGCATTAAAAATTCATTTAGGAAATACAGCTGTTATCTATATTTACTGTGTGTTCTAACTACATGACAAATTTAGAGTCCCATATATTTATATACAATTGACAAATCTTGTTTAAATAAAATAAATAACTAAAAAACTGATTAATCTAATCCTCCCATCACTAACAAACCTTCCCCCAAAATTCAATTTCCCATGTCACAAAACTGTGGAATCGGCTTTTTTCCACAAACAGTAGATCTAAACTGTCTGGTAAAAATCTCACTTTTCACGTTCCTCATACTCATTATTTGCAAAAAGAAAAAGCAGGTACAAATACATAACAATAAGGCATAGAAATGAACATGAAATATGTGCTTTCTAGTCCTGGGAGATGCTCATTTTTTTGCCAAGGCTGTTCACGAGAAAGCCCAGTCACCCAGATCTGCTTTGTGTTTCTAATTCTTCCATTAATCCAGCGTACTCCAAAACACCTAAAAGTTTTAAGCAGACAGAGCCATTGCAAAACATCCATCCAGGCCATTAAATTGCTTAGAACTACTATAGTGCACCTCCAAAAAGTATGCAGGGAGCCACCCCTGCCATTTCACTAAAAGCAATCCTAAACAAATTGAAATACTGCTTCCTCACCTGACAGGAAAGGCATATTACCCTGAAAAGAGAAACTATATTTTCAGGCTTTCCAAACACTTCTAAATGAAGAAAGAAGAGTAAACTAGCCCTAAGCTGCAAGGTTATATTCCACGTTTGGTAAAGAGAACAACATGAATGAATTAAATTTTTTCACAATTTAAAGGAATGAGACCAGCCCAGATTGAAGCTAAAGGAAGGGCAGTTTCTGCTAAGCATTTCATTTAAATTTTGTTTGCAGGTATCTAAGATATAATATGATTTCCTCCACCCCCATTTCAAAATGGAACATACGTAAAAATAAGTTAGGAATATGTCATTGTTTTTTCAATGCTCTAGTTTCTTAGCACCAATATTTTAATGCTCATACTGTCTAATAAATTGGGTGGAGCGGTATGAAATGTTTCATTATTTTCCTACTGATCTTTGTATCTCATTTTTATTGTTGTCCAAAATGCAATTCACATGTATCCAAGACTGCATGTGTATTATTTAAAAGAAATAAAAAAGAAGGTAACTTTCAACTATTTATGCATAGTGGTGGTCTTAAAAATGACAGATAATGTGTTGGATTTTTTTAGAAGATTTCACAGTTAAGGACAAGAATTTTTAATTTAAAGAATAAGCACAAACAAGAACACACAGAAATGCCAAATCCATAAAATAAATGCTACAGCCAGTACTAAGGTGCACACAAATTCTATAATAAGAATCTTTGCGTGCTCTTTTCACTTAAAGTCCTTATGACAGACACGTAACAAGAAAATATTGCAAAGGCATTATATTGATATAAAAATGTTGCAGTAACTATATTTGAGCTTGAAAAAGCAGCTAGTAAGATTTTCAGTCCAAGAACAGAATTATTCTCAGGGTGAAACCAGTATGATTGCGTGAGAGGTTTGCTTTTAGTTGCATGCAGTACCATAAACTTGCTCTAGATCCCGAGTAATGGGCATTTTAGACCATTTCTGTTATTTGAATTTTACTGTCAATAACTTTCAGTTCTAAAAGGATTTTCTTTAATCCATTATTCTTGATCAAGATAATGATTTTTCTGAATTCTAACATCTCAGCATCACACTATATTGACCACCTTAGAAAATAGAGACCCAGGTGTTTTTCCAAATGCAGTTTATTTGTATTCCATAACTAAACCAAAGTATTCACAGTGCCACACACATATTAGACTCTGCTCACTAGTTCCAGGTAGAGCCTCCTTAGTGAATCACCAAGAGGGCCAGACATCATCTAGTAGATTGCAGTTGAAATACTCATGAATTACACTTCCATATTATCCTTGAAGAAGAATAGTAGTAAAGCATATTTATGCAGTGTTTTAAGACAGCTTCAAATGATCTGATGCAACAGACATTTTCTACTGAAAAATCAAAAAGGATGAGATAATGTGTTTCAAGGTCAATCGAAGCAAGGGTGCATCAGGAAAAAAAAAGTGTTTAAACCACAGCAGATTTAACAGCTTAACCAATAAAGCTACTCTAGCCTTCAGTCAATGGAAATCAAAACAATGATTTCAAACTATTTTATACAATCTGCACGCAGGATTACTAGGTGATAAAGCTTTTTCTTTCTTTAGTAAAGAAGTAAGTATTTCTCCTATTTTTAAGATTTCTTTCAGTAAATTATGCAGTCTTTTTAGGACTACAGCCACAAGGACACAGACATTCTTTAAAGTTTGTAGCTTTCTGTTCCTGTATTTATTACCACAGAGCTCAAATATTGACATGTATGCTCACTGGAAATCTGAAAATGCAAGGAATTTTATTACATTTACTAAAACTTATTTTCAAATCTCCATCAAGCCCCTCCGAGTATATAAATGGCACTTTTATTTTTCCTTCCTCAAATGATGCCATTTGCTAACATAAGCAGAACAAATGTAGGTGACTCAAAATACAATAAATTACTACATTCAGATTCTTTACGGCCATTGAGGCTTTTCCTTAATAATCTGAAAAGTACTTGTGTCTAATTTTAAAAATCACACTCATTAGAAGTTTCTCTTTCTTTCCTATCCCGTTCTTCCCCCCCGTTCAGATATATACTGATTTTCTGAAGTCCATGAATTCTTTAAAACAATATTTCAGGTTTTAATAGCAATTAGCATATTAAATATCAGTGTACAAGGGAACTGTACAAAGCGATTCCATAGTAAATTAGTCTGAAAATTGTCCTAATTGTTATGCCAGATGATGTCCTCTACATTTTGTCTTGGGAGAAAAAGATCTTTCTGTCTAAATGCCATTATGTGTCATCCTAGCTGAGCCTCCTGCCTAGCAGGGACATTGAAGTTGTACAGCAGGAGCTGCTTCTCAGGCTTTAAGAACTACAGTAAATCTTCAAACAATTTATCCAAACAAAGGCCAGTGTGTGGAGAGAAAAATACACGGGAAGCAGATGAATAAGCAACATCAATTATGGGGGGGTTGACCTTTCTGCCCCACACCATGGCACAGATTTCACACCAAATCGCAGCAGATTGAAGTTGACATGCCTGGAGTGAAAACACTGGTCCTCACAATGTTGCAACTCTACATTCACAGAGCTGTAGTAAGGAGAGGAGGAAGAAAATGAAGAGAAGGGGAGGGGTGTGTGAATGAAAAATCACATATAATGGGCCTGGGTTTATTTTACAGAGAACAAAATGGCTCAATTTGAGCACTTAGACTGTCAAAATTGGCTAGTGCGAGATACGAGAGGTTCATCCAAGGGGACACTTGAATCAGGTGCCTTCAGTGATAGGACCTAGAAGAAGAGATTGGGAGAATAAAGGCTGTTCTTAAAAACTTGTTAATGTTGCTAGAGATCATATTATTTCACATTTTTTAAAAAGAATATATATACACATAACAATTTTTGTACACAGTCTCAGCAGCCAAGATTCACCTTCAGTTAAAATGAAAGTGATCAGTTTTTTTACAGTAGCAAAAAATACTGTCTCATGCAGCATTACTTTGCCACATGAAAAATACAAATTAGCCTGCAGTTATACCTACATTTGGAAGGATTCCCACCCCATCCCAGGAATATATTGCCTTTACTTCCAAGGAAACGCCAGACTAAGTAATGTGAACTTTGAAACCACCTCAATTAAAATTCAGGTTTGGGCCTTTAGAACAGTCGAGTTAAAGATTTCTTTTTCTAGATTGGCCATAGACAGATGATTATTAAATATTTATAAGTCTTTGAAAAGGATTGAGTGCTTTTGCTTTGTTTATTGTGTGGAGCTCCTCCTCCCCCTTCTTTGCCCCACTCCTTCTTTGAGGGATCTATGAGTGATCATTTTATTTGAATGCTTCACCAGTTGGTTTGTGCAAAGACAGATCAGTCAACCCTGTGCAGGCCATTTCACATCAATGGAATCTCTTAACGCTGTTGCAATAGTAGCTTAAGGTTTAATATGCAATCAGATCAACAGCTTTTGTCTCATTCCACAGGACATTAATACACAAACTGCTACTATTTCATGATGGTGGTAACTAAACACCACCAGTTCTGGTTCAGACTGAACAGATTAAAAATAGATAAGCTTACAATAACATTTACATTGATCCTAACCTTAGATACTGTCATTAAAAAATTCTCAACCAATTAATCTACCAGCAAATTTTTCTGCTTAACTGTGAAGTCTAGGTTTAAAGATTAACATTTGTTATGTCAGACATCAGAAATGCAAACGCGTTTCTTAATGCTGATAGCCTGCTGAATTCAATTTTTCAGCTTGGGCACAAGTTTCACCACTGTCAAGAAGAAAAGCTACCACCTTTTCCCCAGGTATCACAACTGTAACACTCTTTCCAAAACTACTCAGACCTTAGACTTCATTCCATCTGGATGAAAAAGAACTGTGAAGGAAAAGTCACAGCACATGGAAATATGACACTGTGCTTTCCCAGAAGTCTATGACTAATGTCAGAACCAGCCAATGAAATCCCATACTACCACAGGTTTTAGATTCTGTGCTGCTACAAGGAAAACCCAGATTTTTCTCTTAAATTAACATCTTTCCTGAAAGTACTCTCCTATTTTAAATATATCACATAGTACAATGAAAGGATTAATTGAGAGCATATTAGCACACCTGAGAGCTTTACACCAGAACAACACTGCTACAGAGTTAAGAGACAGACATTTTCATAAACTTTAACAGGCTATCAAGCTGGCAATACACATCTCATGATTTCTAAATACAGCTATATTGCAAATTAGTTGATTAGATTCCACAACAGCTAATCCCTAGAACTTCTCATGAACTGCTGTTCAACCCTGGGAGCACAGGATGAAGGAATACCCTTCCAGTGGGACTGACCAAAGGGCCTCCACCATAGGTGTCAGAGGTGATCTGGAAAGCACCGTAATCAGAATTTACAATGGTTTCAGCTACAGGAGAGACAAGTTTCAAACTCTGACCGCACAAACAAAGTTCATATCAGTGTTCTGATCTCTAACTGGTTTCCTTTAAACCAACACAGCCGTATCTTCTTTAGGACTGTGTTTTTTCATTTTGGCTGTGGGGGTTTCTTCGGAGGGTAAGAATTATTTGAGGGAAAGGTTTTCAGCTTGCTTATGTCAGTTGCTGAAACTATATTCTTTCTTTGCCTTTGAGCATAGTTAGGTAAGAGTCTGATTATTCTACTTGTTATGAATCCTGGAAAGGATTACTCCAGGTAATTCTGTTATTCTCTCTCCTAATTCACAACAGGCCTGCATCACTTTTGCTCCTTTCCTATCAATTCCACAAATCGTAGCAGCAGGTCTGCTGGTTGGCCGACGTATTTAAACCACCCAAGTTTTCTGAAGTCTGTCATGGTGACAAGCATCTCAAAAGACATTGGAGCTCTCCAGCCCTTGCAAGGAGATAGTGAACCAAGGAGCTTAAGCCTCAAACTGTAACTTATAGGCCACAGTCACCAGGTCAGCCTTTCACAATTACAATGTAAACGGGACAAGACTAATCATCAGGAAAGACAAATTAAGGCAGATACCCTGTGCAAGATCAATCCCTGTTAGCCAGCCATCCAGCCAGAGGCACATTTGACAGTAGCTCTAAGAAATCCTCAGCTCTGGAAAAAGCACTGATGAGTGCTCACTGGCAAAAATGAAACTCAGGGAAAACAATGAAGAAAGGAAGACCTGAGTACTCAATCAAACACTCAGAATTAGCTAATTCTCTTGTGAAGCCTATTGTCTAATCTACCTCTAATAAAAGCATAATATTTTAAGAGCAAAAAATACTAGAATTGCTACATCTGTCATGCCTCTAAAAAAGGGTAAGAAAATACTGGCATGCACAGCAGACAGAACTCAGAGCCAGCTCCCAGGGTTCAAGCGAAAACTTCCAAAGCAGGAAGGGAGCTACCACAAACATATAACAGTTTTCAAACCTTTGGCCTCTAAGATTGTTCTGTGTTACTTGATCAGATATAGCTGGAGAGTTGGGGGTGAGTTTTTGTTTCATGCAGAGATTATGCCCTTTACTTTTGCCATTACACCAGACTGTGCTAGAAAAAATGAAAGGGTTCTGCATAGCCCATCTGAATTACTCCTCTCTCCATCAGTTCTGTAAATAAAACAGGGCCAAGTAGACTATTTTAGATAGATACTGTACCAGTATATTCATATAAGTATAAATACATACACAGACAATATACCTACACAAGCACATGCTCGTTTGTGCATGCATATATTAACATTTGCCTTACACAGAGAAGCTACTTAGGTTTGGCAAACCAGACTCTTTTAGCAACATCTATAGTCCATTATTTTAAAAGTTACTAGGTATTTGACAGAACTAATACTTATGCAAGGCATAGTAGTAGAAACTGTCTTCATTTCTAAGATTTCACACATTCCCTAATTAATTCAAGGGGACTTACAGTTTTAGATAACATTCTTCCTTTTATCACCTGCCATCTAGCAGTAGGTATAATGTCAACACTTACATTTTTTTTCCAACTGAAATCATTTTTAAAACATTTTTACCCTAAAATGTTCTCCTCGATTTTTCAAAAATTATCTTAAAGATAAGAGATTTCTTTCCATTTCAGTCCCACAACAACGAGAATGTCAGCACAGCTTTTTTGACAGACAAATTATTGAATCAAAGAAAGAATATGCCATTAAGCCCACAGGTTAGGAAGTGTCAGGAATGGTTTAAAGAGATATCCCATTTATCTTCAAAACATGCACGGAATGTCACTAATGTGTGTTTATCATGTATAATCAGACAAAGAAAATATCGAAATAAAGTACTCCTGCATACAATAGAAGTCTCCTTCCATCTCTCAAGATATCAGTGCTATTCAAATAGAATAATAATGATGAAACCTCCTTTCTTGAAAATGGAAATCAAGTGAAATGTAGATAGAAATGATTTTTTTGTAGTTGATGTACGTTTCTAAAGTGCATTAACAGGAAATCCAGAACTTTTTAGGTCAATTATATTGTCAGTATTGTCAATGCCACTGAAATGAATACCTAAGCAGTGCATATACTTGCTGTAACAGGGTTAGAGAAGAAATCCTGTATTCAGTTACTTGGAGAACAGGAGCTGCAGGCACATTCTTAAATGCTTGCTTTGTTTCAATCTTATTTTTATTTTTAATAAGTCAAAAGGCATCCAAGAAAAATATATATGGTTTAAAACCCACAGTCTCCAATGTTTTCCTTTTTAATTTTTGTTTTTCTTATGGCATATGTATTTTTAAAGCCTATTTTTGGTAGCCAAGTGCATCACAAAACACTATGTCACAGCTTTCATAATCAATTTTTCAAGACATGATGTGACAGGTCTACAGACCTAACTAATACATAGGCTCAGCATAAGAATAGTAAGCAAAGGTTTTTTAAACATCTGAGAGGTATTGGAAATAAAAACGGTGATGACATATTGATGGGATAGGAAGTTTTGCCAGGTGAGATGAATAAGTGCATCAGGTGTACCCCTTGGAACATGCTATTATTCTTATGAACAAAAATTTTAAGCAAAAGTATTCCTGCAGATTTGCAAGCTACAATTCCAGCAGGAGACAAAACAGGCACCTGATCTTTCCATCATTCTCAGTGCTGTATTTGTGAACAATTTTTTTTTTAATGTGAAATTTTAAGAGGCCATATAGAAGGCAAAGTGTTTTATGTGAGTGTCAAAAAATAGGAGTTGGTTATGTAAAACATCATAAACTGAAAAAAAACAAACACTTGGCATCTTCCACATACAGAAAAAAGAGAAGTCTTTTAAGAAATTCAAGAAGCAAGAGGCCTCTAAAAAAGACTCACAATACTCTTGTGCCAGCTTCCCACCTGTACCTTATGGCCTTTCTCTCAGTCCATTTAGTTAAGGAGCCACACACAGACCAGCAGCTTCACCCACTGACCAGCAGTATCTGCCACAACAGGGCTCTCTCTCAAGTCAGGATCTCTGTGCTTTCTACTGCAGCCCTGTGATCAACAATGCCCTGATAAGAAGAACACTCTTCACCTGTACAGCAACATTTCTACGCCCCCTTGACAAATGCCCCAATATCCAGATTATCAGCGGTCATACAACTAAAAGTGCGTGCATGTCGCAGTCACTTACATAATCTCAAGGCTAGCATCTTCTCTATCATGTACAAATATCGTTCAAAGAACAGAAAACCCTGAAGCAGAAAGGATGTTCCCCAGAAGATAAAGAGGAGATTTAGAGGGAGAGAAAGCCTGTCTAAAAGAGTAACAACAGAAAGAGCAATCAAAACTTATGAGAATGACAGTAAAAGAACTCAGCAAGTAAGAGACAGCAAGAGATAAAGACAAAGCAAAGGTGGACAAGGAGAGTGAGCACAATAAAGCTCTATTAAGATACGTTTCATATTGTCTGCTGGGGTTTACACCTTGAAGAAGGCACTTGCCACAGATGTATTTTTATGCCTTGAGAAGTTATAACACTGCACTTGAGCAAGAATTTGGTGAGAAACCCCCAGATGCCTTCTCTTACAACAACTGTCACGTGTTTACCCAGGTATTTAGGCACATTTTGGAATAGTACTTAGCTTCTGTTACTACGACTACTAGTTAAGGATTTTGAAAAAAAAATTAAGTTAACCACTACTAACTTTTCCCTCTCTTTTCCAGCTTAGAAGTGAAAGGAAAAATAGCACAAGAGAAAAAAGGAGTGATCATGTAAAAGTTTGTGTGTGTTTGGGAGGAACTTGCAGTAATATTGCTAGGCTGGGTTATTTCTCAGTAGAGAATTTTAAATGGTTAATAATTTCATCCCATTTTTTTCCAGATACGATGCTGAAAATTCCTTTAGTCAAAACCTGGTAAAAATGCTCTTTTAAAGAGTTCAAAAAGTACCCTGTTTTCCCAAGGCTTAAAGACAGAATTATTTTCCTCTCGGAACCATACAAAAAGTAATCCCACTGAAGAAAAAAAAATCCTCTTAATGTATTCTTGTGCATTTCTAGAACATATTTATACTCTGCACATGCACACACACTGGTAATACATGGGGGGTTTGATTCTTTAAAAGCTGTAATTAATTCTTGATAGCCAGAGACTGTTTGCGGGGGGAGAGCAGGGCAAGTGCATGGAAAGGTTGGGGGTTTTGTTGAATGACAAAATATGTTTTCCCTGTATTCTAAATCATGTTATATTTGTATTTTATCTCATTCCCTTGCAAAATACAAAACCTATTTATTTTCTAAAACATAAATATTTTTCAATACAGTAATCATTAGGAGCATAAATACACACATGGTGTGGCTTGCAACACTAAGTTCAAAATAGCCATAAAAGTAACGTCAGCAGCACTGCTGTTTCTGAGGTTCTGACATGCTTAGGTCAAGTTTTAATATGTGGATCTGTGAAAAACTAACACAATTCCTGACCTCATACCTGAATATCTTCACTGAACAATGAATGCATACATACAGGGCTGTATTAACGGGACAATGATTCTAAAAATTTGCCCAAGGTGGAGTGTTCCCAAAATGATGGATGTTCAGTCACAGTTACCTTTTTGTGTTTTCTCTACCAAGAATTTCAGTCAGAAATGGCAGGTGGTCTTTGGACATGCGTACTGATATGCTCAAATGCAGGCCAGAACACTTAAATGAGGAGTAACTTACACCAAATATTTAAAATGTTATCTACACCAAAATCTACAATGTTAAAATTTCTAATGGACACTTGGCATTACATACTAGCCCCCATTTTCTAAACAGAAACGTTCTGTCATTAGAAAAATAATCTATATCTAAGAGTTTATAAGAATGATTTCCCCAACATCAACAATTAATTTACAAACCAGCCCCAACAAGATTAAACTATATTGAGTTCACAAACAAAACTTTGCTTGAACACCTCACTATGAATTTCAAAATTTCCATTTCACTCAAAATCTCAAGATGTAAGTTTGGAGTTGAAAGCAGCTCTTCCCAAAGGCCACTGTTTCACTTCACAGTTTCCTGTGAAAAAAATGTTCAACATCTAAGCAATCTGTGGTCCCCTGGAATATACCAAGGGAGGTGATGCTTCCCTATGATGCAAGACAAACTCCTGCTATAGCAAGTTCTGCTATAAATACTCACTGCCCCTAGTTTCTGAAAAACAGAGATGCAGATGAACATCCTACCTCCTGGAAAGTTGCAGGTTAAAAATAAAATACATGTATATATGGTTAAAAAAATTTAATACAGTAGAAAAGTAAATAAAAAATAAATCAAAAGAGCAGTATAAGACAGCATTCAACTCTTTGCCTCTTGAAAATTTAAATGAATACTCCTTGAGAGCAAACTACAAAATGCTAACCTTGAAGTGTTGAGTGGCAGAAAGAATTATGGGTTATTGTACTGTCAAAATGCCAGACAGCTGTATGTTGAGTTACCGTGTTATTTAGACAATCAGAAACTTGGAAGCTAATGTGACATATTTTTTTCGGTGTGAAAGCTCCTGACATGCGTCATGATAATTTCTAAAGGGACAAAATGTTATATAAAAAACATAGTGCCTTTATGAAACTGCCTAACAGGTACAACACTGTTGCAAGTAGAATTCACGCTGAATACTATAGATAAGTAGGATTGATTCAGGACATTACTAAAATTGCTATTATATCATTCCGTTGTTCATTTGTTCTATACGTTTTATCATTGCCATATTTGGAGATACTCTCATGTAGAGAGTCGAGAATTACCTAGCCATTTATTTTATGTTTTTCTGCTTAAACATGTTTCTAATTTTACCACCAATAAGTCCCTATAAACCATTATTTGAAAATTTCCTGAAGAGAAAATAGGCTGTGTTACCTACTTGGAGACTGGCAAAACCCACTTCCTTTGTAAACTGACATGGCTCAGAAGATTCCAGAGCTTTGATGATTCATCTCCCTCATTTCACAAGACCCAATGGTTTCTGTACCTAAGATTAGCTCAGTCTTAAACACCAGAATATTAAATGTTGATATTCTGTTACAAGGTTAGATTAGTCTAATATTAAGGGGTTAAAACAGCATTGGGATCATCCCTCTCAGTTCATACAGTTCCCTACATTGTCTTAAACAACATTAAGGAATTGCTTCAGAATACTCTAGTTGACAGAAGTTAAGATTTCCTGCACATTTTAATTTGGTTCAGACACTGAAACAAGTTACTTCTGAACACCCTTTTATCAACTGCAGATTTTCTTATCATTCATATAACCTTATCCACTCCATACCAAACTGCATGATGTTTCATGACCCTTCATGAAGACACTCAGCAGTTGCAAATGTCTGTTTAACTGAACTGTTATAAAGACAGAGCTTTGTATTCTTTTCTAGACAAATTAATAGTTTGCATGCTATTTTCTTATTTGTGCCCATTCTAACATAAAGCTATCGTAATCTCTTCTTGCTCCATTCTTGAGTTTTTCTAGGTCTCATACCATTTATTAGCACTGTTGTGTGAAGTCTGGTCTGGTTTAGTTGTTCAAATCAAGATAAAAGCCATACTGTATTTTACATGAGAATCAATTTTGGAATTAGTTTTATAATATGCTGTACTCAAGGTCAAACTTTTATTACAAATATCGTGTACACTTATTAATCTAGGTAATGTGACCAAATTCAATATATCTTTATAGGTAAGGCCACTCCACTGAAAAGTTCTACCAGTCTTTTTTTATTTTTAAATTTCATTCCTTCTGCATATTCAAATTTTTTACACGGGACAAAACTCAGGTACATCTCCATAACTCGACAGTTATTTTTGAACTGTCAGATGCGTGAACAGTAACATTTCTTTCAAACTAATGTGCATTATTTTCATCAACAATGTATTTCGTGTGCTGTCATTGCTTACACACCTATCCTAAAAACAGCTGATAAAGTGTCATTACTAACTTAAATGTCAGCAGCAACAAATGTCATTAGCTTTTTGCTTACCTGCACTGGTACAGAGCTACAGAATCCTGAGTTACTCTACCTCCAGTCTTTCAGAACAGTGAAAATTGGCCATTTATTTCAAATTTTTGCTTTATGGGATTTTGCCAAATTTCGATCATGTTAAATTATACCTATTATACAACTAATAATTGGGAAAGGGGAGTTAGCAACCTCTTATTGAAGACCTCTGCCAATATAAAACATTCACATAGGAATTATACACAAGAAACTAACAGCCAATTTCGACAACAATCAAAAATTGAACCACATGATTATACAGATTCTAGGCCTGAAGCAGGTGCTTTTCAGATCACTTATTCAGCTGGTAGGTGAATTTTATCAGAATATGCAGTACCTTGCAGCCCCATTGTTCTCTTTCTATATATACACATTCAGAGAACATTCATGACAGTAATGCATTAGACATTTGTATTAGAAATGTTTTTGGTCTTTTGTCATCCCACTTGAAAAGAACAATATCTTAAGCATTTATAGTGCAAGGTTAAAGAACTTATTTGGCATTGATATTCATATTTCATAGATTTTCTGAACTACCAACATAATGCTTCACCTGATTGTCTCTCTGCAATATGATACAATGTCACTCCTATCTCATCTGCATCCCATGACCAGCAGACAAAATATTTTATGCTCATTCTCTGACTGATACCAGAACAGAAATATTTGCTTACTGTTCAAGCTCACAGTACCTTAAGAAAAATATTTTAGCTCCCTTTTTAATTTTAAATTAGAGATGGGAACAAACAATTTTAATTTCTGTTCATCAGCTCACTGGACAGAAACGCAAGTTTCTCTCATACTTTAAAGCAAAGCAGAGAACAAATAGTGGAAGCAGTGAAAGGAATATGCTATGTTAACAACACCAATATGTTCCTTTTGTAGCAAGCAGAAAATTGTTTCTGTTATATATTGAAATTTATTTGCAATATTAAAAACTGTTTAAGTAAGACAGATATTGCAGAAATTAGATCAAAACTAAACTTACTCTGAATATCTACTTTATTTTACAGCTTAAACCTGACTCCCAGCAAAAACATCACCATCAAAGGGATATTTTAGTGTCAAAGTGAACCAAGTGGAGGGTGTTTATTTGCTTTATGAGAATTTTGTACACTGAATCTGAATTCACAAATGTGCAAACTTCATGAAGACTACAATTTTATCGCTAATAATCTCTCTACAAGCAAGGTCCATTCAGCAAATATAAAAAAGATAAATACAAACAATAGATGGAGAAGTGCTACATATTGAGTTCAGTGCCATGCAAATAAACTGGAGTTATATGCAAAATAACTCTGGTGACAAAAACAAGCAACAACGCAAAGTCAACACTGATGAAAAAAAGTCTGGCTCTGCATAAGGCTTGGAAACGTAAAGGTTTGACTCATTAAAAATATTTCCTTGCATTGGATTCTTGTTAAGACAAGTCATATCAAAGAAATACATATGTTTCCAGTATTTCAAATTAAATATGAGGTGGAATTTGCACAACTTCTGTCCTTAGATGTGTTTCATTTCAGGAAAAGACATTGAGGATGATATTTCCCATATCACATTCAACTAAATCAAAGCAAATCTAACAACAAAATTCTATTACTCTGATACTTTCAGAGAGTAAATACCTCATCTGGGGTATCTAAAGAACAGGAAGGCGGGGGGAGGGAATAAAAGAGAAAGCAAGCTACTCCACCTAGTCCTAGACATGTATTTAATCAGACAAAAATCTATCAGTTATTAAACTGTAAAGAAAAACCAGTGTTCAGCTCCTCACACTTTTTTTTTTTTTTAATGTTGCAGATGCCCAAACACCACAATGTCTCAGAAGGACAGCAACAAAAATGGCAGCAAAAGTTTGAAAACTGGGGACTACATGGACTAAAGCTCATTAATCTTTCTGAGCAAACAAGCAGACATCTCAATATTGAAAGCTTGCCCGGATCTTCTTTAATTCCAAACATATGCTTCTTGTCAATGAGATACAAGGAGGAAGCCTGGACCTTATCAGCATTTATACCTGGTAGTTTTGTATCCCAAGAATTATTGGATATTGGACTACCAAAAAAATGGTATTGAGAGCTGAGTCTTATCGGAGTTAAAGCTAACACTTCTGCTAAAAGACATTTCAATTATGCCAGATCAGTTGAGGATTTTAAATGAGGAATGTCTCCTCTTCTTTCTTTTTTCCAGCTTATTAATTTTTATTTTTATTTGACAGTTAACCTAATGCTAAGATAATACTGTGTAACTTTAATGCTTAAAATTGATATATAGCCATACGGCATGCTTTGTGACTGATAGGCTTATATGAAGAACCATGGAATTTTATTACTGTTTTTCATACTTAGCATTGATGATGAATATTTTCAACATTAACACTTCATAGAATAAAACACTACTAAAACGAAAGTTGTAAAAATAGAGAAATACCATTACCTTTAAAGCACTTCTTTTGCATGTTCCACATAGCGTGAGAAGTTCAGCCAAATGAACAAAAGCTGTAGTGCTATTTACATTACACAGAATTGCTCCCATCATCTCTTGATTTATAAACTGTACAACATTCATCCACTTGGCTTCACACAGCTATCTCTGTCCTTTCCCAGTTTAACATCTATTACATACACCACAACTGCTCACTGCTTGATTTTTCGTACAGTGCTCATATAAATAGGACGTCTTTCAAATGCACTAATACCTCTCTCACCTAGTCCCTGCAAATCACTGAAAGCATACAGTAAGTATCATTACAGATTTCCCCGGGTTTGTTCTCCTGTGTTCCATTGCTGGTCACTGTCAGAGTATTGAGCTGTATGGGCTTTTGTTTTGAACCTTGTATTGTCATTATGTTCTACATCATAATCTAAAAACATGCTATCTATGCAAATCCAAGCCCAAGGCTCCATGTGCTTCCCTCAAGAGAAAGCAAAAACATAGGGTTTACACAGTGCAAGAGAATATAAATTCCTCCTGCACCACACCAGGGAAGCTAGAACAAAATTAGGCCCTTAAGATCAAAACCAAATCACAGAAGAGTTGCATTTCCCGGCGTTGGTTTCAGCTTTTGGCCATTCAGATTTGACATAGAAGGTGCACTTGCTACCTCCTCTGGCACACCACGTGAGCCCAATCCTGTGACAGGAACTCACTGCTGAATGCAGAGTCATATCAGCTTCTTACAGAAAACCAGAGTCCATGACAATGTACCCAATATACAGTTCATTGCATCAGGTTATTTATTCTTTATCATCTACACAAATATTCTTAATCCTTTCCCTTCATACATAAAATCCTTATTTTTAATTTATTGCTATAAATAAAAAGCTGGTAAGACAATATTTTACAGACAACTGTTCTTATAGCAAAAGTCACTTAACCTTAAGAATGAGCCTTCTTGTTTCTATGCTCATTTCATTATAAAGGGGTTTACCATAAATACTAGAATTTGAATTCCACCCAAGTAATACATTAATAGATACTAAACCATTAATAATTCCTGTACTTTTTCATAAATGAGCAAAGCCCAATAAATAAATGAGAGCAGTTACATGTCAGAGCAGGGTTAACAAGCATCAAGGAGATTTCAAAGACAAACTGCAGGCAGAGGCTGCCAGAAGGTAAGATTCATAATGATGCCACGAATTCTGGGGACCCATTTTTTACTGTCCACTATGGCAAGTATCTAAAATTAAATGCTAAGTAGAAATTTGTCCTGAGCTGTGACACATAGTAGTTTAGGTAAACAATCTCTAAAATTAAAAGCAGATTCTTGATAATAAATTCCAACATGTATATCTTTATAACAGACAACCTTCCCTTATAAATCAAAAGTTGTTCTTCCCTCACAGAAACATTTCCAAATTAGACCAGATGACTCACCTGAAATATTTCACCCACCTCCCCTCTTCTGTGAATACCAGTAATAAATGCCCAGTTATTAGAGTGACAAAGATGAAATTTAAATATAAAATGAGAATGAAAACAAGTATATTAAGAAAAGGAAGGCTCACCCAAGAGAGGCTGTCCTGGATTTTCTACGATCGCAATGCAAAAACCTATCCAAACAATAAATGTGGAATTTTTTAAAAATAAATCAGTCTTGGTGCTGGTAGCTGATACATGAAAATCTTCCTCATCACTCATCTAATTCTTCTTCCTTCAGAAAAGAGCATTTTTCTTTCTTCCTCTTTAAATACTTACTAGCTGACTACATTTATTACCTTTTGCTTTGGTCAACTGATTCAGCGCAACTTACAAAATCTTCTAAATAAGCTACATGCACCACCAATCTGAATAGACATCCCAGACACTTTTCTTTCCCCCTCTTTTAAACTCCTGTATTTGTTACTTCTACCTAACATATTATGTGAGACAGATAAAAACTCTGACCTAAAGAGACAGAGCAGTGCTTTTGGATATACTGTATTTCATTCCTCAGCTCTTGGAAAGCGCCATTACTACCCTGAAAAATCAGTGAGTTTTACTGAAGAGAAGCAGAGGCAGTCTCTTCTCTGTTAGCACATCATGTTCATTTCTGTCTCCTGGACCAACAGCTCACTCCCTTCATGGTGCCCCTCTGCTTCCTCCCGACTCAAAAGCGTTGGGTCTGGCCATGGTGCCGACTTATAAAATCAAAGTCAAACCGAAGATGCTCTTGATTCAGTCAGAACAGAAAAACTGTCAAGATAAAACTTTTCTAGGCCTCAAGACTTTATCCAGATACCAGGTAATACAACTGCTGTTCAGGAAATTCCTGAAATCTATGTCAACTTCTGCCACTCTCAGCAAAAGTCGATATTACGCACATCATTCCCTGAGTCATACAGTGCTGCTACTGATCCTTGTTTGCAGAAAACCTTCTAAGAGAGAAGGGAATAAATAACTTCTATTACTAAATTAGTAAATCTTTGATTTTTTCTTCTGTGCACACTCAGTTCTGAGATTGCTGAGAGACAAGAGTAGGAGTCAAATAAAATGATGACGTGAATCAGAGCAACTAGTCTGGTCTCCCAGTAGCAAAAAGATCTGCATGTCAGGAAGGGCAAGGGGGAAATAAGACTGAGAATCTTAGTGACCTAATGACAAAACACAAACCCCAAAGGAATTGTGCTCTGAGCCACCTGGTATGTACAGCACACTGTATTTTTGTAATACCAATTGGTGGACTTCTGAGTAATGCTACGGTATCGGAAATGTTTGTAGCCTTCCTGTCTACACTGTCCTCGGAAAGGCTATGAAAACTTAAAGAAGATACAGAAGGGGGAAAAAATGAAATAAGGAACAGTATTCAGTGTTCTTCAGTTAAAAATCACACTTATAAATAACGCTGACCAAAAAATGTACTATTTAGAGTCAGTGTGACAAAATAAAATGATAGCTGAAAGAATTTACTCCATCCAAGCTTAGCTTAGAGTAGTTAGAGAGCTAAAACTATATTTTATCTGAAAATTATATTCATAAGTAATGACAAATACAACTGAACACGAAGAATAATCTTTTCTCCTGCTTCTTAACAGATAATGGCTTCGAGGTCATTCCATTAGTGATCATTGCAGCTTTTAAATGAAACACATATAACCCTCATCCAATTAATGAAAGTATCCTACATTTCTCATACATGCTAATATTGAATGAATGTTTAAACATTGGTCACTCACCACTGCATGCCCTGTAAGTCATAATCAGAGTAGCACAATAATATTACTGACAAGGTTGGCAGAAAGCAGAGGAAGAAGTAAGGTGCCTTAGCATCTGTAACTTTACATATACTTGCATTTATAACATGAAATTATGCATACAGTTGGCAGAGTGTTCTTACAGATTATTCCCCCCATGTTTAGTTACCTGACCAATATGAGCTTCAGACAAAACAGTGGTTTCATCTCACTTGTCTAGTTGCCCCAGATTTTCATTTTTTTCCCTTTCCTGGCAAAAATCCCATGATATTTTATGCATTCTTTCATTTCTTTGTTTTATGACTGATTTTTTTTTTTTCTGTGCTCAGCCTTTTTCAGTCTATAACTACCTCTTCTGTATAAATTGAGAAAATGCCAAAATAATATAAAAGTTTTCCAAAGACATCTATGTGAGGAGCCTTAAAAACTCCATTTTCTGGACAAAAGACATGAAATAAGACAACCTCAGCAGGGGTGGACAGGGTTGGCCTTCCTTTTGCAGTTGGAAAGGTCTAAGATATGTAACTTAGCTTAAAACTCAGTAAAAAACTAACTGATGTTTTAACTTAGTTTTGTATCTCTACACCTGAAATAGATGCTCAGAACTAGGGTCATCATAATTTTCCAAGCACTGCAATCTGTAGAAATCTAACGCCACATGTTGTTAACTGGCTATGCATTAGGCCCTACCTTTCTAAATCTGTGTGGAAATGAAGTATTTATGGAACTTGACATCTCTGAAGACTGTGTCTGTAACCTTACTGAATGTATTTTGTCCTACTGACAGCAAGTGTCAAGGAAGCTGTTAGTGTCCCTTTCTTCTCACTTCAATATATATATTTTAAAACCTAACTTTAAATTCAGCATCTCGTTTGCAGCTCTACCAGTGAAAATGCAAGACCAGGCATCTTGATCCCATTGAAGTTATTTTAACTCAGATCTCCTCACTCACAAAGACTATCTCCTGAAGTTTCAGCAATATTACTGCTTTTCATTACAAATACCTATTACAGTGAAAACAGCGGTCAATTAAAGATTCTTCACCAAAAGCACACAAAGCTCAATTCTCAGATCTCTCATTTAAGCCATACTTGTCGAATTAACAGGAAGAGTTTTGTTCAGGAAGAGTTTTGTTCAGTGACAAAACCAAGATTTATGCTTCCCAATGTGGAAAAGGCAACAACGCTCTTCCTGCATGAAAGATGCTAATGCCTTCTTTCTCTCTGTGTCCCCCAAGCAGAAATGTGTATGTCAAGACAGTGACAAATTACTGTACTTGTTAAAGCAGCAGGACCATCAGGTTCTCACCACCTCACTGCAAGTGGGATGGGCCTTGTGAAGTACTTACAGGACCTACATCCCTCTCTTTTCTTTCACTCCATGAATGCAGCCTCCATTGCCAAGGCAGTTCAGCATAGCATGGCTCTCTGACTCTTCTAGCTGCTTCACACCTGTTGCTTTAGATCCAGAAGTTACCGGAATATTTAAACGTTTGCCTACGGAACTGGATATAATGGTTTCAGAATAACATACGTGATGTGTGCAGCTTTACATCAAGCATGAAAATCATCTAATCAACCACTGAGAGCCTTTAAAAAAATAATAGTAGGAATGGTAAGCATGCACACACTCATGGCCTGACACAGCGTGTGTTTGCAGAGGACTGAGCTCTTGACAGCAGTTCGACACTAATCAATGTAGGAAACACATTATATCGAGACACGACCATTTTCTCTACCATATTTAAGCATTTGTGTTTCTCTGTTGACCCTTTAGCAGTATCTATGGAGTCTCCAAACAATCACTTATTCAAAGCACTGAAGAGATTGTATTACATGAGTGAGAGCAGAGATACAAGATTTAAAATAGAAACAGAAAACACATCATAAACCAAAGTAAAACAAGGTGTTGATAAAGCTGGCACATTTTCCAGCATCACTGTTGATTAATGTTAGCCTGTAAGCAAACTATTTACAGCCTAAAATATTGATCAAAATTGAGAATTAGGAGTTACAAATAACTTCATATAACTAATTTACTTGTATAGAGACATGAAAAATACAGCTATCAGATTCAAGAGTTTGCTGAAATTTATTATGATAAATATATATATTTAAGTTTTCCAAGATTAAAGCATTAAGAGCAAAACATATCAGCCAATTCCGTAATGATATATTTAAAAACAGCATTTTTGGAAAATGCCATTTGCCAAACAAATTCTTACTAAGAAGAGTGGTGCACCTATAGGTGCACCCCTAGTTTTAAAAGTAATAATTATTGAAGGTCTTTTTTGTGGCAAGGAGATTTTTTTTTTCTTCTTCAAGATTCATTATAGATATTTTGTAAATGACACCAAAGAAGAAAGTATTACATTACAGCTCATACATTTATTTGGAAGGGCAGAAGGAAACCTTTTTATTTTTAAAATAAACTGTGGTTTCAGCACAGACACCACACACCTATCTATAAACCATTTTCAAATTTAAGGTGTATAGGGAAATGCTAACCTTAATTCTAGAGAAAAATATGAACTTTTCAGTTCAAAAGCAAGACCCTGATAGCCACCTAAGGAGGCAGCACTGAGGGCTGAATTTCCTTCTGGCAAGTTTCCTCTGAACAGACAGACAGACAAACAGAAACACTGTAAAGGGGCTCCTAGGTAGCATTAAGGCTGCCCATGAATTTTTCTTAAACAAAGCCATTAGAGAATTTAAGTCAACAAAGCCATCAAAGCCACGTGTGTTCTAAACTTCTAATTATTAGAGCAATTCTCAATTGCTTCAAAGAGAGCAGTCACCTTTATCCAGTTAAATATGTATATGACTGTGTGATAGAAGCAGAGGAGAATTCTAAATGGCATATATTTGTTAGTTTTAAAAGTGTTGATGGTTGTAAGTAGATTCACAGCAAAACACACAGCCTGAGCCAAATACCTGAAGTTTTATACACAGAAAACAGGTTTAGAAGTGTTTTATGCAGTAAGATCCAGTTTAGCTCTAATACATACATTAATTTTGAGTAAAGAAGTGGTTTTGCACCTTCTGATCATCCCGAAACTAATACAGACTACACTAGTTGTTGCATTAAAAACAGCTGGCAAATACAAGCAAATTTTTATCTCCCTATTAGATTTCTTTTACAATAATGGCATGCTGTGTCTGTGGAAATCAAAGCAAAATCCTGTCTACCACCTTTGATTTTTTATTCATGTATTTATTGCTTTGGAAATGCAGTAGGTACCAAACTGCACATTGTTACAGTTCTACAGAGCACATGAACACTGCGGCTTCATTTTATCTTTTCAATAGAAAAGAGTGATTTAATAACATGAAAGTAAATGAACTCACATTAGTATAAACTGCAGCACAATGTAAAAGACATTCCCCTTTGAATATTAATGATGCAAGTCTAAAGAAATATATACTAAAGAAATTGATTCAGTGGTCATTCATTTGTAACAAATACAGTTTTAGTTATAGTTCTAAAGTGTCATATCAATCAAAATTCACACAGGCTGCTTTTCAAGAAAATACTATAGAAAAACCTGAAATATTCTCATTTCCTACTTATGAAATGATTGGAATATGATTGCACATATCATTTCAATAAACACAATATTCCAGGAACAACTTCCAGTAAAATTCGGAGCTACCAGACCAACATGTTTTTTCTAATTATTTTCCAGCGTACACTCCTGGGCAATCAGTAACTCTTGAGATCAATAACCCATGGACATCCATAGGGCAGACAGCCCCAGATGATGCCTGAATGGAGAAGCATTGGCTGGGCAACTGGGACACAGAGCCAGAGGCCAGACTTCTATGGCTGTGGTTAAATGATTAATAAATGATCTTTGGCAAGGTATTTTAATGCTCACACACTTTCCTAAGCCTACGGGGCACAAAATGTTTGGTGTCAAAGTAAACACAAGCACAGACTTTACTAAGTCTTCCAGTACTAAATAAACGCAAACTTGCAGGAGTGCACTTGCAGTTGCTTGCTTTGAGCAGATCACAGTAGTAGTCTCTCTACTTCTCTTAAGACTGGATTTAGTGAGTATTATGTAAATGTCTTACTGAAATCAGACATTCATTCAAATTAATAAACACATTTTTTTCAAACAATGTGTGATGGCACATATTTTCTCCCTCCAGCAGGAGCATCGAACAATAGCGGATTTTATTGTTCTTCCATAATTTCTGCAGTAGGAAGACAAGTAGTGATGCACTGTACTTTCTACTGTCTTCAATCTAAAAAATATAAAGTACATGAAAAACATTTAGACCAAAAATGAAAATCATCTATAACTGTAGTTAGTGATAACACATGACTGAGTTAGTGCCAAACTCCAAACTAACAGTTCTGGGCTCTAACACAATTTTTAAAGAAACCCTCAACAGAACCCCAAAGCAAACACACACACAGACTCCCTAACAAGATACCACACTGGAGGTCCATGGGCTCTGCACGGGCATCCTCTTATTTACTAGTGAAGAAAAAGTTTCCTTCTCCATGTACAGGAGTTCCAGAGAAACTGAGGTCCCAATTTTGTCCTGTTTATCAAAAAGGATTTGCAATACGATTTTGCCTCAATTTCCTCAAGGAAAAAAAGGAACACTTTTCCATTTTCTCACTGTGGTTGGAAAGGTTTAATATTTATGCCTGTATTGACCATTTCCGACTGGTTGCTAAGCAACGCTCCTCCCTCCCCAGTATCATATAAGGGAAAAGACAGAGAGAAGCAGAAAATGAGAGATGGTGGGGAAAACAGATTCATCCAGTCTAAGTGAAATTCAATGGGTCATAGGTGCTATTTGTTAGCAAAGTAAAAGGGCACATAATTTCTCCCAGACATACTAACACATCAGTTTATGACATCACACCAGCCACGCACCACGTTTCTAGTAAGAAAGACAGAACAAATCACCTGATACTCATCTTCTCTGGATCCTAATACTAGCACCACTTGAGTCTCACTTTAAATTTGCTTGAGAAAATATAAGGCAACTTTTCTAACACTAAGCTTGTAAAACACAACTTTCTTTCCTCAGATAGACAAAGTTTTGCCTCAGAGCTTGCAAAGAAGTTAAGAAGGGTGTGTACAAACAATCATCTGCTCTTCAGAATATTTAATTTCTTCTAGTCCATTACATCCTTATGGTATTGAGTGCACTACTTCTGCACAAATGAGGAACTCTCTGGGAGGGGTAATACAATTAAATGAATCTGAAGAAGAAAGCAGTAGAACAGGCAGGGTTGATGTTCTGTTATCTTCACTGAATTTAATTTCAGCCCAAAGCTAGCTAGACATCATCAGAGCATTTGTCTGAACAAAAAGTAACACCAATAAAAATGCAAGCTTAGATACCCAAAGAGTGAGCCTTGGGTAACCTGGATATATATCAAAAGGATTCAGAATTTTCCACCTTTAAAATCATCCCATTTCAAATGACTATTGTACCATGCTCCATTTATGATCATCTGTTCAAAACAGTTATCTGAAGTGTGTTCACAGACCCAGAGAGACAGGTTTTTGAAGAGCACTGAGTGTCAAGTCAGGTAATTCACACTCAACTCATTTCTTCAGTCTGTCCTGTTGCCCCACTTATACTGACAGCATTTAATCATGGGACTGCCCGTAATTATTTCTAAGTGCACATCATTCAAGAAGATGTTTGACATTTTCCTCTTATTCATGGCTGGCCTCATTTCCTTATTTCCTTAGCAAGCATGCTGACAAGCCATTCTTGCATGTCTTTTGAACCATAGCTTTGGGACAAATTAGCAAATTTTAACCAAGTTTGAAATCACCTTACATTCCTAGAAACACCATGAAGATGAGAGGCTGAGTGAAAGTGGAACGCTACTGAATCTCTCACTAACAGGATGAAATGCAGATTTGGTCACTATCCATTGCACTGGCTGTAGCTGAACAAGCATGCAGGTAGCTCCAGACTGGAGGAGAATATGACAGGACTTGCTCAAGAGACAGCACTAAAATATGCAAGAAACCTGGAGGAAAGCTGAAAGCACCATAGATGGCACAGAGATGTGAGCTGAGCTCCACTACATCATCTACAATACAGTCTAAATCTGCCAAAAACCAAGCTTCTTTACCTCCACTGCTCCTGAAAAAATTTGCCATCCTACCTGCAAAATATCCCTGCTATAGTCTGGATTACTACGTTGAAGAATAAAACTGTTCTTATAGGTTTTTCAAAATGAAAACAAACACGAGGGGTAAATCTAACTGTATTTGAACGCCTACAAGAAAAAAGAATCCTCACTAATCTGAAGGGAGAAATGTTTATTACTAACACCATCTTCGTCATCAATTTTCAAACAAATTTCTGAAAAAAACCTCAATTTTGAAATAAAAGCTTAAAAAAAGAAAAACTGAAATTATTAAAATGCAGAAATAAACCTCTTTTCCCGTGTTTAGTCCAGCAAATTACTTGTTCTTTATCTTATTTTTTTACTTTCTATAATTTTTAATCTTCATAGATTCTTTTGGATAAAGTCAGCTAAAAAACATTCAGTGGCCACTAGAGAGTTAACTAATATTTCTCAGAGTTGGCAAACGTTCAGTCAAAAACCTGGCCAACTGCCTGCTGTTTACTGAAGCTAGGGAAGAAGCATCTGCAACATTACGAAAAGCATATTGTAAAAAGCAACACATGCAAATTAAACCTCTTGAGTTATGAGTAAATTGCTAGGAAAATTTATAACTCATTTAATAAAACTTGAAATAAATACATTGCCTTGGCTCTCAGGGAAAACAAAATATTTCCCATGATTCCATGTTCAAAAAATGATCATCAAAACAGATTTCTACAATTTTAATGTAAAATCAAATAGCAATCCAAACCAAACCTCCTTCCCCCCCAACACTTCTGTTCATGTTGTTAAAAAACTCAAAAATTTTTGTGCCAAAGAACTTCTAGTGATTCATGTGTCTTAGATTCACCTTTTGTATTCACTCAATATTCTTTTTTTTTTTTTACTGTATTTGTGTCATCAGTAATGTTACCATTACTTAAATGTAACTACTTTATTATGAAATAAAACGCCACCTTGCAGGTTCAAAAATAAAGTAGGGGAGTTGTTTCTAAAAACAGCAAGGTCCTTTGAAGAGAGGGGGTTTTTTGGGTTGTTCTTTGGTTTTTTGTTTTGTTTTGTTTTTACATTTCTGCACACAGTCCCAAGCAAACAAGTTAAGAACCTAAAACCAGTAAGATTTTACTGCAGCCACATGTTTTTTAGCCTGGAATACCCACAGTTCCGTCCCCAATGTTGCAGCCTAGCCCAACCCAGATGGGATGCACATGTGCTATTAAAAGTAGAATATACTTCCATCTCATCTCGCAGATAAACTTATTATCCAACCTCACAACATGAGTTTCATGAACTCATGCCATTAGCAGCCAGAATAGGAACTGAAACCAGAGAAAGCTCAAAGACAGATTACACCATGAAGAGACAAAGTACCTGCTACAACCCATCCCCATTGCAGCAACAGCAAGGAATCTATGGCTGAAGCTGTGCACAACGTTAATTTCAAACAAGGCGCAAAGACAAGTTTTCCAAGTTATTTCACGAACAATGGACCATATTTTAAATCTGTGGTAAGAGATGCTTTTAAGACCTATTCCAAATTGAAAAGGTGAATCTCTACTCCTTCACTTAGCAGCATTCTTCAAAAGAATTTACTGGAATCTGCTGGCTTCTCTCCAGCATCTTCACTTCTCATGCTGAAAGGAGTAGGTAAATATCTCTGAGCCCTCTGAAAATCCTAGACTATAGCTACCATCTAGAAGGTACCTCCCTTGACAGTGCCAGTCTCCACAGGACCCACATGTAGAAATTACTGCACACTGCTGTGTAACGTGACGGCTCTCCTGATACACGATCCAGATATAAAAAGGTCTGCCAGTCTAGCTGGCAGAATATCACCCCAAGAGTCAGCTTCCTTCTGGACATGCAGCTTGTATCAGTAAGAGATCTTTTGTGGGTACAGCTTCCATCAGTTCCTTCCTCAGAATAAGTTACATGCTAAGCAGGACTTTTTTTTTTTTTTTTTCATTGTATGACTATATACATATTGAACAATTTGCCTACATAGTTCTGCCACTTAAAATCACTTAAAAAATAAACTGAACTCTCATGCAACCAATCACCATATACAGCAAAAATAGCGTTTTTGACTCATAGCTGTAAAGAAATCCAAATGTAGAAGATAGATACTCTATATATATGCCTTTAAGAAAACAAGGCTCTATCCATAGTAGTAATGGAGTGTAAGTAGTGTTTATTCAGCCTCAAATAATGCTGTTTTACAGGCAAATACAGCAGCTACTGGAATATGCTGATTTTCAAAGTTCAACAGGCAATTACTTCATATAAATTGACAAATCCAATGGCCATTGAGCAACACTCAAACTCATAGAGCTTGGTTTCTTTTTTTCCCATAAAATAATTTATAATACATTTCATGCTAGGACTGATAGGAAAAAAATGCTTTATTTGATGTTTTCTCTCGTCTTCTGTATAGAAATTTTAAAGGACATGAAAGCCCAATACCCATTTCTCCTTCCCCAAATATGTATTTTATTTACTTAAAATATAACTGATATGTTTTACTTTCCAAAAATACTCAAAGCTCTTTCAAGGAAAATATGACTCAGATTCTTTTCACTGTTTCTCTCAGCTCCTTAACTTGTCATTTAAGCCCTGGAGTCTGATGGGAAATCAGTAATTTAAAAGGAAATTTGAAAAACAGTAAAACATTGGCAAAATATCATAAGTACTGAACCCAGACTGTGCAAACAAGTTTTAAGTATGCTAAAAAAAATATTTACAGGTATTTACAGATATCTCTACAGGTATATCTACACCATCCTATAAAATGCAGAAAATAAGTGTGAGACCTAAAGGTAAACAGGTGTTTTTCTAACTTCTCATTGTACTTAAAAAGTAAGAGCATGAAATGATTGTTTTAGACACAATGTTCAATGCCCTTTTTACAATTCTCATATATTTTGCCACCAATCGTGATCATCAAGATACAGTGACTGGTGACTGACAACACAAAGAGAAATTTAGAGGTGTGAGTAAAATGATAGAGCTGTCATGGTTGCCTCAAAAATTACTCTTCTGAAAGAAGGAGAAAATTTTTGAAGAAAAAAATGTTGGCAGCAGTGATGTCCCTGTCAGCATGTGAGGTAGGGGTTAACGAGAAAGAAAAAGTTGCCCAAAATTTTGTCTTCTACTCTTAGACAAACTCCACCATATTTTTTTATAAAGTTTTTTTTTTTCCCTTTCCTCTTCAAACTATCATAATAACTGAGGCTGCACTGATAAATCCGTGACATGATCCTGAAAAATATTACAACTCATACTGGCATTACAAATGCTGATCAGCTCACTGAATTAGGAACTGTGTACATGAGCTAGTACATCAAATCTAACAAATTAAACTAACTGACACATACTCTTGTCCTATAATACCAAAGTAATGATTAAGTCCTGAGTAAGTCTTATACACATTACTATTTTCCTCACTGAAATAATAAGTAGCCATTATCTTCCAAAATTTGCCTTTCTGCATAGTTGTAATTCCTTAAAATGTCATTTAAAACATCAAACCAAACACCAAGGATCTTTACAAAAAAGTGCAGTATACAATGAGCATGTGTGCCACAAAACCCTTTTTGTCCAGTACATTTTCAAAATTTTAACCAATAAATCAATTCAAGAATAACTGCAAAATAACTTTTTTAACATTGCTCTTGGTCTATCAGCAAGGCAGATTAGATTTGCTTTGATGTCTTAGCTAAGCTTCAATTTCTTGGGCCGTTACTGAATTCCAGCTGTCACTTCCCAGTCTCCACTTCTCACGTCAAGGAGGAAGTGATTACCAAATTTTGAATTTGGCTAGAAATCAGAATTTGCTTGACTGCTTTTTCACAGAATTGGCCTACGAATTGGTACCTACTACTATGTGGTCCCAAAGTACTAGTAGGGATGTTTGTCTAATCAGAACTTCAGTATAATATGGTATCAACACAATGGCAATGCCCACTACCTGCACACCAGGGTGCTGTCCCAATAGCAAACAGTGAAGTGCCCTACTTTTTCTCTAGTTTCAATGTTCAAATAATAATCAAGAAGTTCACAAAAATGTTTTAAGGTTACAACATTTTCTTCTACTTGTGAAGAAATGACTACCATATGTAATTGTTTTGGATTTGGGTTTTGTAGTTTTTTGATTATTTTTAAAAGGGAGATAATGTTTAATGCTACTCCAAACACAGGAGACTGGATTGTAATTGTAGTCTGTTATGTTAAGACAATTCACTTCTTAGTACTTCATTTTCCTCATTTTCAAACGGGCACGGACTTCCCTGCCAAGTAAACTGAGATTTGCTGACAACACAAATGTGCTGTGTGTACATGCTGTACAACAAGCATATATTCCTTTTTCCTGGGGTTGGCAATTGCACTCATTGCTGATTTGTTTACTCCGGCATTTTAGTGCCACACAAGGAACATGGACTTTGGACACTGCTCGCTTGTCAAACACATCCTGCACATAATTACTCTAATTGCAAGAAAGGCATTGAGAACCAGCTGTGAAAACGTGTCTGATATCAAGTTATAAAAATTGAGCATAGTAAATGGAAAGCAAGCTCCAGTTTAAGCAGTTTCCATAGGGTCTGGGACAGACATGGATGCCAGACCATGAAACCACTTCACAGCATGTGAAATGCTCTTTAGTTAGAACCACAAACTTCTACTAGATTGCTGATTGATGGAATGCTTGTATTAGAAATACACAGCATGAAATTCCATTTCCAGCAAGGAAAGGGAAGTTCTTGATGAGACTGGTGAAAGAGTGATAAAAGCTTCACTCAAAACCTCCATTTTAGTATCAGATTGTGGGAAACTTCCACTTAAACAGCCCAACAAAGCCCAGTAGCCATCAATCTACAAGCACTAACGAAAGCTAAGACTACAATGTTATCACCTAACCAATGCTGTTAGAATCACCCTGACATAGATGCTGATGAAGATCAGAGGACTTAAGTGGCGCAAAACAGCTCTACAATGAAACCACACCCTGTCCCACTTCCACCCTTACCTTCACGCATAGCTGCCAATAGCACACACAGGAAGAAAAAGTCCTACCTCACAAAAGAGAAAAAATACCAAAAAAAGAGGGAGAGAAAGTAAATTGCTTTGTCCATCTTTCAACGACTAGGACAAAGCTTTTCTAGCATCCATGTGTCACTGCCAAGTTTTCACAACTAGGCCATCTTTCTACATTCTTAAAAATGACTGCAATATTGCAGCAAAACACCACCAGAGTTCAGTTAAAATTAAGAACTCCTTCCAGTATAAAGATAACGGTTTTCTACTCCCTGATGTATACAAACAACATATTTGAATAAAAATGAAACATCGTGTCCTAAGGGAAGAAATAACTCAAATTTAAATGAAGATTTTCTATCAGAAGTTTTTCGTGGCTGATTTTGTGGGAGAGAGAAAAAGAAGAATGAGGTCTGAGGGTTTTAGGTGGCAAGATATGGAGGACTATACTTAAATCTTTCTGAAAGATGAGTGATTTTCAGTCTTCACTGTCTAAGATGCTCCCAATTCATGACGAATAAAGTTGATTTTGGACATCGTAAAAATTGATACCTGCCAAACTGAAAATACTTTGAAAAAAATGAAGGATAAAATAATTAAGATAGTAATTCTAGGACACACAAACATGGAATTGGCTTTGGGAGCTTGACAGCCACCTCAGTTACCATTCAATCATCTGCTCCTGCCTTTTGTCAAAGCATTTCCTTCTGGCTGGAATGGATAACAAAGCTTATCTCAGCTTCCTCCATTCACTGTTTAACATCTTAGAAGAAACACATTTGTTATGCAGTTAATATTGACATTCTGGACTGTATTCTTCAGTTGGTAAGACAGATCCCAAATATCCTATTCTGTTAGACCCTCTGTGGTGTTTGGGGACAAAATCAAACCCATTGATTGTCATGCATCCATTGGAGCCATCTTAAGTGACATTATCATTTGAATGTAGGCAGGGGAGATTCATTTGGAAGAATAATTGTACTCCCAAAAAACAAAACAATTTCTAGCTGATGACTGGATTTCCAAATTCAATGCGGATTTTATACAAGTCAAAATATCACATTAGATATAACCTACTTTTGCTGGGTTATGTACAACACTAGTCAAGAGTTCATCCACATCTTCATTCTCAAAGACAACTAATTA
>VZTE01001276.1:132798-317798 GCA_013397775.1 Eulacestoma nigropectus | reverse complement strand
ACAAGAATTGCTTCATGGTGGAAGACAAACACAAGACGTGCATCACAGATCTACTCACCGAAATGGTGATCTCCACTTATTAAGATCTTAATTTCTCTCTTAGCTTAGACGTGAGCTTGTGTCTGCTCAGATCAATAATAGGTATGGCAAGAATGCAGCCAGATGCTCATCAAGAACCTCCTACATTCTCCACAATGACAGGGAGGTTATGAAGCAAATGCACCTTTCCATACATACCCTTCCAGCTGGTCAGGAGAAGCAGAGGAGAAACTGGCACTGCAGACATTACCTTCTGCTCTCCTCTGCCCTTCCACCACACATGTGCACAGCAGAGCCCATGCAACTGGTGCTGAAAGGATGCTTTGAGCTCTTTCCTCACACAGTAGCGAAGTAATTCCCTCAAGCTTTCTATGTGTTTAAAGGTAATAGACCGTGCCATGGATGCAGTGGGGAGAATCAAGGGATGGAAGTCAGGCTTCTGCTCTTAACTCAGGGAGCCTGTTGGTGCCCACTGACCACAAAGGGAACCCAGAGAAACTCTGACTTACAGAGTTACCAAGGGGACACTGAACACCCACCTCTCTGAGGTGACTACAGTGAGAAAATATCTACACACACTCCCACCACATCATCTCCACAAAAGGATGATGTTCTTAGATACCCTCAGCTAATTAAGTAATACTATATTTTTTCAGTGCTATGGTATGCACGGTTAGTATTGCTACTTAACCAAAACTACTGAAGTAATTACCACTATTCCTTTGAAGAACAGTTGCTAGGCAGGAAAGACATCTCACAAAGTACAAAGAAACACAATAGACTGGAAGACTATTAAGACAGAAGACAGTATGGCAATTGTAAGAGATTAGGAAAAAAAATTGTTATTCAACCAGGAAATGTCAAACAGCTTCATTCTTATACCAACTTTAAAGGCAATGGAAACTATTTTCAGACAAGCAATCTGCTACATAAACACTGGATGCAGGTAATTCAGGAGAAAACTGATTTTAACTGATTAGATTGGTTTCTCAGCCACTGAAACCCAGCCTACTGTCATGAAGTACAATTGGGACTCCAAGACTACAGCTCATAACCACCACTAAGCATTTGAATGCCATTTCATATACACAATATACACACTCATGCAAGAGGGTACATTTTTAAGGATAACAGTTTCTATCACGTAACTTCAAAATTAATTTCAGCAATTATTTTTCTACTAACTCTTCAAAGATTAAACTGAAACTAAATTCAAAATGTAACCTCCTGCCTTGAATAAACACAGCCTTTCAAAAGGTTTTTTAGAATGTTATTGAATGATATTATGGATCCATCACTGAGCAAGCAGATATGCCTATACTTCACATCCCTTCAGAGCAGGCATCAGTGGCTTCATGAGTACCATTACAACGTGCTGCCAAATTCATATTAGCATTAGATGACATGTAATTCTTTGAGTATGGCAAAAAAAAAAAAAAAGAGCTCAATAATATCTTCAGCCATAAGTTTCATAAAAACCATGTGTTAAAACAAATGCTAAGTCATTTGAAATCCTTTTATATAATTTCTCCAGAACTCTGCGATCCACTCTGTATGAAATAGATGGGAAGAAGAAATCTTGGTCTCTGAGGGGTACAAAAAACCAAAACAACAAGCAAACAAAAAAGGCATTTCAATGTACAGGCAGGAAAATCAGTTTTAATGTTTGCAGTGCAAGACCATGACTTCCTTACATTCACGTGATTCATGCAGGTTCTTCATTCAGTGTTTCTATTAACATACCATTTCTAGCTTAATCAATAGAAAAATAGAAATTCATATTACTTTTGAAGGCTTCGTCTAACATCACATTTTGGTTTCTGAGCACATTTCTTGAAGGTATAATGAACTATTTCTTTCCAGAATGAAATTCTTCATGACAAGCAAAAGAAATCTTTGGCTCATTCCTGCATATCTGCTTTGATAAGAATTTCCAAAGGCAGAGACATGTTCTATCAATAAGCCAAAACTCTTATGGCCCTTCCCTTAAGAATTCACATTAAGGAATACAATTTTTTTTGGTCAAGTTTTCCCTGGACAAGACACAAAAAAAGGATTGTGGAAAAAAAACAGAAATCAAGGCAAAAAATATATTATTCTACAAATCTAGAACAAGAAAAATCAGACTGTGCAATATTTTTATGCAGGAAACCATTTCAAAATATGCTTCCTATTCCAAAATGACACTGCACAGGAAGTAATGGAAGTATGTCTCTCTTGCTCACCTTACAAAATTTTGACATCTCTTCCACCTGCTGTATGTTCAACCCTATAACCTCCCAAGCTCTGTATGTTGGCCACTCTCCCTTCCCTGCTGCCCCTTCCCCTGACAGTAATGGACAGTTCCCTCCTGGATATCCCAAAAGACAAAGATGTGCCTGGTAAGTGGGGAGAGGTCAAACATGAGCATAGCTATTTATTACATATACTGCAACCAGATGGAAGTAACTCATCCATCAAGGAACTCGTCATCCTCATCACATTAACTTTTTATAAAAAGCCTACTACTCCTTCTCTGATCCACACAGTTCAGCTTCCTCTCTTCTGTGTGCTTTTACAAAATGAACCCTCTCTAACCCCATCGCCACCTTCTCTCTAAATCATTGCTACCTATCACTCCATGGTTATTTTTAAACTTTACTTTTATCAATACTCATCCTGTAGCTCTGGGAGATATTAAAAGTGTACCAGGGCAAGGAAGGGCGTTTCTGACACTTGCTCCCTCATTCATCAGCCCCTCATAGGCCCGTTGGTGACAATGAAAAGATTTCACAATACTGTGCGGCAGAAACTCATTCTCCCACTCATCCATCATGCTCAACCTAGCAGCAGTTCTACTGACCTAATCTGTAATGCCTCAATGCTCACTGGAGATTTCTTAAAGGCACTCTTCATTGTTGTTAGTTACAAAGAATAAGCCTGTGCCATTAGATAAGGAGACTAAATGGTGCAAGAATTAATGCAATACTGTATCGTCATCAAGTCGCAGGTTCAAAGGCTACAGAGTTAGAGTCATGTGGAAGATGGCTTTTATCTGAATTTTGTTGCAGATCACATGAAAAGGAGATGCAAGTAGTATAAACTCACTTCCAGGTGTAGACAGCACAAGTGTGAGTCACTATCTCTAATTTATCACTTTTTGACACAGGCTAATAGGCCCCAGATACTCCACAATAAACCAAAAACCACATTAGAGCCCCTTCTTCAGAAAATGACAGTCACAAGTAAGTAAGCCATAGTTGAACACTTTGATGGAATATACTTTTTTTTCTAAAGGGAAGAAGCAGAACCCGTGTGAGCAGCTGATATAAAAATATAAGACAAAATGAAAAATGTAGTACAGATTTTGTAAGTAGGGATGGAAGAGACAGCTAGATGTATGATTTTATCACATTGACATAGCCATAAAAGAATGACAACACAAAGAGTAACTGATGAACATAAATAAGTAAATAGCAATCAATGATGAGTGAAACAGTCATTCCGTAAGAGTTCAAAATTTATTGTGCCATTTCACTTAACAGAGTTAACTATTTTTTTTAATGGTGCAATGGATCAGTCATTCACAAACAAGCAAACCTAACAGTGCAAGGTCTTCTGCACATTAGAATGCTATTTGTCTAAGACATTATTGGTATGAGTTTCAAAAATAACTACCAAAAAAATTAATTCATTATTTAACCACAGACATAAACACGTAGACAAATACTAATTTGTTACTCTGCCAGCTTCTTCAGCTCCTTCCCTACTGTGAATACTGTCTAGGTGCCTCAAAGACAAAAACCTCTTTATAGACATCAGTCTGTGGTTTGCATTACACTCTGGGACCAAGGCCACAGTAATTTGAAGAGGCCAAACCCAGACTCTAAGAAAAAGCCCCTGACCTACATATAAATATCAGCACAGTATACAAAATTGACAATAAACAGAAGTTTTAGCTGTTTATCTCTGTTTTAAACACTGAAGACTGGGGTACAAGAAACTGAAAGACTTGTTGAAGATCATATGACAGCCTGACACAGGGGAAGAAATACGTACTGGGGTTGACCCCAGTATAAATTTTAGACCCATTTTCTAATGCAAGGGTCCACCTTTCTATCTCCATTTTTATATGCTAAAAATTTTGGATAAAAGACTGATTAGTCACAATCCTCAAATGCAAAGTACTACATAAAGAAGTCATACTTCATGCATGCAAAATGCTTACAGTTAAGTATATATAGTACGTAGAGAACAAAGACATGGCTTTTCTCTCTAAATGCTAGTGAGAACACAGAAGAACAGAATATATACTACAATATATTTTTTTACTAGAATAGGCTGTTCTGAGCAAAGTAAGCACTTTTGGTTACAAAAACAACAAGGAATCATGCTAAGACCTGCAGTTTTACTAGACTGAAAGCCTGTGCAGCTTAGGTTAGCATACAATATTTATCTGTCCTGTTCAAAAACTGGAAAGAAACTACAAAAGCCAAATGGATACAGCTTCGTCTCCAACATTTTTTAGAGTTCAAGCACTATTGAGATCACTTTTTCTCCACTTCCCCCATTTAGAATCAACCCTTGCAAAACACTGTGCACCTGCAACATGCAAGGTCACTTATCAGAAAATATTCCACATTTTACACGTCAAAAATGTTCAACAGGGCATACTGCATCCAGAAATATGCAGGAAGGGAAACCCTCAAAAGAATATCACTAGTATAATTGTAGCACTAAATATGTATCTTGCACTACACAATTAGCTTTTGGAAGCTTATTGGAAATTCCAAGGCTAGAGAGAAACATCCATTTCTTCCACAAGACTCCCAAAAGCATTCACAGCCATTACACTTGCCATGTTGACATTTCCTTTTAGCCAATGAAGTCTAAGGTCCAGTTGTCACCTTGGGTTATCTTCTAACAGCAAGCCACCCCAAGTTCCCTCATTCTATTATGTGAATGTCTTATGCCATTTTTCTTTAAAGCATCGCAAATCCAGAATTTACCCAGCCTAAGACATTTACAGAAATGAAGACTGCTACATACTTTTTTGGCAACAGTAAAGAAATTACACCTCTAGAGAAACAGAACTCTTTTCATAAATAATGGATTTATGGTGTGTTCTATTGAAAGCACTTCCCAGGAGAATGTTAGTCAGCACACTCTGCTATGTAATACCTTCAGCTGTATTAGCTTTTCCATAAGTAATTTGGTATGCCTACCCACTTGGAGAGGAAAAATAAAAGAAGAAAAAAAGGAGTTTCAGGCTTTTGTACCAACATCCATCCAATATTTAAAAAAGAAAGCAGTGACTTAAGGATTTGAGCTAACCAAGCTCCCTGCAGAATATGACCCTGAAAAAATATTACTTGTAGATGGTGTATGTTAATCACTGATCCCTGGAAATCTCATCTGAAACATGTCTAATCAGTAATAACCAAACTGTCATACTTTGAGATGACTACATTTCCCAGAATAGCTAAGGCTGTTCCAAGGATCAAGATTCATTGTCCCTGTCCTGAACAATTAAGGTCAGGATCCTCCAACATTCAGGTTAGAGCTGCTCCTCTGTGGCACAAAGCTTCCTTGCAACCTGCAAGCAGAATGAACCATTCTGAAGACACTCGACCCCCCTCTTAATACTTGGAGCTCAGTAGGAGACCAATCCATGGACAATTTTCCTGTCCTGACTTAATGAGCTTAAAATTTTATTAGAAAAAAGTAATATTACAGCTCAAATGAACTGATAGAAGAGAGAAAGCCACTGCCACAAAGGCATACACACCGACCTATAATTTGGACATCACAAATCATAATTAAAATGTAAAAATCTTCAATATAAGGAACACATGGCTAATTTAACATGCTTATAAAACATGCAAGCTTTTTCTTAAATGATCTTTGATAAATTAAGGTATATTGACAACTGTATTTATAATGCTGTAGGGTTTTTTAAATGTATTTACTGGGAGCAGGAGGAGCAGGAGGAGCATGGACTGTCACAGTCAGGATGGTATGGTTTTCTACACTGGGGGAAGACAGAAGGAGACTTTTTATAACCTCGAAAGGCAAAACCATATTTCAAAAAATGTTATTTAACACAATCACGTGATAAGGTGGAAATTCTTTGACCTAAGACAAGCTATTATTGCTAACTATTCCCTAAACCCCACTGCTGTGCTTTGGGCTTGTTTATGTATTTATTTATTTATTTATCAGTCTTCCACTTTCCTAAATCCAGCTGCAGAGCATCTGATCTCTGCTTTCTTCTTAATGTCTCTCTATGTTGAAGAACAATTGCTTAGAAAAATGGGTTTCAGTTTTGAACAGTCTATTTTATTAAAAACCAGTTGCAGCTCTAAATGCTATAGGCACATTTAAAATACCAGTGTTTTCACAAACTAGCATACAGTTCTAATACAAAAAGGGAAAGCTTTTTATTTAAATAAATTAAGCTGTAATAATGAATTGTGTGTATTTATATATTTATGTAGTGCATTATATCCCAAAATACTTACAAAAACAAATCTGCAAAGTAGCTGAGAGATGCAAAACTCCACATATTAAAACTACTTAATTTTTTTACCAGGTAAGTAAAACCCCTTTGGATAGAAAAGAAAGGGCACAGGCTTGGCAGAGAAGAAAAAAAAATATGGAAGTACATTTTGTGTCTAGATTGGCAAAATGAGTCTAAAACATCTTTAAGACTTTTAATACTGTATTCTGATCAACAGAGAAAAGCCAGCAACATCCACATGCTTTTCATTTAGGAGCACATGACAATATGGAGCATGAAATCATTTATAACTCTCCACAACTGAGATCACAACATCACTTAATACTTCAGAAGGTCTTGATAATATTGTTATCTTACACTATACAAATTTTCATCCTAAAATGTGGCTTCTAGTATTTCCTAAGTATAATCTGCAGATTCCTTAGCACCTTCTGTATGTAACGTCAAGATTCTTAAGTACCATGGATCAAATGCCAAGATATAAGAAAAAATAATTAATATTTTAGTTACTTTTTAAAAAAATACATATTTCTCTAACACTTTTACAACAAAATCCATCATTTTGTGAACCTGCAGAACTGAAAGCTAAAAACCTTCTTTCACCTGAATCCTAATGTAGGAAGTATCACAGATTTATAATGGTGAAGAATGAAGAAACACATTTTTCATTTCTGCCAGCTGGCTTTACAAAACCAATGGAAAATGAGAGCATTTGATACCCTCTGGAGTACCACCAGCCATAAGAAAAGGAAAACTCCAGGAAGAAGTGCAAAAAATGCCCTGGGTCGGGGGAACACTTCTCTCTTAATTGCATTATAAATTGGTTGGATTTATGCAAATAACTGCCTGAGACAGCCTAGAAGATCTCACCTATGGTTCAAAATACCATTGTACTAAGAAGAATAAAACAAGACACTGCAGAGAAGTTGGCACCATTTCATCAGAAGTGTAGCACACCTGAAGCTGCATCAGTATCCAAGATTAAGTGTACAGATTCAAATCCTTTGCAAGGAGATTTCTGCATAGTTTCATGTTGACAAAACGCAGTATTTATCCTAACACAAAGGTAAGGTTCATAAAACACTAATAGCATTGTCTTTTTCCGTAGAGCCTGCATATAAAAGCTGAGATGAAAGTTCCTAAACATTAAAACAAACCGCTGAAATAAACACACCTGCTGCAGAAGTAATGCCAAATTTCAATCCAGACTGTCATAAATACAAAGTACGTAAGAGTGCTGTTGGAAAATAAGTAATATCATGTCCAGGTGCTCTACTGAATGTGTTTGCCACGCAGGTATTTTCTGGGTATTCTTTTTTAACCTGACCTTAAAAAAAGTCTGGAGAAAGCCATTTCAGAATTTTTCTTCAACATTTATCTCAAAAATGGGCCATTTGATTCGTGAACATCTCTAATGTATATCATCAGTGACTGAAGGAGTTTTTTTATATGATTTTTGACAATTTAACAAGTCCTCCTGACAAATTAAATGGTTGTGTTGACAACTTAACTGTACTGCCAATCAATATTTTCAATTACTTTCATTGTCATTCAGAAAAAATACAACACGAGGTCATACAGTGGTAAAACCAAGTAAAGAAAATAAAATGATGCAGAGCTGGGGGGAGGGGGGCACTGGGAGGGGACTGAAACTTTGAGGCACAACATGCAATTTAAAAATTCTTTGTTTTTCAGGGGAAAGTTTAGGTGTTTCAGAATAACTTCTCTAATTTTAGACCTTGGTGACATCTCACTGAGAATACAACACAGTTTCCTTTCTTCCCATAAGCTATTTAAAAAGTCACTAAACTTGAGCTGCTACCGCACGGCACTTTCAGTGAAATCCTCTTTATTCCGCCACTTCACACCATAACCCCCATGTTCTTAACTACTAAACCAGCCCTATACAAGGTAGATGTGAGTGCATTTGAAGAGCTATAGCTCAGCTACAGATTTTTTAAGTCAGAATCTTAGGACATAGTCCTAAGATTCACAGCTCTGTGATGGAGAAAGCACTGTATTTTCAAACATTGGTACCACAGAGAAGAAATACTTCCTGCATGTTGGACTACAGTGACAAACTCCTTACTGTAGCTCTGTTGGGAAATTAATGCAGAGTGGCAACTAACTAATTTTTTACACAAAAAGTTTACACAAAATCTGTAGTAAACCACTGTTGGTACAAAAATATACATTAATTCAATGACCAAGAAACTCAAATTACTTTGTGAATTTTCCTTTTCCTTAAAATAAAGGGGAATCAAACTATATGATTAGTTAAAAAATAACATTAAAAAAAAGAGGCAGTTTAATCCCAAATCTCTTTCCTCCCAAGATATGAATATAGGACATAGGCATGAAAGCTAAGTGTCAGTAGTTACCAGAATGTTAACATTTTCTGGCTCACCAATTCAAGGTATGCAGAAGGAAATTTGCTCACACATGCAAGGGGAACCTGAGCTTTTTGAGCTCTGCGTCCACAGCTGCTGCAGACTGGAACAGAGGAAAGCAGGCAGCCAAAGGAAAGGACACAGACTGGCAACAGCCCAAAGTGAGCAGAGAAGAACACGGATTTAAAAATATGTGCAGGGAAACCTACTCTTAGAGGCAAAACAAAAACAAACAAAAAAACCTCAAACAAACAAAAAAAACCAACAAAAAGAAGCATGTGAGGACACTTGTTGGAAACTGAAGAGAAGTGATGAATGTAGCATGCAGATAAATGTCTGGAAATTGTTATGAAGAAAAGTGAGTGTGAAGAAATGTATGTATGAAGGTGAGTCTGGTTTTCAGTTAATCCAAGCATAAACCTTTTAAAGGTGAACACCCCAAAATCAATAGTCATTTTAGAAGCAAAGTACTGCATATATTACCTATATTGTGAGAGACCAGATAATCCTCTCTGCGTGAGCTTAATATTGTTCTATTTTTGTCAGAACTCCCCTCTTGGAAAAAGAGCTATAATAGAGATATTTACTAATATCAGTCTAAGCCTTCCTTGTTTAAAGGATTCAAGAAGTCCATGACTATTAAAAAACATTACCAATAAGACGAGTCAGATGATATTGCTGGTCACTCCATTTATAGATTCTGCTTCTTCTGCTATTAAAAACCAATTTATTTTTCACTGTCATATAGGGGAAGAAGAGTGAGAGAAGCTTTTCAGGCAATTCTGTATCTCACAGTCCAGACCTGAGAAAATAAGCATGCAGAGACAGGAAAGATGGTTTTATCCCTACAAGATAAAAAGGCATATTGATAAAGTGGTTAAATATTGCAAAGAACTATAGTATTTCTGGCAAAAATCCAATCAAGTCTTTGTCCACAAAAACTTTAAAATTAAGAAAGTGATCACAAAATATTGCCACTGAGCAATTTACAGTAACTCCTTTAAGTTCAGTTCTAGCATTTTAAGTGGATTTTAAAATCTTTTGTGTTAACTAAGTATTTACTGCTTTATCTTAATTTATTTTTATTCCCTCCCAACTCTGAGCCCAGTTTTAATATTTTCATCATTTACATTTAACAAGTTATATACACAGAATATGGTTTCAGACAGCAAAGGCAAGCAATCAGCAACTCCTCCCCTTCTTTTAGCTACTGTTTTAAACAAAGAAAGATCACGAGTGCTGTGCTTAAAAATAAAAAAAATGAGAAAAAAAAAGAAAAAAAGATGTTACGTCGTCAAGTGTTGAACATTGCAAAGTGTGTTGTTTCTATTCAGGTCAATAAGCTTCCAAAGCTACCAATACAAAGATATACTTTGGTGCAACAAGAAAAGAAAAAAAAAAAATTGTCTTATGAAGAAGCAGAATACAGAAGTTTATGTGAAAAGACAGACTTCTTGAGGCAGATTCCATTGCTTATGTTGCTGCAAAACCAATGGATTCTGCACAGTTCTGTTAACCATCAGCAATTATCTTCCTGTCAAAGCTAAAGGTAACAAATTTCCCCATATCCAGCAAGGCTATATCATCAACCGGACACCAGCATCATTTGACGGAAACTAAATCACGACACCAGCCAAGAGCTCTGACAGACAAATGTGCTGCCTCCGAAAATCTAGGCCTATCACTCAGAGGAGGAAAAAAGGTTCTCTCAGCTGGTCTTTCTGCAAAGAGATTAAATGTTGTAGATTCTGTAAGTACAGTACCAAGCAAATCCTAAATATGAGAATTATTAATGGACTTTACTACTGGTCTTTTTAATCTTTCGCCAACATATGTTCATCTATTTTACCTTGGTCTGTCTTGTTTCCTGATGGACATAAAAGGCAGGAACTGTGCATTATCCTAGTCTTAATCAGAGACAGCACCACAAGAACAATGTACCTCTACCTATCACTCGGGTAACACTTTAGCACTAGCTGTTCTTTTATAATGAAGACTGTGAAATAAAAGATACCTCTAATGCGTCCTGTCCTTATGCTTAACAATAACATTCATTTCATGATATGCTATATAATGGGAATACCAGTTCTTAACCTGCTCAGTAACAAAGTACGGCATTATCACAATGCAATTGCAGTTTGACTGGAATTTCCTGATAATCTGTGGCTGGAACTCTCATCCTTTTCCCCAAAGGGACATACAGTACAGTAGATCAGCCTGTAACTGCAAAACTACAATTGGAGTATGGCCATCTTTAACCCAAGGTATAAAAAATGTGATGCTTTGCAAAGTGGTGCTATATATAGCTAAATACAAATCAAAGAACTTTCATTGACAGGTCAGTGAGATACTTTTTGTACAGGATCTAGTGTCACATTAAAGGTAATCAGACACAATTATCTGGTGGAAATTCCAGTGGAAAGCCTGTGAGGGGGACTTGATGTCTGAGGGGATTGATAGTGCTGGAAAATGCCTTTCACCTCTCGGTCACCGGTTCAAACATGGGCCAGGCTGGTTGTGACCTCCAGCTGTTACTGCTTGACAGCTGTTCAATGACCTAGGCAAAACGAGCAGATTCAGACCAGTACTTTTGGGGTGATGTCCACTCCCCATGGAACATACAGCTGCAGCAGGTATCAATTGCAAGCATCTGAGGAGCTTCCAGCAGCTTGAGGAACTGTATGGACTGCATGAACATTGTTCCCAGAGGCACTGATTCCAAGCGGGGCTTGTCATACATACACATCCTGGTTTGGAAACACTCACACATCCTACATTTCATAAGACTGGACATTTTGGCTCAGTGAGGCTGCTTTCCAGTAAAGCAAATGTTTCGCTAAAATAACTTAAACTACAAAATAAAAAACCCAAAAAACCAAAACACAAACCCACAGAACACATTGTGAAATTTTCTATTAAGTTTCAAATTCTAGATTGTATTTACCAAAAGTGTTGATAATTCACAAACAGAAGAGAGTACATTAAAACCAGAAGTTTAGTTTAAAAGAGTACTTTCAGTTTCCTAGCTTTTATTTTAAATTTTCAAGTATTCTGCCAAATTGGCAGATTCTATATAAAGAAGAAGAACAGAGAGAACAGTTTAAGTGAAAAACAGTACAATAAAAAGAGAAGCAAGAGAGAACTTTAACTGCTTCATGCTGATACATTCTATCCTAAATATAGGACAATAAAGTTGGGAACTTTTCCCCACTTAGGAAGACTGGGATTCAATGGGAATCCTAAAAGAATTTAAATATAATTCAAGTGTTTCTGTATTAAAACCAAAGTTTATATCCTGAAGAAAGACTTCATTATTTTTTTCCTTTCCTTTTTGATGTCTCTCACATAAAGAGGGAAAAAGTACTGTTTATTCTAAGATGAATAGAGCACACAAAACATGGATAGAGCAGCACAAAAGCTACCAAAACTCCAAGAGTCCTCTTTTCTGTTAATTTAGAGCTCATGGGATACAGAGCTTCCAAATACCAAGCACCTTCTAAAGCCCAAGATCTGAAAAAGGATCCTCTTAATTAAGTTTCATATGGGTTTCAGATTAATTAGAACATGCAGCAAATGTGAGATCAGGTACCAGGCATTTACTGAAAGTGCTTAATAATTACTATAAGCTAGCTCTGATTAACCCATATGCTGGATGGATGAACCCATACGGCTGCACAGTTTTAGAAACAGAAAAGCTAGCAGTTATTCATCTGGAGAAGTTAGGTATTTAACAGCCAGCTAATTCATTATTAAAGCATTTAAACCAAAGAAAGAGCTAACCTGGGTAGGTGATGAAAATTCTTAGCTTGACTCTACTTTTAACCTCAGTGTGATACCTAAACAGTCTACTCATTCATTCTACATCAAAGTGATGCTCGTGAAACAGTACATTTTAATTAGGATGCTTTATAGTATGGAACAAAAAGTATTGAAATGAAACACATAATTAAAATACATGTCATGCTGAATCATTTTCATTTATATCACAATACACCAGTGCCATGACACTGTTGCTACAGGCTCTGAGTGCTACTGAGGACATATTTACCTACCAGCAGGAAATCTCATCCAAGAGTGTTTGAAATCCTGGCTGTCCATATTTGTCTATACTAATCCTATTAACGCACTTGCCATTGAGCTTGTTCTGGAAGGACCCTACATTCAGTCTAAGACCAGTACCTCTGCCCTCTTCTGCATATTGATTAGTGCACAGATGGGGGTGGGGGCAAGAGAAAGGAAATAAAATGAAACTACCAAATATTTCAGCCTGTCACAGCATAGTAATTGAAATATGCTTTTTTCCTTTACAAATTAATATTTCTGTTACAAACCATTGAAGGAAGTTTATAACACCAATAACACCTGAGAAATCAGTCACTACTGTAGTTAATGACTGGTTTGGTAGATTGTTAACTGCCCTTAACTTCCCATGAGTAGTTAACTAACAAACCAGTCATTACCTACTTCATGGGGATTAGAGGTTAAACATAAACTTGATTACAAGCTATAAATGTGAGTAATTTGAAATGTTACTGGTTATTACAAAAATATATGGTAATAATTCCCTCTTTAATGAAAGGGAGCATGTTTTTAGTGGTCCCTAGTTTCTTGTTGAGGCTTAGGAAAAGAGATCAGTGTATGATTAACAGCTACATTCTTATGATGGGTATCTGGAGCTAGGTGGCAAAAATGAATACTGGCTACCTATCCGTGTTATAAAAATATAAAAACATCATTATATCGGTAAATAAACATGGGGTTTTTAGTATGTATTCTTAATTTGCAGTTGAAAATGCTTGTGGCCAACAGATGCAGATCTAGCATACACACATATGGGGGAGAAGGGTAATCCTTTACTTGCACTGAGGAAAAAATCACAAATCTGAAGAATTCAAATATGTACAGCTATTAGTCCAGAAGAATCTTTACAGTGTAGTGATATAATTACTTGCAGGAACCCAGAAAAAACTTGCTCTTTCAAGAGAAATCTCACATGGTAAAATGATTAATAAGGTAATTAAAACAGGTAAATCTTAGTCTTAAAGTTTACAAAGTTTGGGACTCAGACAAAACCAGGTTCAGAAACAGCATGAAATTTCAAGAAGAAACGAAGTCTAGGTGTCTAAATAGCTCAGTGTAAACACCTGAAAGAATGCATCAGCTACTGACTGAGTCCTGTGGTGGCAGTGTAAACTGAAGAAATGATGATGTACAGTGCCGGGCTGAGATTTCCAGAGCCATCTGGATTTCCAGAGATTATCAGAATGCCTTAAATAATTTGAAAGTGCTAAAAGGAACTAAGTCAAATGTGGGGCAAGGAAATAATATTTCACACTTACTCTAGTAAACTCAACATGGGAAATAACCATAATCTATGCTAATGGAAGAGTTTTAACAGCCACTAAAACTCCTGAACAAGAGTGGGACAACGACCAGGGTACGTAAATGTGGAAAGTTCTAAATCAAGAGGATGGTTTACCAATCTCAGATTAAGGGAAGATGATAAAACACTTAACCCATCCTGAAAATCTAAGAGCTAACTGAGGGGGAAAAAAAAAAAGTCACTGTTTCACTGTTTGCCATCACAATTGTTTGTGTTCTTTAGATTTTGATACAAAATTGAAGTTTCTGAGGGAACTGCTGCTGGCATGTAGGGCTAGGGGGATCATAGGTTTTCTATGTATAAGCATACAAAAGTATTTACATAAGCAATTAAAAGTATAGTCACAGAAAGAATGATGGATCAAAGCTACACAGTTTAAAGACTAGCATGCATGAAGAAAAAGCATTGCTTCTTAAAGAGAAAAGGCTGTCTCCTGTAAAAAAGCAGCTTCCCTTAACCTGCAGTTTTGATGTGATAACTCACTATCAGTTAGCTTCTAATCTGAGGGTCAATCACCCATAGTTCAATTTGATATATAGCAACCCACAAAATACTAAAAAAATATAGCATTTCCTTTTGGGAAAACTATATTATTCAAGAGTAGTAGGCAAATGCAACTAAACAGTAAAAGAAAGAAACCAACTCAGTTTTGTTGATATACTTACTTTCTTGGTTTCCTTCCTCATTAAGAGTCTCTTGCAACACTGAGAAGCTCTCATATTAAAAATTGACCATTACTGTAGCCACCTTTTCTTCCCAAAGCCCATTTAGTTAATATTGTATTAAACTATATTTAATAAGTGGTGCAGAATTCCTTCCAACAGGTGTATGAACCCCAGGAAAAAACATGGTTTCAATAACATTCTGTGTGGTTTTATTGAACATAGACTGGTGCTTTCTGCACTTGCAATTAAAATGTTTCAACACAAAGAGGGCTCAGCTCTATGTGTACCATACTAATAAACACTAAATAGTATTAAGTGTCACATATACAGGCCACCAACTTCACAGCTCCATTTCAGCAATAAAGTTCAGCATTTTTATGTTATGATTATTATACAATAAAGACAGGAAATTCTCATAATGCTATTTGTGCAGCTATAACACCACTTACAGAGATTCTTAAACCTATCAAAAAACTACTTTAAATCATTGGAACTGCTGCTGGTTTCTGATCAGTTCAGAAAGAATCATGCAACGAAACAGTGGGTGCTGGTTCTCGTCTTCTGCTGGAAAATGCTTAAAGAACACAAACCCTTCAACAGCATCTTCCAAACCTGCACGAAACTTTTAGCAAGCCCATGTACAAACACGTACAGGACATTTCAAAACCAGATATCAGGTGCTAAGAACAAACACATCCAGCCAGCTCAGTCCCAGGTCACACCGACTCAGCCCGTTAGACCCACTCCTTAGCACGGAGAGACACTCTTCAGTCTATCCAGCTCCTCCTTAGTGGTTGCCAACCCCAACCACTCTATGTGTGCTATCTAACAAAAAGAAAGAAATAAAGAAAGAATCCCAATTGTGAATCCTTCCCTGAGGTTACTTCATGTCCTTTCAGCTAGCACAGCACACAGGACTAAGCATAAGTGAACTCTCTGAACAGGTTCCGTTGAGAATCTGTCAGCCCGGCAAATCAGAAGACCCATGAGGAAAACTCAAAAGCAGGTCTAAAAGACGTAGAAGAGATAATGTGGAAGAGGATAAAAAAATGATAAAATTGATAGGACTGGGGAAGAAGTCCCCTCCTCTGGATAAAAGATAGGCCTTTACTGAAGACAGCTCCTGCCAGAAGGTCCATCACACTGGAGGGTATTCCCCAAAAGACAGAGGTAGTAGGCTAACAATGCAAACCATCGAGCAACAAAATAGCAGCAATTGTATACATTGATGCACCACACTTCTGCCTTACCAGGCCTCCCTTTTTCACACAGCACAGCAGAGATTCTGCGAATTTACAATAAAGCTCCAACTGGCCTTAAAATCATCAATAACCACAGGCACCGTAGAAGACAGGAGTGCGCTCCAGTGGACAGAACACAGGACTAGAAGGTCGCAGGAGGACGATCACGTCCTGTATGTCTCACTGACTTCTGTCTCCCATTCTCTGTCCCCAGCATGCACATGCCTGCATCTCATCCACACAGGGACTCGTCACAGTGCCGGGCTGGAACACCCAGACTAATATTGGCACCCTCTCCCTCACACACTAAGAGAAGTCTTTCCTTCACAGAGAATTTTGACAGCCTCACCTTATACGGACAAATAACCTCAAATGAGATAAGACAAAAAGCAAGCATGGAAGCACAGGCATTTAACTACATATGAATCTTGAGTTGAACATCAATTTTTCAGCACACTGTAATTTTGTAAATTATTTAATAATGATTGAGAGTTTTCTCTAGAAGAAATATTAATCTAGAGTCAAGAACAACCCAAAGTTTCAGATAAAGAATGTGAGATTTTATTTAAATAAGTCTTTAAAACTGTCACAATGTATGTTTTTTTTCTAGTACTTAATGTAAATTACAAACAAGAAAATACAAGTTAATATTGCCAAGAATATTTTCAGGTGCCGTGAGATCAGGATCATTCCCTTTTGTTTTTTTGGCAGGGATGGGGGGGGGTGTGGGGAGAGAAGGGGTTATATGGGAGGGAAAGGATTAAGTGCACACGATGTACTTGAAATATATCCACAGCATTTAAAAAGCTGAAAATAAAAGCTTTTAAGAGATACGTTTTGGGGTCTGAAAGGAGAATTGATACAGAAAGCTAACCTGGCATGATTTTAGGGGATATATCTAAAAAGCCTAATCATTGATAATTCACAATTTGTGAGCCTGGTGGGATTTCATGCAGAGCACCAGCCTCACTAAGGTAATTGGTGCTATTGAAACAACACTGGCTCAGCAGCATGCTGCTTTCTTCCTCGCCTCTGGGCACAGGAAGGATCAATATTTGTTAGGATTGCTTCTTGTTCCAACAATGTAAGATTTACAATACTTGCTAGGATTCTCACTTTGTCTTCACACAACTCATCAGTGGAACCCAATTACTAACCTCAGACAAACAACATTAACATGAGCCTCTATGCTTCTTTATTGCCCTTCATCCAAGTCTCATTTCAGGGTCTTCAGGCAGTGCCACTATAACAGATACTACACTTTAAAGTGTGCTCCAAGGAATAAATTTTCAGTCTTTCATTACTCGTACCTTGATTTACTTCATATCATCTTGCCGCTATAGACAAAGATAACACACTGTAAATTACAGCCATCCTGTCTTGTAGTTTCAGAGGTAGGGGGAAGGCAGGGAGTGATGCTTTTGCACTACAATTAGCACTGGGCACCAGAGCTTCATTGCTATCATCACCAGTGTCTGAAACTTGTTTTATCAAAGATGCAAAACCATTATTTCATATAAACTCATTTCCTAAATTGCTTTATATTTATTTCACGCTCTGATAAATGAGAAACTCTACAGTAGGAGAAAAATACATATTTTTATATTGTTTATTGCATTAACTTAGGATACATAATCTCATTTAACTTTACTCATGGGGCTATTTCTGCAAATTTTTCAGTCCTGATGACTTAATAACACAGTGGCCTCTGATAGTTTGCTGTTCATTATGTTCGACTTCAAGCTCAATACACAAAAGCAAACCCCAATCTGGATAATTCTGTTTCAAATGTTCAACTATTAGTGCATAGTCGGCAATAGAAGGCTTGGAAAACAGTCATTGGAAAAATTCCTCCAAGTTAGCTGTTGCAGTACCCCCTTATTTGTCCTACAATTTCCTCCATCCTCCATCCTATTCCAGTGGCTGATAACTAAGAACATTAGTTTTATGCGACTTGTCAAGCTCAAATGAAAAGAGAGCTAACTTTAATGACACTGCAATTAATCGCCCCAATAGACAGACAGCTAAAAGACAAGATATTGACTTCATTAAGGATAATGTATTATGTCATTAAGTTGGTAGGGTCACCTTGTGTATCATATATGCTTGCTAATATATTGGCATTTTCCTCAAATAAGATAAATTCAGATATGAGTGATAAAGCTGATTAGAAAATGTTTAATCTAAAGAGGCTAGTTTCCTTATATTCCACTTTGCAGCCCCAGGTATAAGTGGACTAGTAAAAGCCCATTACAGATCCAGGTTTACCTCAAATAACAGGTCCTAGCAATTTACAACCTTTCTGGGTTTGTTTTGGGGTGAGGTTTTTTTGTGTCTTTTTTCCTACCCTTGAGCTCAGGTATTATTTGTGCAGATTGCATTTCAGATTTGTTTTTAAATGTATAATTGTCTGCAGTACATTTAAGGTTAAAATGACCACTGCATATTAAATTAGTATTTGTGCATGAGGGCTTAACCCTTTACAAGTCAGGAGTTAAAATTTAGTTTAATTTGAGAGATGTACTACAATAATTAAATATTATAAAACTGATCATTCCTTCCGATTAAGAAACTATTCTTTTTAGCCCCATCTGAAGGCAGTTTTCTGGGGGGAAATAATGTTGGGGTTTTTTTTTAAATTATCATCATAGAGTATTGCAAAAACACATCTGAAAGCAATTTGTGCCACTTAATACTACACAAACAAAATAGGTTTTGATATTCACTGCCTTCCTACTCATTTCCATAAGATGCGCTGGGTAGGCATGTTTCTCTCACCAGTGCTGTGTTCTCAGGTTTTCAAGTAAACAGAGAGCTGCTCATTTCATTACACTAGTGACTATCTGCATATTACAATTTTGTAAATTACTTAATAACATTATTAAACCTAATGCACTAGAAGAAAACTGTTTTATACACATGGTCTGCTCATCCCACTAACTGTTTCAATAAACTGAAAAATAAAAATAAGCAGAGCACTGTTTATTTTAAAACCTCATCACTACAAGATTTTGCTATTCTGGTTAGATTTACATTTAGCAAAGCCTTCTCAGATGCCAGACTTATTTATTCAGATCTGACCTAACACTCCATCTAAATATTTTATAATTTTATTTACTATCATACTTGGACAATTTTTTTAAAATAAGTTTCATACTCTGCATAAAACTGGGGTAAAAAAATCAACAGATTTGCTTTATTCACTGAGCAGCAAAGCTATATTTTAAAAGGAACATGATTGTTTGCCTGTTGCTATTAATTTATTTCAGCAGTTCCTAAAGAAAAAAAAAAAATTACACTCTGGAGGAGAACAGTCTGTTAATGACCAGTTTGACTCAACGCTACTATAGGCAACACACATGACCACCTTGAAAAGAACAAACACTAATTAGCATCACCTACAATTCCTGTTTCCAAACCGTACTTTTTAACCTGTACACCCAATCTTTTCCAATATTTCCATTAAGGCTGTCAAAAGCAGAAGTTTGGGAACCTTTGCTTGTGACCTTGGCATTTCTTCTCAGGCTTAACGTATTGGCATTTTTTCCTCTGACTGCATCGCTTCTCATTTGTCATGATTATTGTTGAATTTTTCAACTGTCATTCCCGAACGTAAATCAATGGTTGTCGACTTCCCCTTTGTCATATCTGCACTGCCAACAGCCTTTCCCTTCTAAATGAGGCTTCCTCCCTTTCCATCCATTAAAAAAGGCCTGTCTTTTGGAGAAGTCAATCCTTTGTTAGGTCACTCCATTTATCATTCTTCCAATCAGTACCTGACATACTTATTCAGCCAGGTCTTCAACCACACAATCATTGTTCATTTTGGGAGGTGGGGAAGAAGGAGAGCGAGAGAAGGGGGTACTTTATTTATGCATGGTGTTTTTTGCCATTTATCTTGACCAGTTTTATATTTTTCAATGCCCTTGTATCTTTAGGGGTCCTTACTTGCTTAAAGGAAACACCAAATTCAGTAGAATAAAACACCCCACACCTACAGGGGGAAGGGGGAGAGAATGCCAAGAAAACATTTGGCTGTATTAAGAATAAGAGAAACTAGATAAGCAAGAAGAATCTGACATAACAAATTCAGTTTTGTTACAAAGGGGGTCTAAAGAAAATAAAAATCACTTCTATATTAAAAAAAACCCAAACACCTGTAACAGAAATAGTAATAGATTACATGACCTTTCTGACAAGGTTTAAGACATACATATTACATAAAAACAGTATCTAAGCAGAATATTGGTTCATAGTGAGTTACAGAAGCCTTCAGGACATGACTTGTTCAATAAAGAAAAGGAAGTTAGTATCTGTTATTTATGCAGCTACAGTCATGTTTGGTTGAGCAAATTCCCAGAGCTTTGATCCCCTCTCCTAATATTTCAAACAGACCTTCAAATGACGTTACTAAGGTGTTTCTTTCATTACTGGATATCGGGTAGAAATGCCTGAAGTTTGTAAGAGCTACTGACAAAAGCAACTAGCTTTTCCTTCATGCTATCTTCTTCTTATTGTTTCCTGTCCCAGGCCAGAGATGACTCAGTGTCTAATACTAGCCAGGCACGCCTGCCTCCAGCTCTTTAAGAGGATGGTGAGAGAGGAAATCTCTACACCAAATTTCTACGAGATAGCCTTCACTAAACCAGTCCAGATGTCCTATTCCAAAACTGCTTCAATTATTAAAGCACTGCCTCGTGTCATGTGTACATCCAGCCCTCTCCTACTAAATAGCACAAATGGGAAAAGAGCGCACTGTTGTCATGCAAAGGCGATTTCTCCCAGAAATTAAAATGGGAAGATGCAAGCTCCTACTACTGTTCCTTCTCAGCATGACAGGATGCTTTTATACCAGCTCAAATACCTAAATTCAAGCAAAACCCTAAGCAGGAATAATTAGCAAGAGAAACACAGCCTGGAGAAACCTAGACTGCACATACAACTGATACAGGTTCAAGCATCATGCAGACCTCATTTCATTAACATCCAATATATTTGTTAACCTGATCCTTTACACCAGCTAGAAATACACAATTTAGATACATCTTCTCTCATACTTACTAAAACAAAGGAAATATTCTAATACGTGAAAATTCTAATAGGTGCAAAGCTAAATTTAGACAAACTAAGCAGTAGCTATTCTGTTCTAAGATCTTACTAAGAGAAGGAGGTCTGCTGAAAAACCTTCAAAATTCTGCTGCCTTCTAGATTACTGTAAGTGGGACTTCTCTTGATAGTGTCTGACTCCCTACCAAAACCATAAAAGACACAAAAATCAAGTTAACATGTCTATTGCTGCAATATCAAAAGCTACTGTTTTCTGCATGTTTTCTCTACAAAGATTGATATATTTAATACCCACAATAATGACACATACACATACATATATGAAAATATATAACTGGACACCAAAAGTAAAATAGATATAAACTTCGGAAGCGAGCGAAAAGGGGTCTTTGAGATGCATGATTTAAATTCCTTGATGTGTCACATATCTTAATTTGACCTGGAGTCATTCAAACAGAAGCTTGATCTTCTACCTCCTATTTGCAAGCAATTACCTACCCCGTAGGGTATTACGGAAATAAATTTTTCAAAATTATTTTGATGAAATTCAGATGAGGATCTTGGGTGGCCAGATCAGCAGTGAAGTATAATGAAATGGAAGGTCAGGGCATTTTGAACATTAGTAAATTGATCCCTTACTTGACAGGAGTTACCTGTTCCAAAGTGTAAGTTTTACTTTCTCAATGGAATTTATATGGAAGAAAGAATTTTGCCTAGAAATAAGCAATATTCTCACACAGGATAACAACAAATATGCAACATTTCTATCAAAATTGTGTACATCATCATCTCTCAGAGTCCAGTCTACCACCAATTTCTGCATTCAAGTCTTTTAGGTGAACACATATAAGTAGCTGAGTACTTCAGGATATGCTGCTTAATAATACTCTAACTAAAACTAGTATTATGAGACAAAAAAACCCTTTTGGGTTTGAGATATTTCATTGCAAAAGATAATCCAGTATTTGCTCCCCTTTCTTTTAGGACTCACACATTCATATGTTTGACTTTGCTGCAGAGAGGCAAAAGTGATTTCCACACTGCTGTATTTTAAAATTTTACAAGGAGAATCATGCAATCATAGAATCATTTGGGTTGGAGAAGACCTCTAAGATCACTGACAAATGGTTGGGCACTGGAACAAGCTCCCCAGGGAAGCAGTCATGGCACCAAGCCTGACAGGGTTCAAGTATTTGGACAATGCTCTCGGGCACATGGTGGGATTTTTGGGGCTATCCTGTGCCAGGGCCAGGAGTTGGAGTCAATGATGCTTGTGAGTCCCTTCCAACTCAGCATATTCTGTGATTTTGTGGACTTTCAAAGCCAATTTTCAAGTTACCAAAGTACAGCCATCTAAATGCCAACGTTTAGATTTCTCATTAAATCCATTTTACTACATAGATGACGACTAGCATTATATATGGTGCTCCAAACTTGAGACAAGAACTAATTTGATTTATTATTATTTTCATTCCCCTTATACCTTGCTTAATAAGACATTTTATTTAGATACTTCTGAGGTAACAAAGACAAATGCTCTGCCACTATATGTCATAGAAGCTTTATTTATTTATTTAAGCTGTATATGGTAAAGGATCATTTCCTTGTGGAAGAATAAAGTACAGCTGATACTGTTTTAAATCATACCATGTAATCCCATTCTTGTCCAAACAATGGATTTGCAGATAACAGCAGCAATCTTCCTAAACTGTAAAAAACCAGTGACCCTTCTGGAACCACAAAGTGACACAAAGAGGTATTATTTGCAAACCAAAAGAGCTGTTAACACACAAAAACACTACATCGCAAGCAACAGTACAGATCTGTTTGAATGTCTAAGGAGCAAGGAAAAACAAGCAGAGGTTATAGTTCTAGGTCTAATATCACAGCTTTGTGCCTAGCAAATAGAGCACTTTTTATTGCATTCATTCCCTGCTAGTTAGGACTTTTACTGACTAAAGAAGGAGAGAAATAAAGTATCTTACTTGGCAAGCAAAAGATGCTATTCAAACACTGAAGGAGTGTTGTGGAAGGTTTTTTTGTTTGTTTGTTTGGTTTGTGGTTTTGGGGTTTTTTTTTCTCATCTCGTCCAAGTAGAGAGTTCTATCATTTATGCATTTGCTTAGATTATATATATGTATTGAAATGGACTCATATGTACTGGCAACTGACACTACAAAAAAATTGCCCAGATTAGAAAAAAAACCCAATCTGTAACATCATCACCCATTTAGAAGCTCATAAAATATCTAGACATAAAAGGTATGGATTACTGCAATTTCCTCATTTATTTAGTTTTGTAATTTTACATTAGATGCTAATGAGAGAAGGGAGAAGTAAACATTCTTATTTGATTTTTTCATTATATGTTTTGAAATTGCACCCATAAAGAAAGAAAATTCCCTTTCCTTTAGGTCCAGCATGGAGAATCCTTAAAAGCTGGGCCATCATATATCCTCCAAAGCAAATACATTCAATGCTTAACACATAAAAGACAGTAATGAACATGTTGATTCTCAAATGCAAACAATACTGTCTTTCAATACAGTATTTTAAAATATGTTTAAAATGCCTAGCAACACTCTAGATTTTTCCATCATGCTAATATATTCTCAATTTTCTGCTGTTGTTTCAACAAAGGACTAGGAACATAATGCTTATAACATTTTAACTGGGTGGCTTCTGCTTCAGGATGCAATAAATTTTCAGACATATGATATTCAACAAAAGAAGCAAGTATGCTATGGAAGCAACCAATTATATGGGGGTTAATCTGTGTATTATGATCATGACATAATTGTTTTCCATTAATTAGATAATATGTGTTTATAGATAGAAAATTTATTCTCCCATTCAACACAGTGCAACTGAAATAAAACATAAAAGAATATATGGATCTTTAAAAGTCAGTATTTGAATTAGACTGCTGTTATAAATGACATTTGACCCAAAATCTAGAAGTACTTTTGATCAAAAACTATGACCTTTGTTTCCTTTTCTGTTTCACAAGAGAACTGCTAACTTGCATTTATTTCCAAACAGCCTTAGTAGCAATCAGAACAAATTCTGTGAAGCTACACTCAGAAACTTAATTGCATTTTATAACTTCTGTCACAACTATAAACAGAGTCAAATCCTGAAAAGTATGGAAATCTACCTAACAATATTTCCTTGCAGCTTCCACTTCACTCAGTATGTTTCCACTTGTGTTTCAGAACTTCTTTAACATGTGATGTGCGTTTTTTGAATGCTGGTGCATGAGCTGTACCTTGCTTTTTTACTTGCATTTTTCTACTGGACATTATTTCTTCAGTTATATTAAAGCAACCCACTGAAAATTATAGTATGGACTGTGTTTCTAATGCCTTTCTTACGCAGCAGCTATGAAGCACAGTGCCTTTTAATGCATTATCCAATACCAAATACACACACATATATATATATAATTTACATAAAGATTTTACATATTTTTATATTATACTCTTTTCCCCATTTCTTCTTAAAAGATATTTGTAACCGATTATAACAGGAAACTGTATTTCAAAATTACTGATTTTATTTTTAAAACCTGTACTGACCGTTATTCAGGGTTTTTTTCTACAACCTTTAAAATATAAATAAAGTTCCCAGATTTGTGGAAAACCTTTAAAATCTATGAGTGCTGCAATTTGTGTGGCACTGCATTAATACCAGGTATAAATCGTAACGATGTATAGCCAAATGAATCTCAACATTGAAAAAATTTCAAGGAAAAACTGTTTGGTTAGGTTGATAATCAGATTTATAAGCCAATACCTTATAAACGGCTAAAAAGAGGCCTCTGAGACAATTACTTTTGGTTGAAACACCAAGTTCTTCCAACGCTTACAGGGACAAAGCCGCTTCCGTAACCAAACCATTTCTGCCTCTCAGAGAAGCAATGGGCAAGTACAGTTACACAAGAGGGAAGTGAAGGGAAGGTCACAGGGCTGTGTGGTACATTTAAAAATGCCAGAAATAAATGCTGATCATCTTGTATTTCTTTTTCAAAAAAGCCTCTAATCAGTTCTAAATTTCTTAGACAGTTTGCTTTCTTGCTGCACCTAGAAATGTGTCATTTGTCTATTAAAAAACATAACAGCTCACCACCCCTCCTCACTGGCTTTCATTGGCCTCTCTTTTTTTCCCGTTTAATGTCTCTAACTTCATGCCATGTTCTTTTCCTCTTTCAGCACGGCTGAGCAAGGCTGACAGGCGGATTCCTTTGCTTTTCAGGGTATTAAAGCCACTTTCCCGCTCTGACAGCCTGTTCTACTCTGCCACCTTATAGCTCTGGCTTCACACTTCTCTGGGCAGCCACTGCTTCTTGACAGACCACTGTCACTTCCCATCATCCTCTCTGTATATCCTGTTCTCTCCCCCTCAGCACGCATCCCGACTTTCCAACCAATGCAATTATTTTTTTTGACAAGCCATCCATCAGCTTTAACTTTAAAAGCACTTTCCGCTGATATCCATTGTTAAATCCCTTGCTTTTTATGGAGCTTGCATGAGAGAATATGATATCAGACATTCAAACTACCAAACCATGTAAATTTACTTTGTTCTCAGCTATGTTTCCAATTTCACGTCCAATTTTTCGGTACATTATGCGTAGTTGTTGTGCTTAATATGATGTTGTCAAATCCCATTAAAGTTCACTGCATTGCACGGCTTTAAAAACAGGTTACAATTTGCATTCTATAAAGAAAGGAAGGAGTGCAGTCTGAAGTCAAGCTGAATCTTATTAAAATTATCTGTTCAATTGTTACATTTGTAGATGGAGTAATTTTGAGGCATTAGCTGAGACACATATGAAAATGTCAGTGTGCCAACTAATGACAATGAAAGCAAAAGGAATATATCTGTGAAACTCAATAAAGCTCCTTTGCTGGTGACATAAATTTGATGATAATCCGAGGAAATGAATAAGGGACCATCCAGTTTGAATAGGAATTACCTTTTCTATTAAATCACTTTGCTGTATTTCCACTTGGCCTACATCTTGGTCCTATGCCACAATGAGTCTCTCTCAGTGGACTAAAAAAAAAAAAAAATCCCCACAAGACTAACATTCTCTTGAGGAGTATCGTTAGTGTAAGCCTCGTAACCAATTTCAGACAAACACACTTAAAAAGCAAGGAAAGAATTAGTCTCCCCTCCCCACTTACTGCATATAAGTGCAGATGAAATGATTTCCTAATGTACCACATGCGGACATATCCAGTGACCAACACCACTGTGCTCTCCATGCAGGACCTTATGCACAAAAGCTTGCATTCTCACATAAAAGAAGATATATCTATATAAATAGACATCGGTATAAATAAAAAGTTCAAAAGTGCTAAAATGCTAGGAACATAAGGATTCATGAGAAAGTCAACTTTTTAAATGGCATATTTTAATATAGTATCTCACAGTCTTTAAATCCTATCCTTGGCAACCGGTAGCATGGCTTTTTCTTAGAGCAAGACATGAGACAGCCAGTGATAAGCAATGCTTCTGAAAGTATCATTCAGTTACCACTGTGTATTTTTTGCAATTCAATACAATTAAAACTTCCTATAAGTATGCAAACACAGTATGTAGCTTAAGTTACATCCCTGAAGTTACTCTTTGACTACAAAAAGGAAGAAATAAGCCTGTTTGGCATATCTAAGCTTTCACCCTCAGGTAAAATCTTTTCAGATTCACTCTGCCATTTCTCAAAAAGCATGTTAGGAGGTAAAGTTCAGACTTCTGGAACCTATTTAAAGCAAAGAGGCAAGGACAACACTAAAAGAATTGAGCAACAGCTGCTCAGTCAATAGCCTCAACACAGATGCCTTACAACGCAACAGTATCTCATGGTCCCCAACAAAAGTGAGCAAAAAGACTTGCTCATCTAGAAGTGCTAATCTGATTAAGCGTTACCATGATTTATCTTTTCCAGATCTATTTAAGTTTATTCTGAACAGTTTTTCTGTGACTTTGCACAGGAGCAGGTTACAAATAAAGTTACTCTTTGCACACATTCTCCTAATCATGTTTCTCCAAATAGCAATACATCCTATTTTGAATTTCACACAATTAATTTCTCCAAAACCTTCTGAACCTCTTGTCCTTCTGTTAACCAGTTACAATCAAATACTACATTACGTGCCAGCTGACAGTACTATCTCAGTCCGACCCACTGTATATTAATGTCATCCATTTTGGATCTGGTTTTCAATGAAACATGAGCACTGGAGAATATATAGGGTACTAATTATACACCCAGTTCCATCCCACGTCACTGAGCTACTCTGCCCAAATCTCTCCACCCTTCTTTCCCTTCAGTGAATTTTCCAAAACTTTTCAAGAACTTGGAGATAAACAGATGTATTCAACAAAGGCCAGTGTAAGGACCTGCACCTAGGGAGGAATAAGGCCAAGGTACCAGTACAGGTTGAGGGCTGACTTTCTAGGGAGCAGCTCTGCAGAGAAGAACCTGGGAGCCTTCGTGGATGACAAGCTATGAGCCAGCAGAGTGTCCTTGCTGCCAGGAAGGCCAATGGGATTCTGGGGTGCATCAGGAAGAGTGTGGTCAGCAGGTCAACAGACATGATCTTCCCCTCTACTTGGCCCTAGTGAGGCCACATCAGGAGTGCTCTGTTCAGTTCTAGTCTCAAAAGGTCAAGAAAGACAAGGAGCTACTGGAAAAGGGACCAGCAGAGGCCACAAAGATGATTCAGGGTCTGGAGCATCTCTCTGATGAGGAGAGACTGCAGGAGCTGGGTGTGTTTAGTCTGGAGAAGACTGAGAGAGGATCTCATCTATCTGTACAAACATCTCAAAGGTGAGTGTCAGGGGGATGCTGCCAGACTCTATTCATGGTGCCCAGAAATAGGACAAGGAGCAATAGCCATAAACTAAAACACAGGAAGTTCCACCTCAACATGAGGAAGAGCTTCTCTATGTTGAGGCTGGAAGAACACTGGAACAGGCTGCCCAGGGAGAGCATGGAGTCTGCTCTGGAGACATTCCAAATGCACCTGGATGGCTCCTGTGTCACCTGCTTTAGGTGACTGTGCCTTGGCAGGGAAGTTGGACTGGATGATCTCCAAGAGTCCTTTCCAACCCTAATCATCCTGTGATTCCTTAATTTTACACTAAGTTACATTTAAAAATAATGAAGCTTACACCAATAAGAAAAAATAGGCAATGTGTGCATGTCATTTAACTAAAATCAGCAAAAGTGTAAGTATCCTGAACTACACAATAATTACATTCATTCTATGTGACTAAAACCTTCTCATTTTCATGTCATATTTAAGAAATTGAAGAATGTAATTCTGACCCAAGCAACCCATTAAAGATACTATGCCTTCTTTAAACCTCTTTGGTGAACTACTGATGTTAACATCTACAATTTGCACCTCAGAATAAACAAATTTTTCTACCTTTTTAGTTAATTTATTTGAATTATGTACAGTCAGTTCTTTCAAACTTTCACTGTGACAATAGATATTATGTAGAAGAGAACATATACCATTTAACAAAACAATTAGAAATCTTCCCTTTCAAGCTATGGGGTAAGATACAGATACAGATACTAAAACCTCTGTGCATCAGATCCACTGGGAAGCTTATTAAAGCTTGTTCCAGAGAACCTCACTATTTCTGAACCATGTTTGTGTCTGAACTTCCTGTACAAATTCACACTTCCCAGGAGACAAGTTCAGTACAGAAATCTGTAAATCAGTATAATCCATATGAATCTGTGAAGTCAATTTTCATGATAAAGGAAGAACAGAGTTTGAGAGTTTGCATGTGCCCCCTGTAGTTAAGGGCAGCTTTAAACATATCTTCTCTACTTTGATGTTATGTTTTTTGAGAATTACATCCATTTTTTTTTTACCACAAAATGACCAATGGAAATAAATGTACAATTTACTAATAAAGGAGAATGAAGAGGATCACTTGTCTTCCCATTTTATCCATCTTGCTAGTAAACTGCTTTTTAGTAAACTTGTCTCAAAGACATCATCATTTAAAAAAAAAAAGCACAAACCCACAAATGCTTTTGCTCTTTATATCTCATATTACTTTACATGAAAGCACTCACAGACTTTAAAAAAAAAATAAATATATACACACAGGCTACTCTTCACAGGGTCATCCTTTAAATCCATCTCTCACACTTCCAAGGTAACGGATCCTGTTTAGGTATTAAATACATTTGTTAGCAACGTTTAGAACACTTTGCTATTTCCTCTGACAACCACATAAAAATATTATGGTCTTCAAATACTTAAAAGCAAACTAATATTGATGGTATCCCATTCATCTGAAGGGTGGGGGATTTTTTGTTGGGTTTGGGGGTGGGGCAGGTAGTGGGGGAAGGGGTTGTTTTTCATAGTTCATGAAGCTATGCTCATTGGTTCAAAGGGAAAGCAAACTTTTCAATAAAGCATTTAAGTCATCCTAGAGAATGTTAAATGTAAACTAAAGCAAATGACCAAGGGGGGAAAAAAAAAAAGGTTGACTAAGAGGAAAATTTCTCAGTTTTTTCATAGAATTGCTTCAAATCTCAGAGTTTGATATACATTCAGCTCTGGAAGTCATATTCTTTACCCTACACACCATGCTAATCTGTATAATTACAACTCTGAGGCTTGACATATCCTGAAAAAGTCAGAAATCACAGAATCAGAACAGTCCGGGTTGGAAGGTGCCTTTAGGGATCATCTATTCCATCCAAGCCCCCTGCAATAACCAAGGACATCTCAACCAGGTCAGGTAACCCACATCCCCATCCAAGCTCACCTCAAATGTGCCCAGGGATGGGGCCTCTACCACCTCTTGAGAAAACCTGTTCCAGTGTACCACCATCAGAGTAAAAAGCTCCTCCTAATATCTAAACCTACCCTCTTTTCAGTTTAAAATCTTATTCTACAACATGCCCTTGTGAAGTGTCCCTCTCCAGGCTTCTTGTAAGCCCCCTTTAGGTACTGCAACATGGTCTAAAAGGTCTCTTCAGAGCCTTCTCTTCTCCAGGCTGAAGAACCCCAGCTCTCTCAGCCTGGTCTCATAGGTTCTCTAGTCTTCTGATCATATTTTCCCAACAAAGCCTATTCTCTTCTCTCCTGAAAGTGAGAAAGATTTTATAAATATACTGTGGCTGGAGTAACCTAATTTTTAATAGTAGTTTAGATTCCTGTCTATCTAAAAGGAGGACAGAGACTTCTGTAATATGAAGCAGACTAAGAATGCATATGGAAATGCTAGCAAAAAGTGAAATGAGTTCCTATCATGAAACAGATAGGCATTTGCACTTCACAAATAATGATTTTAACCCATTTTCAGATTAAAGGCAATGAATAGCAGCCATCCCTTAGAATGCTAGAAAGAGCACTGTTCATAAGACTGCACCCTTTTCATCACTGGTGATGCTCTAAAGGCAGAGTAAACAACAAACTGGAATCACAAAGACTGATGTCCTTTAAGTTCCTGCCACGTATTCTGGAGATTAAATTCACACATGTATCAGAAAGATGGTGACAATAAAAAATTTACTTTCAACATGCTGATAAAGAATGACACCTTCTCACTATCAGAACTTTTCCAAATTTCACAACAGCCTATAACTATGGGTTATAGTAGTGCTCTAAACAATACTTTCTGCCTCCATTAATAAAAAAAAAATCTACTTCAAACACATTACAATTTCAAGAGCACTGAATTAACAATCAAGTGCAAGCAAGACCTCAAGTTACCCCAACGTTCTCACTGGAACTTGCCACAGTTTTCTGAATGTGTCACTTCAAAGTCACTGAATGACAACATGTTTGTTTCCTCTGTTAACCTTTCCTAGTTTCCAGATGAAACACCTGTTGGGAAAGGAGCAGAAATGGGAATGCGTGCACACAGTAGTCTAAAAAAATACCACATTTTTATAAAGTATATTTAATAGTAAAAGCAAAAAAGCCAAGATTTTGCAGGCTGACTGGTATTTTCATTGATACGTGTTGTTTGTAAAACATTAAAAAAAAACATTAGTGTAATTTCAAAATGTAAGTAATACTCAGCATCCCAAAGACTAAGATACCTCAAGGAACATTGTTACAGCATTAGGAAAGCTCCGTGGATCTCATGTATGAAAGAACACAGACTAAAGGAAGATTCTGTAAAAATGTTAATACCCCAAGTGAGTGGGAACATTTTCAGATAGCAAATACATAGAAGCAGCACTATCAGTCATGAACCAAGCACTTTATAGACAATGCTAGTCTGGTTTTGCACTGTTTCTTTTGATCTCACTTAACTCCTTTTTCATATTTTATTCATTTTTACTTTTTACCAAAAGGTGCAACTCCAGCTTACTATGTATCTTGGTCTCTACTAGCAAGAAGATAGCAGATTAAGCCTTAGATATAAAGCTATTTCCAACAATTTTACTTACTATAGAAACTATATGTTTATCGTATCTTTTTTTTAGCCATTCATACGCCAACACAGACATTCAAACAGGATTAAATAGTAATTTAGGATTCAGTTTTCTCATCATCAAAAGGGTTAAAATGTCTTTTTCCCCGCCTCCAAACAGTGACTGCATTCTCCCTTCCTCATTTATCCTGTTTTCTAACTGTTGAAAAGAAATACAGACTTCTTCAGAGCTAGCAGTTTTGCTTAACTCACTTAAGAATAAAGATCCAAGGCTCTGAGCCTCTGCCCTTACCACCATCAATTCTAGTCCCACCTGAAATTTAAAATACTAAAGTGATTGTGGTGAATTTCTGGGAGTCAATCTTTCTGGCTGAATGGTTGTCTTCTTGATGGAGAATGGCAGTTGTCCCTGAGGAGAAGGGTAATAGCAGGATTTTGTCTTTTCCTTTAAGTCACGCTAACCACATACTGCTGCTGAGTCAGCCATACCTGCAAGCAGACAGCAATCACAACCTTCTTGATCAAGTCTACCTTTCCCAGGAGCACAGCTGGACACAAAATAACCACCAATGCCACCAAAGTGATGCTCCGGGTTGAATATATTAACAGACCAACCCAATATTTTTCTAATAGCAGAACATTGTAGTTTAAGATGAAAGATCTAGAAAGGCTACCACAATAGAAAAACAAACCAAAACAACCAACCTAACGCAAGTGTACTTAAAACATACTGCAATATTCTAGCTCAAGTTACAGACAAATTACGAATGCTGATAAATAAATTATTTTACTTGAAGCCTGCCATTTTTAATAGCAAGCAATAGAGAATGTATGATCCTGTGTGGAGTGAGGGATTTCTTGCATTGTCTATATGCAGGTATCCGTTATATTCATTAAAAAATAGATCAGCCTATGCTTTTAAAATACATGGTTCACTTGACTGATGGTTATTTCTACACTGGCTGTAAACTTTCCAGTAAGAAATTACACCCGTTTAGAAGCCAAGCTTCCGAAATACAATGCACCAGGGCACGCTGGCTGTTGTTAGGTTTATCCAACTGCCATAGCAACTGCAGCCAGAATATAAAGAGCTTCTCAAAGAGGCAACTTTACATAAGGTCAACAAGTCCCCTGACAAAAATTTCATAGAGTGCTCAGTCTTAGACATACAGCCAGATCTTTGTTCTCTTCATAATCCTTAGGCAAAAAAAAGCTAATGACAATCACAGGCAACGTATTAAATGATAGTATTCTGAGCACAGCTGGGATTCCATTCTATAAATAATTTTTAAACTACTACCCAACAACGTATTGCGATAAAGAGCTGAAAAGGTCCTGCTCAATAAGCAGTTACGAGCATGGTTTTCTATTAGGGAAGAAAGATTTTCTTTCTAAAGAGATTTTTCTTTCCTAAATGTGACTTTTCAGGTACTTCTATAAACACATCACTGTCACTTACAACCAGTGGATACTTCCTTTTGTTGAAAGTTAAAACTAATAAAATCTTGAGAAGCAAAATAGCAACAATTTACCGTAATCAGACTCTCCCATACTTTACAACAGTACTATTATACAGCACAAATGGGCTTATTCAGCAAAAGGAGAAGCTTTCAAAAATTATACCAAAACACTTCGTAAAATATTGCGCACTACTTAATTTGGAAATTCTATCTTTTCTAATCAAAATGCTATCAAAGAAAAGTTAAAGTGCAATTCCACAACAAATAATTAGGTAAAAAATGTCAGGTTCACTCAATAGGTCTTCTACAAATGCTTCCTTGCAATTCTGTATTATTGGTTCCTCATGGGTCTTTTTAATCCGAGAAATACTAAATTAAAGGATGGACAAATAAACCATTAAAAAAATATAAACAATTTACTACTTCCTCATCAAGCCTATGAGATTTAGGGGATCGATGTGCAACCCTTCATAACAAACAGAACTCTAAAATCTTGTTTCATAGTGAAATAATGAAGGAAAAATACTTTGCATTTTAATCACATTTAATTATAATAAATTAAATTTATATAATTTTTTTTTTAAATATTCACTTCTATAACTGAACAGGAAGAAACACACTAAGTGCACACCTAAAAACCAATAACCCTTCTTCCAAGCCTACAGTAGGTACTATCATATTGCCTACAGAAATAACACCTGGTGCTCTAACCCAAGTGCTGTACCTTCGAGAGAAACAACAATGATCAACCACTTAGTCAAAAAGTCTTTACTGGCACCACACTACTATGCAAGAATGATAACATACAGAGAGAAGAGTAACTTTTATGCTAACTAAGCTCAGATAAGTGAAGCTCTTCTGGCTGACAATGCAACCAAGTTACTGTGTATTAGTGTCTTGGTTCAAGCAAAGGTAATCAACAGGTAAACTTCCATTTGATTTAATACTGTAATCTCCCCTTTTAGAGGAGTTTTAAACTGTTTTCATAGTTAGCACTTCCCAAAAAAAGTTTAGAGTATGTAGGTGGGTGGGACAAGAATCTACTGATTTTGGCTGTTGCTCCTTCCTTGAAAGCAATACTGGTTTATCATTATTGGATGGTGTCATAGCACACAGAAAAATGAAGGGCACATCACAAGAGCAAGTTCTGAAAGCAACTTTTAAAAAGAAGTTGTTCTCAGTCCAACACTCTGATCCTGAGTCTTAGCATGCATTCACCTGGGTAAAAAAATGTCTAACACATGCAGCAGTCCAGCACCTCTTGTTCCTGAAGCCCATGAGTTTACTCCAGCAAATAAAACTGACTGAGGGAAGGCAGACTTCTTCAGATCCAACAAACAGAATCTCAACAGGTCCATGACACTGCTGACTGCTAACGAGAAGGACAGAGGCTAGATAGCACTCCAAGATAAAGATACCTGTATATTCCTGGAGCAAACACTCAGAGAAACGATAACTCCTTCTGAGTGCCATAGCCCTCAGTACATTTGTTCCATTTTCTTTTTCATAGAAACAAAAGAATTAGATTTCATGCCATCAATCCTTCAAAGCTATACTTGTCTTTTCATTAAACAGCAAATGCATTTACCTCAAATATTTTCAGATAAAAATCTCTAGTGATCCTGAAATGCTAAGCTGCTCAATCCCCCATAGCCTTGACAATTCTGCAAAATTACTTAATGCAAAGGCTAGAGGCCTCCAGAGCAGAGCTGATTCCTCCCAAAGGATAACTCCCCTCCCCAGCTGGATGCAGTTCTCTCTGGGAACTACTTCATGACATCCATCTCTAAAATTATTCAGGTCAGTTCCACTCAGAAGAGAGTGTTAAGAACACCTGAAGAGCATGGACCTAACACCCCAGAAGGCTACATGCGTTGCTTTTTTATGCATTAATGTCTCACAGCTTTTACAGTGTTCCCTTCCACATTCCAGAGATGTGAAAGCAGCTCAGCACTTCATACGCAGATTATGTTACTTGCATCTGAAACACGGGGTTTTTTCCCTCCCCCTGTCCCACATTAAACTATATTTGTTCTGATTGTGTGGGAGAGACCAGTTCTAGCTGTAGTTACACTCTAACAGTACTGTAAAGCAATATCATGCTGCCATGCAATAGCTCTTTAATGTCAACCATAACCTTCATAAATGGGTTTGTAACGAGAAACCCTTGTTTGTCATTCAGTAGGTATGATTGATGCTATGTGAGTGAAGTGTAGCCACAGTGACCATCTCAATAACATGAACAGCTGCCAAATATTCATTTAGCAGAATGAGTTTTAAAAACTTTGAGCAGATTGCTTTCACAAGGCTGCTTTCAACAAAAGGAAACATAATTAACGAGCTAATATCAGCATGTGTCTGGCTAAGCTAATGAATATCAAATTACACAGAATCCTGTATAAATCATCATTATCCTGAATTTTAATTGAACTTGCAATTAAACATGACAAATTTTATATACACTAAACCTTTAATTTATACTTTCAAATAAGAAATAATTTATCATTTTTAGTATTTCATAGTTAATTTCCCAATATGTACACTTCTAATTAACAAGGACAGACAAGCCTAAAAAAAAAAAAAAAAAANAAAAAAAAAAAGAAAGCAAAACACACAAAAACCTGCTGAATAGCTCCATTGGTTACATCAACTTTCAGCAGATTAAAATCATAGGGCAGAAACTTAGAACAGTGCAACAAACCACTGCTTCTGCAAATCATATTTAATTTCAAACTCATCCTTTGAATACCATATGCAGCTAGAAGAGAACTGAGCTGCAGCAGTATCTAAGAGGCAATTTGAAATCTGGGTTAGGTTTCTGCAAAAGAAGTAAGAGTTTTGAAACAAATTCTTAGTAATAATTTTGTAATGCTCCATTTATACAGTTTCTTAATCTTATTGTTACTACGGACTAGAGCTGTCACCATAAAAAAATAGTACTTCTTGACAAAAGGATATCATCTTCATTAGCTAGTTGAATCTTAATGATAGTCCCTCATTTATGATCATTCCCTTTGGTTTATCTCCAATATCATCAGAAAACGTGAAGAGAAGGATTCCTTTTCCCACCTCCTAATATTCTTATTGCTTCAGTTACTTTTTCTGTTTCATCAAAATATGACAGTTTCTATTCATTTCTAAAGAGAAAAAATTGACTCACTGAAATAAAATAAATGGGTCTTACAGCTGTGAACGTGGAGTTTAGAGACAGAAGCAGCTGCATGACTGAAAGCAGGCACAAAGTTCTGTTAGCACAGCTAACTCAGCTGGAAGAGTGGGAGGAAAAAAATACCATGACAGCCATGCCAGCAAAATCTGTGCTATAGAGACGGTCAGGATGGCATGAACGTGCATTTGTTCAAGGAGTTTCAACAACAGCAGATGAAAACACTCCTCCTTCTGGCAAACCTTGCTCTCCCCTAGGAGACTGACAGCAGAATTATGCTGGCACAACTGGCAAGACAGTGCCCCTAGACAGGCAAGCCCCTGGCTACAAAAGGCTATGCACAACTAAATGGCACTCACATGGAAAATGTGGTCAAACCCCAACTGCAATTAATATGGTTGCAGTGAAGACTTCAACACTTTCAGACACAAGTCTCATTGAAAGCTCAAGATAGGGCATACAATAGATTAAACAAAGTATTCTCAGATACTCAAGGTTCTTAAAACTTGCTTTCATTCAGTTCCCTAACACTATTCATCCTTCAAAAGCAGATGGATGTTTCAAAATCCTTATTACAAAGAAGAGTCTTCATCGTGCAATTTGCTGAACCTTCAAGACAAGCACATTGTGAAGTTCCATTGCTCGCTGACCATAGCAATGAAACAACTGGGGAAATAAAAGGATGAAACTAAGAAATTGAAAGCTTCTCCCACTAGGAAACAGCTTGAGGAATTCTATTAATTCCCACAGCAAATTAGGTCAACAGCTTTCATATTTACAGCACACAGCAGTTAAAAAGTGAAATTTCTGATTTAATGAGCAGTAGAAGTACGGATACAACAGGCAATTTCTGCTACTACTGTTAACTATAGTAAACATGTTTGGGTGCTTCTTGCAGTCCTTGCTTTTCCTCAAGCTACCTACATAGTTCTATTATTTTATTTTTATCCACTGTTCTGCCTGCTCTCCTGGGTATTTAGTACCTGGCTATGCTCATAATTTTTTGAACATGCTTAAGAATGAACTTATCTGCCCATGCTGACTAAGTGAGATCTGGATATCCTAAAAGAAGCTCAAATGTTTTCAGACCACTTGAAGGAAAGCCTCTGTCATGCAGCTCAGCAGGACTTCATTCTTATACATCCATTTCCCCAAAATGCTTTGAGAAATGCAAAGCAAAAAACCCAGAAGAAACAGTAGGGACTCAGTGAGTGATTTCCAGAATTATTTCCCCACCTTGTTGGTACAGTTCCTCAAGTTACTTAATCCCTAAGAGAAATCAGAGACAAAAGGTGATTAATCAGCAGAGTAGCATCCATCTCTGGTTAGAGCTTCCTAACTACTGAGATATTGTTGTGATTCTGCCACTGCCTAACTATATGATCTTCAATAACTACTCTGCCTCTCTGTCTCTCCATTTATTCTCTCGGAAAGAAGTATACTGATGCTTAACTCACCCAACAATCTTTCTTTCCCTCCACTAATAAATCCTTCTACCGAATATTTGCACATTTTTGCTCCCGTATTTCCCGTTCAAACCACATGCAGAGCCCTCACCTTTCTGACACCACTCCTTCTGCAAACACACATTCTAGTCAGCAAAAATAACGCTGCCTACCCATTGCTGAGAACAAATAAATGAATTAACTCAGACATAATTCTCCTCTAGGTTTTCCTAGTGCATTTTGCATTGTCTGTCTACTTAGATTACAAGCCCCTCAGAGCAAGGACACATTGTCTTGTTTGACTTGTACAGCTCTGAGCACACTGTTTGCACATAAATAATATTAACACCAACGATAATACTGGTTTGGCCAGTCTCAATACACATGAAAATCAGGCAGCAAGTGCTTCTATTTTTCTTTTTCACATAAGGAAATGTCATATTTCTTCTCATTTTTCAGGGACTTACGAACCTAATGGAACTGCACGTACCAAGGCTCTGAATGTTTAATGCTTTTGCTGAAAAGCACTGTGTGTTCATGCAGGAGAAGCAGCAGGACAAATATTTTCACACATTTTCAGATAGCTGAGTGAAACTGGCTCCACCAGAATTTACAGTTGAAGACTACCAGAATTTACAACTTGTGAAATTGTGACTGTCTGTATTTTCTCATTACAGTGTGCTTGCCAGAGATAGAGAAGGTGGGGGTTTTTTTCCCTTTTTTTTTCTTTTTTTTGCCATCTACTGTCGCACTACTTCCTAGTTAAACCTTGTCTCAAGTTATCAACACTCTCTGGAGAGATAAGCTTCTTCTCACTTACAACCTGTCACTAATAATCGAACTTTCAAGACTCCATCTCGAAAAGAGACTACTGGAGGCACACAGGTCACAGGAATTAACTGCCACCAGTCCTTGCAGAAAACTAAGCTCATCAATCTATAGCTTCTCGTCATAATTAGAATAACGGCTTCGAAAATTTGGGCTGATGTTGACTCGGTCTTATGCCACAAAGACCACTGATTAAAATCTTGGTGTGAAAGTTAATGATAAGTGCTGGTGGCGTTGTCGTGGAGACAGGGACAAACAATTCCCTTGCCGTGACATTTTCAATGTCCTGCAGAAGAAAAACTGTCCTCTTTAGTGTGGCACTGTATGAAGCTTATTTATGGCTACAGGGCTTGCTGGATTGATGACTGTCGTAACACACTGTCAAATCCTTTACTGACACATTCATTTTTTGAGCCCCTGGTGTGGCAGAAATAAAACACAACAAAAATGTGAAAGTATTATTTATCAGTTTCTGTTTGAGTAAATAGTGGATGAAATAAATTTGGTATATGTTTGTACCCAGATGTGCACACAACTCCCTACATTTCTTAAATGCACAAGAAACAAAAAGTATTTAATGCAGTTGAAGATTCTCTTATAGTTTTTGACTGCAGTTTTGCAACGGATTTTAACAGACAAAACCCAAAACAGCTAGTGTAGTTAAAGCTTTAAGAATACAGCTTTGATTGCACTGTGACCATAGCAAAATACAGCATACTGCACACTTGGCATTAAAATTTAGAAGAACATCAGAAGCATGATCTTTGTTTTGATACTGCATTTCAGAAAGTCAGGCTGATGTTGCCACGAGCCTACCAACAATAGCATACTCTAACATTAATCTCAGCATTGTTTGTATCACTTTGAAATTAGAAGATGCTCCTTCTGTCTTCTCTTTCAGGTAAAATTTGTTTCCTTCTCTTGAAGTATAGCGAACCTTATTTGTTAGCTTTAAGGCTCTTGTAACTTCCTACAGCTTTGACAATGGACCAGTTAACCATTACAAGAATAGCACTCGGGACTACAACAAGTAAATATACAGTCAGATCATCATTAGAGAGAGCTCAAAGTGTATGTCTGAAACCTCTGCACTGAACATACTCAAAAGTTTCTGTACATAGATTTTCCATACTGATCACATTTTCAGGAATCATGCCTGCTTTAGCTTCCAGGTTCAAAATTATTAAAAGAGGATTCCTCTGCTTCAAAACTCAGAAGCATCTTTGTCTGTCTACAGAGGAAAAAAATAGAAGTCTAAGATTTACTCATTCCCTGTACTACAAAAAGAAAATAAACCCACGGTCATTTTCTCTCCCTTTGTCCAATGGACTCTTCTTTAAAAATATTTAAAAATATTTATTGCATCTCTTCTAAGTAAAAAATCCTAGGGGAGGGAGGTGTCAAATTAGCACACTGTTCTTTCACAAAACTTAAATACAAAGTGAGTGAGCAAAAGGTTGCTCTCTGTACTCAATAATTGCAATTCCATCAATGTTACTCACAGATACAGCAGAACACAGTTAGAAAGTTCTACACAAAAGGAAATCAAAATCAAAATTTGATGACTGAGCATGATTAAGATTTTGTATGTGTAATCTGAAAATGTGATAGCTACATGGAAGTTCCTTAATCCTCAGGAAGTGACTTACCTTACCTACCATCTATGTACTTCCACCCACTCATCCCCAGTTCCACAGCACTCCCACCACACAACATGATTTAATATACATATCTCAGCCATGGAAATGCTCTTAGGATGTTTACCTGGAAGTGTCTTCAAACCTGGGCCCAAACAAATCATTGCTTCCCTCAATATCAGGTGTTTGTCGATCGTAATAATTGTTATTTATAGCCTTTGAATATTCTCTACTTGTATTATTTTGGATTAGAGCTTCAGATTCTGGGCTTTAAAAAGGTAAAGGATCTAAACTAAGAGGTACATCTCTAATCTAGTATTTGATAACTACTAGCATACACTACCAGTGTTCTGAGTCCCATCAGTAATTTAAGCATGTAAATAAAACGTGCAAATTTCTCAAGACATCTATGGATTTCTAACAAAGTGCTATAATTTACTTCACAAAACATTATGAAATAATTTTTGTCAAGGATATTAAGAATGGATCCTCCAGAGCTATCAAAAACAAAAGAAAAAGAGAGAGTCCTATTTTAATAATATTAAATCCTTCAGATTTCTCAAGAAACTTTGTAAAGCTTCAGCTAATACTAAACCATATTAATACTCGAGGTGGTTTAGAATTATTTGAATTTCTTAATTGCAGCATTCAAACCTTCAAGTCAATACACAGCAAAATAAATCTGCCCCTCAACAATTTCAAGTTCCAAACACTTATATCTAATTGATATAACACAAATTGTCATCAATTATTCCTTTTTCAACTCTGTAAACTATATACAGATATTTCAGGTTAATGTACGAAGTAAGTGCTGCAGAGTTTCTTGTAAAGATTTGTGACAAAATGTCAGTCTTTAATTTTCTTTGCTTTGTTGGTTTGCAACTCAAACTTATAACGTGAAAGTGTTTTTTAAAGAGGGGAAATTAAAGTGGTCTAAAATGGTTATAAAATACAGTTTATACCCTACTTACGCCTGATGAAAAAGCTGAGTCTACCACATGGTAGCTCTGGGTGACTAAACAGATTGTCAAACATATTAAAAAAAAAATCCAAAACAAAATCCAACCAAGAAAACCTCTAGCAGTCAGTTTTCATTTTTTCATGGCCATCAGCTTTTCTTGTCCTATTAGTTACCATAATAGCAACACAGTGTTGAGCAAAATACCAGAAGCTTTCATTAGAACCATTAACATAATTTGATAACTGATGGTATTTGATTTCTGACTTTTGAACTTTGAGTTAAAGCTTGGTGTAAGATATAATCTCACTGATTGGATGTTTTTTAAAATACGATCACTTCAAGTTATATTTCTTTGTTAACTGTAATTAATGCTCACATTTGTCACAAATGATATTATTTAAGAAAGAGGCAATAACGATGAAAGATGTGACAATGTTAAACCCACGTCATCTTCCCCCAAATGATTAAGCCCTAATTTAAGGATTGCTCAAAATAAACTGGAGCCATGCACACAGCAATGGATACATACAAATGAGAACTTTTCAATAAAGCATTCATGGTTTTGCTTAACTTAAAAACAAATTAAAAGTTTAATACTAAATCCATCTATGTCAGATGCTTTAGAGCCATGTTCAGGATGTTCTACTTATAATATAGTATTCAGTTATACACTGTTTTCCTGATCTTTAAATACAGAGTAGTAAGGAGAGCTTTTTTGGCTCCTGTCTCTACTAGTGTGAGTAGGGATTTACAGACTGATAGAAGCTTCCCCTCTGCCCACAGTTCTTACAATCATAAACTTTCTCTGCTTGCTCAGCATTTGGCCACATTGGTGTTAGAGCTTGAGCTCATAAGCCTTGCCTCTTGGAAGGGCTCCTCAGTCTGGTACCTGCTCTGAGCTGCCAGAGCAGGAGAGATGATAAAGGCAGGCAGTTTTCTCTTGTAGCCAGGCTCGAGAAGCTCATGCTTGTATGCAGATCACTGTGGGGATGTGTCCAGGTCAGTTATTGCAAGCCATGTGCCTCTTCAGTATGGCAAGCAAACGACTGCAATATAAATACAAGCTTTTGAAAGCTATTTTTGTACTGACAAATGAGTGAGTAAGGTGGCAGGGGGAGGGGCGTTTCTATTTAACTTGGTCAGGTTAAGGACCTGAAACAGACTTTAATGTTCAAAATGTCCTATGTGCATACAGCAAACTAACTGTCCTGCAATAACAATTGCATATAATGCATCATCTATGTCATATCAATGACCCTCTTTGCTAGGCACTGTATACAATCACACAGACGCTTTGAATGGACATTTATGGGATCTTTATTAGTAATGTAAATCCTACATCATCACAGCTGCATTAAAAAATGCGAAGGAACACACACTATCATCTTACAAAGATTTCAGTTGGGTTCACAGGGGACCGCAAAAACAAACGTTCACATTCAGATCCTTTGGCAAAACTGCAAATGCCAGAAATAATCAAAATTTTCAAAACTTTTGAACATACTAATCTAAAATGCTTTGGAGAAAGGGAAAGGGTGAAAAAGAAGCAAGATGATGTGGCTTTATTTTTAGCCAGAAATCACATTTTCAGCTAACCTTTAAAAATCATTTTGTGATATCAATTCATCATTCGCATGCATGAAGCCTTCAAAAGTGAGAAGGGCTTATAAAATTTTTAAGTAATTTTATACATAATATTCTTCTAAACAAACAGTGATTCAGTAGGCATAGAAAGTAGTGAAGTCAATACAAAAATACTTAATTTTTAAAGATAATTGGTTTTTTTATCTAATTTCCAAGATTAAGCTAATGAAAATGACTAAATACTCTTACATTCAAAAACATTTAAACAAAAGGAAAGAGGCAAGAGAAATTCCACACCTCACCTAGATGTCTGAAGGTAACATTAAACCAACCTTTTCCAGATTTCTTAGAATGGAATTTAAGGCTTGTGTGCTTCTACAGGAAGATTCTCCATTAGGAATTTGTACTTAATCCTCTCTGAAAACACCTGATACAGGGGCAGGGCTCTTATTTCCCTTAGATTTGAAATGTCTGCCATGACTTTAAGTGGCAGTCAGGCAAAGGACAGAGATTTAAGCTTTGGAGTCCACTGCAGTAAACTCTTTCTTAGCAGTGTGTGCTTAGACAAAAAAAGGCTCAATACATATTTTTTAAATTACAAAAAGATTCCAACATACAGGGCTGAAGTCAAGTCATTGAAACATACTGCCTGACGGTATCATGTCCTTGAAGTGGGCAGGGACACAACTGCATGGCTGTTCTTTGTCATCACAACTGTTGACACAGAGTCTCCTCTGCAGCTGATGTAATCATGTATACCAGTATTAAAAAATAATTACTCTTCCATGCATAAAACACATGCACTGCAAAGATAAAATATAGTTTGGATCCCACTCCATATTTTGCTTAAAAGTTCTTTCAACTTCCTGGCACAATCAACCTCTCTAAATCTCAATGCAGTATTAATCATTATAAGAATTTCCTTACATTTACTGTAATACCAATTTGCTATGGGATGAATACATTTCAATTTTTCTAATGCAAAACTTTAATTTCTAGAATTTATAAGACAGAACTGTCACAGAACTCAAACTTTGCAACAAACATTGCTTTCTCTTTGATTTTTTTCTCATAAAAACAATTGAGAGAGAGAGGAAAGAAGCATTGAAACTGTATTGATGTCATAGCAGACTGCAGAAGGAAATACTTAACGCAAAGCCAATCCATTGAGGTGGTTTTCAGAAAGCACACTCCACACCGTATTGTCCTTGTTTGTGACTCAGATACAAACAATAAGAAGGATAGTTGGGTATTAAGAAACCTGACAGTTTACTAAAATACACACTATCAGAACATATACAATACATGCTCACATAGTTTAATAGGGAAAGCAAAAGCTGTGCACACAAACAAAGCACAAACAAAGCACAGGAATTAATTCACTGCTTCCTGTGGGCAGGCAGGTGTTCAGCCATCTCCAGGAGGGCAGGGCCCCACCACGTGTGGTGGCGACTTGGGAAGACAAACACTGTAACTCCAAATGTCCCCTCCTTCCTCCTTCTTCCCACCACTTTACCTACAGAGCATGATGTCTCATGGTGTGAAATATCCCTTTGGTCACTTTGAGTCACCTTCCCAGCTGTGTCTCCTCCCAGCCTCCCGTGCACCCCCAGATTCCTCACCAGCGTGGCAGTACAAGAAAGTGGAAGGACCTTGGCTCTGTGCAAGCCCTGCTCAGCAACAACAAAAACATCTCCGTATTATCAACTTGGCGTTCAGCAAAATTGAACAAATTCAAAGATCAACAAATTCAAAACACGGCCTGATACCAGCCACTGTGCAGACATACATGGATATATGAGGGTGCTGGTTTCAGCTGGAGTTAATTTTCTTCATCTTCATCTAGGACAAGCAGTGCACCCACCAACCATTTACAAACAAACAGAAAAGTCTCCTAGATGGACACAGGTTTTGAATACTGCAAACCTTCATGTTGCATAGAAATGACCTCGGTTACTCACGAAGAACCCAATATCCCCATACAGGCAATGTACACGGCATCATCCAAAAAGACACAAGAACACTGTTTATAGAAGCAAAAAACACCTCCAAGCTAAAAAGCTTACACATAGTTTGTTCTCATATATCAGTTGGGAAGATATGCAAAAAAAGAAATGTATTACTCTAACGCCTGGATGCTAAACTGTGAAGAAACCAAACAGAGGATATTCTCTGTTCCTAAGTGTTGGAAGGCGCCATCATTATTCTACCATACCAAAGAAAAAGAGGCTATTAAATGTAATGCATAAAATAACATTTAGCAAGAAAATCAGGATAATTACTTCACAAAAAGGACATTCAGTCTAGTTCTAAACCATTGCTCTGAATTGAGAAGTACTTATGTCTAAGTTAAATCAAGTAAAACATCCTAAGCAGTCCCTTAAAGAACACTTGAAAGTAACAGGAGCAACTGCCTAATTCATCATGCTTTTTTTTTTTTCCTGTTAAAAACAGTGAATTGCAGGAGGTTTTGACATTACCCTTCTTGTTTGCAAATTCAGCCTATTTATTGCAGGAACATAGATAAAGATGGTTTGGTTCCATATAAGCAGGAATGAGCATTCAGGTTAGCTGTGTGCAAAACAAATTAGAAACCAGTACAACTAAGGATCAGGAACACACTCTTGCTGAGAACTGTATAACCATCACAACACAAAAACAAGGGCCATTAAAAAACTTTGAGTCCAAAAGGTTACAATAAGAAAAACATACCACTGAGATGTGTCCACCTACTATACTTAGAGTAGAGGAAGGAATAACTGTCAATTGACATACAAAAAGTGCTACAATAAAAAAAAACAAGTAACATTCACAAAAAGACAGTAAAGCACTGTTAAGAACCAATACAGACATATGCTGTCCTAATTCTGTTACATTACAAAGCTGGAGAGCACATCTTTAAATGCTGCTTGTTAGAAGCATGCTGAATCATTCTCTGTCACTTCACAGACCCCACACTGATAACGTATTTCTTCATCATGAGTGGCAGAAATTTTTTTGGTAAGAGAGAAGCAAGTCTGACAGCTGTTCCTTACACGATCCTCTAAGGAGAACCACAACGTAACATGAAGAGCCTAGATGGGTACAGTTTCCTACATGCTACAATTTTAAGTGTCCCATTCAGACAAGATGATGGTATCCACATAGGCCAGGTGGCAAAGAGAAATAAAAGTAAATTGTAATAAAAGATTGTCACAGAATCAATGTCTCATACTTTAAAACTGAGCATTTTGGCTCTGCTTCAGCATTCATCAGCCAAAACCTATTATCCTATGACAATATTCCATTTCACTGATATCTATTCATTATAAAATATATATATTTACAGTATTTGGAAGGTGATTTTTAATGCTGTGAATGCCCTTTAAAAGGAGACTATTTTAACATTATAGATTCCAAATGACTAGTCAAGATATTCAATTCCCTGTTTAAATCTTTAAATATACTTAGGAATTCCTTATTTCAATGGGCTTTCTAATGCATGTTCCTTTACTGTTTAAATATATATTACAATGTAAAAAGAGAAAGGTCTTCATTAACTCATTGCACTAGGGGAACTCACCTTTTTATGACATTAGTTTCAGTCATTAATCACAATGCTTTACCAGTAACCAAGGAAAGTGACAATAATATTTATGTAGATCACTATACTTGAACTTTTCAGGTTTTGAACAAGTCTAAGAGAGTTGGGTATCCCAACATATTAAATTTGGAAATCATAACTCTGAATGGCATAGCAAACTCATTGCATTCTTCCCATAACCATAATACATTCTGAGTCTCAACCTCAGTTGCTTACCTTATAAAAAGGCTTTTTCAAAAAAATTATCAACAAAAATCTTGTGGTGTTGATTTTTTTTTATCCTTAAGAATTCAATAGCAAAAATACAGCTTTTTTCTTTGTTTTTAGGAGAAAAAAAAAAATCTTTGTTTAGGCAGTATATTTAAGGAGAATTTTAAGAAGCGATAAAAGCAGTGAGGTCTAAAAACAGCACAGAGAAAATATCTTGTAGCATCTGAGACCGAACACGATATTATCAGTGTCAGCATACTGATGACCCAGATGGTATTTGTATGTTTGAAGTATGACATCTATACTCCTCTGTCATCCAACACAAGTAATTAACAATAATCAAGTGGGTGTTAATTGGATATAATGGAACAATCTCCAGTCAGCCTGAGCCTACTATTTGCCTCTTACTAGTAATTATGAACACTAAGTACTCACGCTAATCTCCTTCTTCTCACTGAAGCCAAACAGAGGTGCAGTATTTACTCAGCTGATAGCTTGTTTTGTCTGCAATTTAATCTGTTTTAAGCCAAGAAACTCATAATTTGCAGAGCCGTCACCAGCTGCCAGGATCACACAAAAGAATTCAGGGCCCTAGATGACAGCAATTCAGTATACATAATCCAGGGGAAAAAAAGAACAATCATTAATTAAACTGACCTGTTACAACCACAGTAGCCACAACACCTGGACATATAAACACGGAAAATTACTCATTTGTGTAACATCTGATAAGCTCACAACTCTGACCCATATTTGTCATCTCGAAAATATGCTGTTAAAACACAAAACTTTGAAAGCTGCTGTTCTTTGCTAAGCGAGACTGTAACAACCCTTTCGCTGATAGGAAAGTGAACAATCTTAGCCACATCCGTGTAGAATGTGCTTGGCTGTTTGATTACTACTACTGTAGCAAATTGAAAGTATCTTATCAAGAGTGACCATTAGAAACGTATTACCAGCCATTAAGCAGATGGTTAGATGTTTTAAAATAGCTTTTACATAGCAGTAGAGTCCTGACTAGTCAGCCTTATTTATGGTTCTATTAAAGGCAAAAAGGAAGAAAAATAATAAAAACAATGATTTTTTTTTTGATTTTTTTTTTTTTGTTTGTGGTGAAAGGGGGAATTTTTCAGTGGTTTTCAAGACCATTATGTAACCAACGTATGAATCAGAGAATTCAGTACAACATTTAAAGCACACTTAAATGATTGGAAATTTACCTCCCTTGTAAAAAACAAGTCTTCCATCATTATAAAAATTGGATTGATTTAACACATCAAAACATGTAAAAAGGTAGCACACCACATTAAGAAGATCAATATTGAGGAAAACTTTTAGGAATTATTCCCAAGGAATTGTTTGCATCATTTAATCCATCCCAAACTTTGTTTGATTTAAAAGGGATTGAATTGGTTTGTGCTGAGACAGATTTTTTTTTTCTTATGTTACATGCAGATGTCATCACTATGTCAATAACTAAGACATGCATTGATTTACAGAAATGATACACTATTTGGAATACAATTACTGATTGATGCAGAAGGCCAGAAACACAGGCCATTAAGTACCATTATATTATTGATTCCATGTTTAAATTTGCGAAAATCACTCTATACATGATGAGAATCTTGCAATTTTCCCATGCCAGTTCACATCTGCAGTTGAGGCTTCAACTTACACAGTTTAGAAAGGAAATAAAATCATATGGAGCTTTTAAATCAAATACTAAAAAGGAAAAAGCAGAGGAAATCTCAGTACACATACAGTACCTTAACACAAATAATATTCAAACTTTCTAGAGACACCTCCTAATCCTTTACTGAAGAGAAAAAAGTATTCTACACAAGAAATACAGGCAAGTTTAGCTATATCAACTAAAATTTTCAGAAATAATATCATACTTTGCAGTTATCATATCTACCCTTCCCCCATTATGGAGTTAGTGATCACAGAATGGCTCAGGTTGGAAGGGACCACAGTGGATCATCTGGTCCAACCTTTGTACTCAAGCAGGGTCATCCTAGAGAATAATTTCCCTGGTGTCTTCTTTTTAAGTAATTTCTCTCAGAACTTACCCCCAAAACAACTTTATCCAATTCTTCTCACACTCTTTGCAAACACTATGTCTCTTTTTTGAATCCAAAATTTCCTTAAGCCCTCCACAAATTTATTTTAGGATTTTACCTCCATGGATTTCTCATCAACCTTCTGTCATGACATCCAGAGAATGACCTATCAGAGTCCATCTAGTGAATTCATAGCGCTCAAAGAGACGTGAGACTTCTGTGTACTGGGCATACTACTTAGAGAAAAGGCATTTTCACTCCTGTTCAGCAGAAGCCCAAAGTGCTTCCGGGACAAGAGATTCATTCTTAAGGACCAGATAAATATTACAGCTACTCTTTATCACATAGCCTTTAGAAAAAAGAATTAAGGGAGCTGCCAAGGCTGCACCAATATTGAACTAGACTGCAAGTGACCAGCAGGACTCAAAACTACATTATTTACCTCTCTGGACAGAGCACTAGATGGTGGGGGTCTCCTAAGACTACAGTGCACTTTTCATTCCTCCTGTTCTTATCCTGCCACTGTCCTGAGGAGGAAGAGAGGCTGTGCAGGCTAAATCCCCAACTTGCTGTGCCACAACAGCAACGGAAGAAAGGGAGTGAGAAAAAGCATTGGCCTGAGGAGATGGGAAAGGAAAAACTTGTAGCATTTCTACAATTTATTACAGTCTTTTATATGATGAACATTTCTTGATTGTTGGGTTGGTTTCTAAAGAAAGAGCACAGGTGGAGAAATATCAATTAAATGACAGTGTCATTTAGGATATACCCATCTGCAGCACCTTATTTTGATTAGTTCTAATGTGAACTAGCTTTACAATCATGCACTTTTCAGTTTGCCAGCTGTTTTGGATCCCACTCTGAAGTGTCTCATTCATATTATACATGGTAGAGGGTATTCCCATTTGGCACCTACATTAGCATTTGGTACTGCACAACAGGCACTTAAAAAATAGATACTTCAGTCACAGTACTGTATCCATCACTAAATGACTACTCCAACAGCCTACCTTTTTTTTCCTTGTTAACAGAGCTATGCTATCAGTGTTTATTCAACACATTTGCAAGCTGCAGCAATGAAGTATCTGAAGTAAATTCTGCTTTAGCTTCTTCTTTTTCTCTAAAAATATGTCTCCTGGGCAGATTTCACACCCAGAGAAATGATTAAAAAGAACTCCACCAATAAAGACTAGACGCCTTTCTAAATAGCATTTTGAATTAAGTCAAAGAGGACAGAAAATATTGCCCAACTGAAAAGCCAATCTGAGTTAAGAATTTAAGACAGAAGTAACTCTCCATCAAGTGCATCAGCAGCAGAAAACAATTCTTAGCTCATCAGTCCACTGAACCAAAATGCTTGTTAAAGTCTCAAAGCATCAATATCCATCAGAATATATCTATTAAATATCTTGATGCCATCTATGTCACCCATGATTTAACCAATTCAATACTTTGCAATAACTTCAGGGTAAACAGGAAATAGGGACTAATAGAAAACACGGTCTGACAATACAAGGGAAAAAATGCTAAATTTGTTATTATTTGTTAAAAAACAAAAACTCTGACTCCCTAAAAAACCCCATAAAGGTTTTCCACATGACATGTTTTAGTCACATGCAAAAATTACTCCTGCAATCTTGAAACAAATCTCCTTTTGGTTCAGAATATAAAACTCTTGACATTAGTTAGAACACCTAGGTATCTCTTACTGTACACTATCATACCATTTAAGTACAAACTTAAATGAACATAGCTTAAATATGGAGACGATCCATACAGATGAATGACTTTCCCTCCACCTTGTGAAAACCAAAATCCCAGTGTTATTGCTATCCCACTTTAAAGAAACCTGTCAGGACTCTCACTGGCACTGTGAAAAGCAACATGAATGGCAGAAATTTTGATTGATGTCACTGCCTGCCTGTCAAGTGAAACAAGCAGGGCCAACCTAATCATGTTAGATTAGAGGATACAGAGATGATATAATATTTTTGTGTTATAGATACGCATGTAGAGTGTGCATGCACAGAATCACAGGAATGTAAACATATCTTTCAAATAATACTAAGTATCAGAGAAAGTGTATTATTATCAAACTATTAAACAAAGCCTGGGGGACTGGAGTGGGCTTTTTTCCCTTTTACTTCTGTAATTATGTGCAAGTAATGTTCATGGATTTTCAAGACTTTGCAGGTCACCCTCTACACATTCTCTGGAGTCCTAATTCATTAGTTTTGTTTTTGTATTCTTATACTGAACTAAATAATTTGTTTTATGAATCTAGAGTGAAATTGATTCAGCTACCTTTTCTAGAATACAGGCTAATCTGCAGATTTAAATATACAGTCAGGTAATCTTCTGATAATAAGCTCAATAAATTCTAAAAAGTGAGAATACCTGAAGACAACAGACCTTCTGTAAGAAGGTCACAGAAATAAGTGATCTTATCAGGCAAAGCGTGCAAACCAAAAACATGTCTAGTTCAAACATGAGAGTGGAATATGACTGCAGCTGTCTGATCATTTATCATTGAAATACTTGCTTATTTGATAACCTGTTGACTGCTAAGTAACCAATAAGAAGCAACTCCACGCTACCAAAAATGATGCAGATAGTCTAAGCCCTCAGATTAGCTTAAAAAAGGTATCCTAAGAATATTTGAAAACCAATATATTTAAATACACCTGCAAAAAGTCTAATAGACAGAAAAAAAACACCCAAACCACAAAACTAATCCCCTTCACAGCACTCCACAAAGACCTGAACTAACCCAAGCAGAAAAAAAAGCCCAAACCTGTTAAAAGCAGCCAGAACTGCATTTCAGCTGAAAAGAGGTAAGTCCCTGAGTTTAAAATCAAAAATATAGTGCCCTTTGGCCACATGGCTACAGAGCTCATGACAACAAATGTGCAAAAACAATTTCAATTGCATGAAAAAGAAGTATTTTATCCTATATACTTCAAGTTACAAATTTTTTTTAATCTGGGCCCTAATCAATATTAAATCTAAATGTTCTTTTGGCATTTAGTGTACAAAATGTGTTCCACAGGACTGAGAAAAAAATACAATCTTTGGGATTTAGATAATGATAAATAAGAGAAATTGCATCAAATATACTTCCCTTTCTTTGTTTCTGTACACAAAACACAAATAGGCCTGATGTTGGTTTTTCTTAATTTTGAGCCTGGTGCTGAAAGGTACTCAAGTATTTTTCTCTTCCACTGAGGCAGTCAAACGTACCAACATCTTTAACAAGATTAAGCCTCAGGTTTTTGTGTTTTACCTAAACTTTACCAAATTTAGAACAAGGGAGGAACAACACAATTTAGAAGTGAGGGTTTAGTTCCTTGACATAGACTGTATGCCCACCTCAACTAGCATTTCATCTTGAGCCTTGAAACCCGACAGAGACAGCACACCCTGAATAAATTACTACAGTGTGTCTTATACAATGACTGTCCACTTGTTGGACAGTAAATTTAAAAGAATTTACCCTCACCTTTAAGTGCAATCTAAATAAATATATCCGCACACAATCCCTATCCAGCCATATACAAGCAGCTATTTGCATATAATCCATGTGAGCCTTGGAAAGCACAGCAAAACATCACAGAAAGCACCTACTGAAATGAATCTGCTTATATACACACTAGCAATACTAACATATTATACTTAAAAACACAGCCCAGACAACATGAACCCAGCCAAACAATGGCCCTGTCAACGCGATCTCCTCGAGGCCTCAACCTAAAGCAGCAAGTTTCCTATTTGCTCATTCCATTAAGAAAATGCAGGTTCTGCATGACCATCATTTTTCCAGTCTCAGATAGGAATTTTGCTAGCTTTGGAAACATTTTAGGACTTACACAGAAATTTATAAAATGTCAGCTTGAAAATTTTAATTGACTTATTAGCAATATCTCTTCTTTGAATGACCTTTTAGTCCTCTTTATAACATATCACCTACTTTTACTACCTTCTGGCTGACAGCTTTTAATATATTCCTTCCTAGTGGATGATATCATCTGTCCTTGGATGGAATTAACTAAAGCACTACACATTTAAAAGCTGACATTAATCCATATCCACAGATTTTTAACAGCTGCTGGGATAAATATTGTGTTTCCATGCATTAGGTTTTATATAACAATGACTAGTAGAAATAAATTGAGATTAAATATACACTGGCAACATCAAAGCCAAGGAGAAAAAACACTCAGCTGATAAATGCAGTGTTTTAGTGGCTGCATATATCAATGACTAAAAATACTTACTATAATTAGCAATAATAATTCAGTTATAGTGCAAACATAAGGTATATTTTGTTACTATGGCATTGCTGTATCTCTCGATAATCACATTTTTAAAAAACTTCCATGATGAGAGCACTGGTTCAAGACGCAAGGAATACTTTTTATCTGTTTCAAAATACACAGGAACTATTACCTGTCATATTTCTTTTTCAAATTGTGTATTTAGGTTTGCACCCATTAAAGAAATGAGCAATCAATGGCCTTAAATAGACCAGGGATGAACACTCCAAGTGGTGCACAGGGAAGGAAGCACTACAACTTATTGCAGGAGGCACCTGAACAGAACTCCCTGTGAAACACTGTGAAATTCACCATTTATCAAAGTGAAAAACATATGATTCCACAGACCGCCCTCCCCTTTCCTTTTGTCTATGGACAGAAAATACTCATCAGTAAATTAATGAGAAACATTTACAATGAACTTGAACATGCCTGTAAGAGAATTCTTGAAAGTGAACAATTACTTTCACCAGAACCTATTTAGTAGCCTCCAGAATTGTTAACTACTACTCTACAGTCAGTAATAAAAATAAGCAAGGGTGTGTTAGCTCTGTGCAAATATTTCTGAAAGTAACAATATTAATCTTCCTCAATACATGTCTAAAGCATTTTATAGAAATTGTTTGGTATTCTTTTCCATTCTGTTGTTCTTCCATGCATGCATGAGTTTCCTTGATACTCTTTTAGAAGTTGCGGGGTTTTGGCTTTTGCTTCTGTTTTGTTTTTTAACTAAAGAGCATTAAAACCTCAACCCTCCACCCTTTAGCAAGAGCACCCCATTGCTCTTCATAGGGCTTGCTTTCAGGCAAAATATTCCACATGAATTACCAGAATCTCACTACTCTAAAATGTACAGAAAGAATACACGTTTCTTAAAACTTAACTCACAGAGGAATTTTCAGTAGAGATGCTAAAAAGTTCTTACTACAATTTTCATACATAATGGCTAACTACAACATCACAAAGCAAAACGCAGTAAAATCAAATTGAAAGAAATGGATTGATAGCTCAATTAATTTACAGCTCCTAATTTATAGTACAGCTAACTTGGCTGAAAATACAGTAAGTTTTGTAACAACCGAATGAACTTCTGTAGCTATGCTTAATATTTTGAAGGTAATTTTATCCATCTATATTATTCAATACAGTTAATTCTGATGTTTCAGTTTATATCTCTTTCATGCAAACACTTTCATTTGAGCACCCGAGAGTGAAAGTTCCTAAGGCACAGTTCTAGGAGAGTAAGTCATACTGTCCTTTTGTATGGATACAAGTATTGAAGAGGCACACAATTACACCACTTAGAGTCTGGTTCCAGAACAACAGATCAAGCCTGAATTGGGAGCTGATGATGAGATTCACTTCCTTTTAATCTTTTCACCCATTCAACATACTATATGGGAATGGGACTAACCCATACACGCACCCACACAGAAAAAACACCACTTTGTATACTCCAGCATGGTATTAGAGCTGTAACTCACATAATTGTGCTGACACCTACCAATCCTACGTCAAATCTCCTAAGACTCATACAAGAGACTGCAACAAAACTTCAGCTCTCCTTCTGAAGAGACGCAAAAGGAAGAAAGGAATTCAGTCTTTGGCAGCTTCTCATCAAGAAACTGGGACTCAAAAAGATACAACTTAGTGTCTCCAAAAATGTAGGAGAAAAGTAATGCTTTCCAGGTTTTCTGGCAACTGAACAGATAACCCAGGCTGCTTTATCATATACTTGTGATTCAAAATAGCAGAACAACCAAAACCATTTTTTAGAAGATTCAAAATATTTTGCTTTAGAATTGAGAACTTGGTAGAAATTTTTCACCAAAAAGCATAATAGCAAGCTATTCCTAGAGAATTCTGAATCCAAATTCCTCATATTTATACGAAAAATTTGTGTAAGACATGCAGAGACAATAAGGTCACAAGAAACTTCTGAGGGCACAGACTTTTTTTGTAACACACCACGTTTGCAAAAATAATCTGGGCATGCAAGATACTTAAAGAAACCTTTATCATACATTTGTATTTCAACCTGGGACACAGTTACCTATTACACTGAAAAATTAAAACTTAAATCTCAGAGACATTCCTGTCATAGCACACTATCCTGTACAGGATTTATTACCTTTCTAGAAAGATCCCAGAATGTGATTCTCAACTGGAAACACCAGCTCTTAATTGATCCACATTATTTTAGTATCAAGCAACTAACGTTTTCAGGCTGAACATTTCAGAGGCTTCTTTGTGGAGAATAAGAGCCTTTAGCAAGCCAATAACATACGATGGAAGTACTTCCACATACCCTGAAGCTGCTGCAAAGCAGGAAATCCTAAGAAAGGCTCAGAAAATGATATTCACGACAGCTGGCCTTAGTTCTGCTCATAGCAGCACACCTGTACAACAGAAGAATCTTCAGAGTCCCTATCACAAGCACTATAAAAGTCTGCCAGAAAAAGCTGCTCCCAAACTGAAAAGTACTGTAAATATGGTTACATCTCTGCTCTTGTAAGGGCCAAACAGCCCCTCGTGAGAGAACTGATATGTGGTACCTACTGTATGGATGCAAATAGGCCACTAAGCAGCTGAGAAATGTTATGAAGAACTCAATTCAACCTCATGAGGTGGTACTACTCATGAACCAGCACGTGGACTACAATCAGAGCTCAGCTGGAGGATGAGGAGAAGCTGGGGAGTGGAGGAAGAAGTAATGAGAAGGGGAGGGAGAGCATCAGAGAACACATTAGCAGTTTGGTACCAGCTAATGATAAATCAGATTTGTTAATTACATTTAACATAGTTTTAAAACAAAAAAAGAGAAGAATGGGCAAAAGAGTCTTTCTACTCACAGACATTAAGCTCACATAAATTAGAATTGGAGATTAAATAAGTCACAGATTGAATTATTTCCACAGAATTATTTGCTTTTCTCTTCAGGGAAAGAATAGGCTACAAATTAGAAAATTCAGGGTATTCTTCAATTGATTGAGATTTGTTCACTTTTTTACATAACTTCTTACTCAAACTCTCCATATGTAGTAAAAAGTCCCCATGTTAGATATTCCTGGTTTATTATGCATACATATATTTGTGCATATGGAGTATCACCTCCCTCCCTTTCACTTGAGAGCTGGAGAAGTTGCATGTTCGGGTAGAACCAAACAGTGAAGGGTTTATCTAACACCAGATTATGAACACCCTGAATTAACAGAGCAGAAAATCAAAATGGATGTACGATACTGTTCTTAAACTACTTTCCTGTTTTAAAATGGAAATATATATATACATATAGATAGATATTAATATATAATACAGAAAAGGTAATATATTTATATGGTTTTAAACAAAGCTTTGGATTGAATTCAATCTGTTACAATACAAATTTCTTTGTTTCACTAGAAGACTTAAAACGTTATACTATTGCCAAACCTTGGGGTTTGTTGCCTGGAAGAGGTACCTGCTTTCTTATGACAAAGACTTGAAAGATATATTCCTTTAATTTTTTTTCTCCCCTACTTCACGTTCACATGTGTTGAAACTCATTGCTTCTGGAAATGAAGATGCTCTGGTGTCAGCTGTAAAATCTGTATCTCACTTCCTCAGACAAGTGGATATTTATTGACAGGGTGTGAGAGAGAAAGAGAGGAGAGACTGCCTGTCCTGGAGCCAGTAACCTTGGTGAAGATGCAATGTCACAAACACCAAACCATCATTCTCCTAGATGTACAGCATATTATTTAAAGGGAAACAAATATCGGCCACTGAATGTCACTGCAAGGACACATCTTCTGCCTCTTAACTAAACTTATCAGTGCAGTGGTTTAATATGGTACCTTTTTCATCCTCCCCTCAAATTCATCTTACAGAGCAGCTCTTGACACTACCAGAGAGCAGTCAAGACTAAGATTTAGTGACATCTGCTTCAAACAGATCTAGATTTATTGACATTTGTTGCCTGCTTCTTCTCTCAATAACTGCACACAGGATTAATTTTAACCATTTCTTAAACTCTGGGAAACTGCATACTTACAGTAAAAACAAAATCAGACACCCAAATCAGTGCTACATTTCGGATTTCCACTTTTAATTAGAGGATCAGAACTTTAATTGTAAGACCTTTAACGTGAGGGGAAGGTTTTTCTGGAATTTAGATGAAAAAGGCACACACCAATCCCTTTTCAAAAGCAACTCTTTTTTTCCAGTAGAAGGGGAGGATTTATACCTCAGTGGTTTACAGAAACATGTGATTAACAGCTGTACATGAAAATACTGCAGGAGGAAAAAAGCCTCATCTTTTAATAACTACTACAGTAGTGAAATATTGCTTGACTAATTCAGCCTTTATTTATTACTATGACCTGTACCTTGTAATAACTTCTAAACCCCCTAATTAATACACACTCTAATGCTTCTAACTTTTCTACAAAAATTCCTAGTGGCTGAATAACAGAAATCTCTCTCCACAAGGGTACATAATTACCTTGGTATTAATTCTTATAAATTATATGAACTGATTGGATTTATGTTTTTCAAATTTAGAAGTGACACTCAGAACTCAACTACACAATGATATAAATGCTTGAGCTTGTGTACAGCATAGACAAAGACATCTCTTCGCAATACAGAAAAAAAACATTTACATCTATATTTTAAAAGGATGGATAGATGAATATGCCCTCCTGACTTTCCTAATGTTAGGCAGAAGTCTAAATTTGCAGTGCTCTGTAAAAGATTAACTACTAAATGAAAAAGAAGTGCTGGATGGAAATTTAGAAGTCCAAAAACACCCAAGAGGCATAACTATAATTATTGCTAAAGGAAGCTGTTTAAGACCAAAAAATACATTTCCATTAACAATCAAAATCAGTTTTGATTGCCTTTTTCTCAAGTTTTCAATGAATAACCTTTGATGATAGCACATGATAATGATTCATTGGAAACAAACTAATTTGTATTTCAAAAGTATGCATATTAAAAAAAGAGTCAGAAATCATACCAATGAAAATCAAATGCCAGAAGATGCAGAGGACTGTTTGGAGATGAATAATATTCCAGAATAAAAGACTCACTATGCGAGTTCCTCCTGTACTCGTGCATACAGTTTTACAGAAGAATGATATTAAGATGTATTAATCAAAGTAATTTATGCTTTGCTTTACAAGATATAAATCCCTCCAAATTGTACTATCTACTCACTGTTATCAAAAGTATATTTGGTGGGAAAAGCACCACTGAATACAGAAAAGCTGTAAAACCTGTCTACAGAATACACAACAGATATACATCAGCTCAAAAGTTGGATGACAAAACGCAGGGTTTTTACGGAATTTCTCCATGCCAGGAAAATACACTTTAGTTTATGGGAAAAGGCTGCAGTGTATCCTTATAACAACATAAATCTTCAGAACCCTTATGATGATATCTAATTTACGTGGCTGTCACTGGAAAATGTGGTATAGTGAATTATACACAATACTAAGCTTAATTATGAACAGTAACCTAGAAATCTTGATTAGAAATCATTTGCTCACGACATTCAGAGTCTGTAAAAACAATGATGAATTTATATAGCACACAGCAATGCCAAATAAATTATTCCTAGAAAATCAAAAGGAAGGTATAGATTATATAAGAAATTATTTCTTTAGATCGCTGCCAAATTTTAACTACACTATCAAATACAGAGTCAAAGTACAAGAGCAGCAGTCTGCTTTACATAAAAATAGCTCCCTAACATTGATATCAATTCTTTCCATCTTCAAAAGCGGGCCTTTAAAAACTGCTGGCCAGATCCAAATGGCGATGCAGAATTGGACGTATTTCATCAGCAATCCCCTGACAGAAGTTCTCAGATGTGTTGCCATTCCCACCACTACCACCGCACTTTTTCACTCTACTCCAGCTACTTGAATATAGGTTTTCAGAAGGATGTGGGGTAGAGAGGGGCCTTCCCAGCACACTTCAGAACCCCTCAGAAGGGCAGGTAAATGTTCAGTACCCTTCTAGCTTGCATGTGTTTAAGGCTTCTCACAAAGGGTAGCCCAGTTGTGCTTGTCAAATCTCAGAGTTTCTGTCGCTCTTGCTGCAAAAGGGACACTCAGGATGACTACGCTGTGACATAAAACTAAATCAAGGAAGGTTTGATGTGATCAGATGATCTTTAAATGAAGGAAAGTCTCTGAGAAATAGTATTTTTTAACATTAGCATTGCTTCATCTTGAGTGTAAAGTAAACGCAAATAAAGTTAAATTATAAAGATCACTTGCATCATTTTACATAAGGGAAAAATTCATCATCAGTATTATGAAGCATTCACCATTTTACCCTAGACAAGTCCAGTCCCTAACTTCTTAAGCAAAACCCTCTTTCAGCTGAAGAGACCCCCTGAACTATACTATTTTATTTCACAGAAAGACTTTATATGTAGAAAAAGATTACATAAATCATTATTACAACAGTAAACATGTAAATTCTGATCAATAAGTACTTGCCTCCCCCTCCCCCCAACACTAACAGCTGTAATAAAGCTTTAAATGTAAAGCTGAGCACAACCAGCCATAAAAGTATGTAAAATAAATGAGGATAACATAATGAGCGAATCCAACATTCATCTCATAAATATAACATAACGACCACAACTAAAATGTCAGAGAATCTAATAAATCAATATGGTAGGACAGAGCTATCTTTACGCTTAGCATACATAAAAATATATTTACATGCAGGCTTTTTTTTTTTTTTTTTTAAATCAAGGATCAAACAAGAAATATTATAAGAAACTTAACTCCTTATTCACTTCATTATTTAAAATTTGATGCTATTTTTATTTTGGTTTTCTTTACAACTGTAGAGAGCAGACAACAGCTTTTCTCCATGAAAATAACAAATCAAATTATATTATTAATTACCATATGAAGCAAAATAAAAGTATTTGTTCAGCCCCTTGAATGGACAATTCAGAGATACTGTTTGAAAGAGTATCTACAAGAGCAGGTGGAGAATTTTGTATAAATTTAAAAATTTTTAGAAAGCCAGATGTTTTGAAAATCAATTTATGCCAGCACACATTTTCTTAATATCATCTGAGAATTTACATCAGGTATTTAAGTACAAGTTACACAGTAGCTGCAATACTAAATCTATTTTATCTGCTATTTTGAAAACATCAATGCACAACAGCACGATAACAAACAAAACATTGTGCAGACTCAACAAAAGCCAGCTTTATCCTAACCCTATCCCTGATTCAATTTCAAATTCAACAAGTGTTGAGATCCTAATGTCTTGTTAGTATTTTAAGGACATAAACCACTGAGAGCCCACAAGATATAACAAGATTTACAAGATATTGCAGCACATACTAACCAAAACTCATTCTGTGTCTCTGAACTGGACTTTTGCTCAAGCTTTTGCATTCTCTTGCCATGTTGTTCCACCAAGTGACACCCATGGCATCAGTGGAAACATGTCGCAGTAACGCCGCTGAAAGGCACAAGATTGGCATTAGAACAGCTGGGACATGGACACAGCAGGTCAATGTTTCCCTTGGTTTGCCTCCACCACTTAGGGAACTCAGCATGGGAGCAAAAGACTTTTATTTGGCTTCAGTACACCACTCTCAAAATGGTCACTTCTGCTGTTCATCAGGATTATGTACTATTTATTGAGCTACAGCCCTGTTTTTACTAGAAGGGCTGTGCAATCAAATACACATCATGAGACTGTAGCCAATGGCTGTTGACTTCCAAGCATTCAAACACATCATCCCAGGCAATAAACAAAAATTTCTACACACTCCTTACAACCAGGTATCTCCAACAGGGAGAGCAGGGAAGACCATGCTTCCCTATTATAGTGACTTTTAAAAGTGTCTACATAGACATTTAATCTAAACTAGACATTAATTATTACAGCCAGAATTAAACACTAAGTTACACAATTGCCTGCATTATACCCTGATGGCTCCTCTACCATAGCTTGAGTTCTTTCTCAGGTGTTCTGTGGTTCGGTGTCACTTACTATTGTAATGTAAAGAAGATTAGCACTGTCAGTCATTTTTGTCTCAGATCAGTTAGTAAAACTATTATCAGTTACTATCCAAGTCTGGACATCGTGGAAGTATCTTTTCAATACAACTACTAAACACTTTCCAGTAGATTCCGCTTTACTTATCTGTCAGTGCCTTGTGGGGAAGCCTTACAGGGAACCTTACTCCCACAGTCAGGAAATTAATTACTTGCTTAAACTTCCTCCTATAGCAAAAAAAAAAAGGTATTTTCCTCTCTCAGCCACCACTGTTGTCAACCCGAAGAGTTGTGTAAGTCTTGCCATCTTCTAGACTTCTCTTCATGCTGCCTTTCTCTCACAGAGACCACAATGGAACTACTTAAACATTTATCAAATTTGCCTTGCAACAAAAATCACTACACAGGTTAAGTAACTGTTCTTGAAGTTAGCAAGAGAATCAAATTCATCATCTTGTATCAAAGCGTAAGACAGCAATTTTCTAAGGATTGTCTCTTTCCTAACGAGAAAAGACAGAAGAAAGTTGGAGACTGTTAGTAGCACCCTATATCAAATAGCATATAGGACATACAGGACTTGCTAAGTGGATCAATGCAATTAAAATGAGGTACCTCCTAAAGCAGAATGGCAGCTAATAGGTTTTTTCAGTAAAAACACAACATTGCCTTCTTTTGATTCTTAACTTGTATACAAGTCTGTAAAATATGAACACAAATTCATCTAAAGTACATCTAACTGAAGGGAAATCTTCAGGACACTGCACTCAAATATGACAACATAGACAGTCAAAAATGAGAAATCCTGACACTAGACCAGGGAAGATGTGAAAGAGGCATTGACAATGATGTTCAAGACTGACATTTGCAACCACTTACTGGATTGCTCCCTACACTTATCCATTGCTAATTAGTACTGACACATGAATCAAACACCTTTATCCAAGCAAATCTAATGCAACTTAGGTTTATTTTTAAAATAAGTAATTCAATTACCACAGTAATTGGTCAAGTACAGTTGTTTGCATGTTCTCAACAAAGAACTTTCTTTTGCTCTAGCAATCACTAGATTATAAATAATCATAATAGAAACAGATTGGACCATAGAACTCAAAGCTCACATCTCAAAGACAGCCTTCCTGACTAGCATCACTCGCAGACGAATTCATAAATTACCTGAATTTTGACTTATCCAGATTCTAAAAGCATTCTTTCATTTATTATGAGTAACATACTTGAGCAAACACTGCATGCAACAACCACTCAAATGCATTACTTTGTGTCGGTAGATAAAGACATTTTTACTGTACTAATAACTATATTTCTCTTTCCTTCACCCAGTTTATTATGTTTTAGCTGAGAACAGTGAAAACTTTCTAGTTATTATGAGAAGAGATAGAAGTCCTTCAAAAAAAAATTGGTGACTGCATGCAGATTGCTCTCCTTCACAATGTTACCTCAAAGATAAGGATTTATTCCCTTTAGATCCTCCACAATTCACATGGCTCAAAACTTAAAATACTACTTTATTTGTACCAATAGTTTAATGGTACTCTTGTTTCCAACACTGTCTGTACATTTCAATCTGTCAGTTTTGGGGGTGAGGACGCTATTAAAAGGGCACTTATGGACAGAGTGGGTATGCCGAGGTTTTCAGTTGATCCATGGTACTGAAGTGTAGCAAGTGCACAAGTTAAAAGAAATCAAAGATTAAAGCCCTACCATATTACAAACAAGCCTTTACAGGTATTTAGATCTTAAACTGAATAAAAACTTTCAAATTCCCAAGACAGTCACATCTATTAGGCAATAGGAATAGGAACTCTAGACTCATTTAGACAGAGTTTTAGAATTCAACAAATTCCTGGAATGAGGAATATTTTTGCATATTAAGTTGCATTGATTAACCAAAAGTGTATAATACTGCCCATAAAAAGAGAAATAATGTGCAAATATAATATGAGAAAGTTTAATTTTCAGGAGTAAGGAGATGGGCATGTTCGAAAGTGCAAGTTCCAGTTTCATTGCCCCACATTTTGGTGCTTTTCCCAAATAGCTAAAAAACATACAAGAACCTATCTAGTTCCCAGATCTATTGATAAATGGAAGATCCACCACACAGAACTGCAAATGAAAATAACCATTGAAGTTGTCATTGGTTTTCAGAAAGAAAAAAAACTCACAGTACACCATACAGGTATGTCTAAATAAATGAAGTCACAAGAGAGGAGTGCAGGAGAGAAGAACACTGCAGTCAAAATTATTTTCATATCCCACAAGTTTCAAAGCATTTGTGGCAAACTGGGAAAATATTTGACTCTGCTTTCTGTTCAGTTTTTCCTCAGAAAAACATATATTTAAGCAGAGTTACATAAGCATAAGTAATCATAGTACATGTTTTATGATGCCTCAGTAGAAAATAACATGAAGTCATATTTTCTGTGGAGAGAGGTAGAAGTCCCACACAATACATATTTATATGCCTTGCTCTCTCCATAATTGGTTGTCTAGTGCACAGATCAAGTATTGACATAAAATCAGATAAGCACACATGAAGTAAAAGCCTGGTACTGAGTCTAACCTTTTATATGCTATACTTCTATATATATTATTTATACATATTTTCTTGAACATGTACAGACTCTTCTCCCTGTTTTTCTCTGTTGTATACACTTTAATCCTTTTTTTAACCATTTCCTTTCAGTCTTTCTCACCTACATATAATACTGTGTTTCCCATATAAGGTCAACATCTATAAGCAGTTTAGATCACGGAAGACATGAAAAGCTGGAACTATATTCTAACACCCACAAGAGTAATGCCATTGTTCTGCATTTTCCAAGGAATGTCCTGTGACCATTCATCTTCTCTCTGATTCAAAGCAATCTACTTCTATTTCATTAAATTACTGGTGATATGAACAAAGACACATTTGGGCATAATCAAATGATACACATAAGGAGTTTCCAGCACAACAAAGAAAAATTAAGATATTGTGCAAGGAGTGTTTAATAACTCCAGAGAGAGCATAGTGGGTTTTTTAAAACCCTGTAGATATGTCTTCTTATCTAAATATACAAAAATGCATAGATAAACTACAACAGAAATACGTATACACTTTCTGCAGGAAGCGTTTACATGTCATTCCAAATTCTTGTAATGTGTTGTTTAGACAAATGCACAGTGCAATTTTAAACTAAACTTGTCTGCGTGCCCATTTTTTTCTTGCTCCAGACTTTTCCATTGACAATTTTCTTATTGCCATGTAATTATATCTAGCTAATAAATGAGAACTCCCTCAAGTCCGAATCGACTGGAGGAACCCTGCCTAACAAGAACAGTAGGTTGAGCTTCAGACTGACCAATGCATAATTGTTATGCAGCTATTATTCTGACCAAATAATTTTCTTACAGGAATGTCTGCTGCTTTCATTAACCTACACTTTTGGGTACACTCTCTTCTTTGCAGCAGTCATCCTACAAAAGGTGGGTTACTTAAGAAACAATTAGGTGCGTATACAAAACAATTTGCAGGCAGTCTTACTCCTTCAGCTTCCTAAGTGAAGTGCCTTTCAAGGCTGATTTATAACACTGTCGTCTTCAGAAGGCAAAATAATTAATAGGAGCACGGACTTCTAATTTCAGTGACTTCCAGAGAAAGTGGATTTCATTTGATTTATGATGGCCGGTGACTTTGCATTTTATCAGTTCATTCACTCATTATTTATGCTGATGACCAATTTCAATGGGTCGCTATCATCTAACTCGCTACTAATCAAAGAGAATTAGGGTTCACTGCATTATTTAGAAGCCACTAATTTATCTTCAGAACAAGTATCAAGAATAGTTTGGGGCCTTCTACACCAAGAAGAGGCACAGCTGGCAAAGTCACAGCATTTGCTTGGTATTACAAATGAATGTCATAGGGGCTACTTGCAAGAACTACTACTTTTTACAGAAGTTTCAGAACAGGCAGACTGTATAGATAGAAGACAAATATGAAACATTTAAACAATAAAATTAAACACTCTCCTTCTGACCTCCTATGTCAAAATATTTAAAATATGTGTTTTCTGTTCCCTTTGCAAGCAATTCAAAGATGCTTTATTTAAAAAATTCTCTCTCCTTCTCTCTGTTAACTAAATGGAAATCTTTGTACCAAAACAATCCTAGATGGCACATTTCTCATTTTAAAACCATTTGAATATATTTCTAGACACAAGAAAATAGATCAAACTGAAACTTAAACATACAAAAATTGAGTTTTATCAGCGAGCAATAATATCAAATCATAATCAATCATTTGAGGAAAAAACTCCCCCATGAGAGAGGGGAAAGAAAAAAATCAGCTGCCTGTTTTGCTCTTGGTGAGCAGAGCACAAAAACCTCATTTTAGTATTTGCACTTTGCTACAAATTTATCGCCTTTTTTTTTGCAGGGTTTCCGTACAGCCCACCTCACGCAAACCACTCAAAAGGCAGTTCCATCTTTGGGAAGAGGTGCACAACCTTTCTAAAACAGGGGAAGTACGTGGCCAGTAAGTTGGCAGAAAGGCAGCAATATGTGCCAGGTAACAGTTTTGGACCTTCCCCTAACAGAGCAAAAGCCTTTACTTTGTATTACGCAAGTTTCAAATGCTAAGGTGGGGAAAATAGATGGGAGAAATAAAACATTGAGTCTAGAGAGGTGCAGAAAACCAATGATTTACTGGGGCCTCCACTCACACTCATGGGAGTCTTCCTGAAAATATCATCCACTCCTCCTTAAGAAAATCAGATGTTTAAATGTGGAAAATTAGAGACTTCCAAGGCTTCTCCATAATCCCAACACCCCTAGGGCAAGAAGAAAAACTGTCACCTTTCAAGCCAGAGGAGGAGGGGACCAGCATCAGTGTTTTCCACTTCTCTTACTCATTCCCCGCAAGCAGGTAAGGTGTCAAAAGATGGGAAGCGATGACACTCCAGGAGGAATTAATTTTTACCCCCTCTATTTATTAAAGGGACGTGAAACAGCCCCAAGCAGCTGCCATCCCCATGTGTTCACTGGCACTCAAAACCAAACCCCTGGCCTTGCCTGGCCCCAGCTGCCCCAAGAGAAAAAATCCACACGGGGTTGGTGGTGGCAGCAAAATAAACCTTTAACCCATGCAAGCAAAGCCCCTCTGCTGCTGGTGTCTCTTTCCTAGTGAGTTTAACTGGGGCCTGTAGAGGGGTCTGCCATATCTTCCAAGCAAAAGGGGCATTCAAGGTGAAAAATAAAACACTGCCATGTTCCCAGGCAGAAAAAACCAAACAAAAACAAACACACACATACACACAAAAAACTCAAAACACAAACATGTTAACAACATGACATTTCAAAATATGTATTTTTCACACACTTCATAGAATAATAAAATATCCTAAGTTGGAAGGGACCTACAAGGATCATCAAAGCCCACTTAAAAGACTCTCCAATCCTAAAAGACTGCCATTTACAGAAGTAAGATGTTTAGCAGTAATTTCTCTAAATACTTTAATTAACTTTTTAATTTTTTTTTAAACAAATTCTTCATTCCCTGCTGTGTGAACTGGGGTTTTTTTTACCTCAAACATGCACACATGCCCTGCTGCCTGCCCATATACACTTGCACATAGTCTGAGGCCAAGCCACTGGGACATGAAAATCAGAAAAGTAAAAGCTGAATAATCATACTAACACACGACACTGAGACAAGACTCTAGAAGGAAAGAATTAGGAAATAATTATATAAGGCTACCAGTTTTATTGGATGAAACTGGTATTTTTGTTGCCAAACAATAATTACCAACTGATTGAAATGACTAAGTAGCCATTCAGATTAGTGTTCATCAGAGTTTTGTTCACATAAACACAACATGCTCATCATACTAATGATCTGAAATAAAACCCATGACTTGGCATAGTTTTCTGCACCATAACACAATTTACATTTCCTTGCTAGCAAAATCAAGCTGAAACACTGCAAACCAGTCTGTCTTTACACTGGTTTGCATTTTCTTTGCTGTCAATAAGCATTTAAAGGATTTTTCTCAAACAAGCATTTACACCTAACTTGCCACAATTAAGTCACTTCTGTTAGTAAAAGTTGACTGTACATTAAAACCTCCTATTTAAATTTCCTCAATATATCAGTAAGGCTATAATCTCTTTTTTCTACTAACAAATGTATTTTTATGAAAAAGGAATTATATCAATGAAATCTGCAAATTTAATGGAAGTTTAAAAATATAAGTCTTCAGTCTAATGACAGCACACCAAGTCCTTAAAACATAATACTACGAAAAACAGTCTTATGTGTACAGTTCTCCTTGCAGGAATCAAAGTGAATAATTCTTTTTTTTTTTTTGGTCAGTTGTTTGTTTTAAAATTTTTAATTTGCAGACAAAACTCACAAATGGTCTATGACATATAAAAGTGCTCACTTCAGAAATCCATTTCTATAGCCAGCACTAGGTCAACATTCAGAGTGCATGAAAAAAACCCTAATCTACAGAAGTTAACATAGGGGATACCAGTACAAATGTGAAAATGGGAGGATGGTAAAAGATCAGGATCTTTGTAGCATTTGCATCACCTGCGCATTACATAAATGAAGTTTCATTAATCTGCTCCAAGTATTGAGAAGTGAAGTCTCCTGAATCTCTCATTCATACGGACAACATAATAAGGAAATTTATGATTTATGAAAATCCTGAGTGAAAGAACACCTATATACTTATAATATGTCACGTGAAACTAGAAAACCCCACACTACCTTCCCAAGGAACAAATTCCTTAATGAACAGAGAAGAACAATGCAAGACAAAGGTGCGAGAAACAGCTTTCAGTAGTGAGTAAAATAAAGAAATTATTTTTTCTGTGCTGAAAAAAATCATGATACCTACACGAATATGTCCACTAAGGCCAAGAACTGAAATACACATCATTAAAAACAGATATATATATATATATATATATAGGAAAAATGCTCCAAAGAACAGTTTACAGCAACCGTGGCAGCAAAATCCATGAACAATTGCAAAGCCCGTAGACCAGTGGAAAAGATCTTACTGCTCTGGGATTTCCATAAGTACTTTCTGCATGGCTCCAAGACCATTTCTTTATGAAGTAAAAGATGCACCACAAACCATAACTGGATTAATCTCGGCAAAAGAAACAAGTTTTACACTAGCTAAAAAAAATCTTAGATCTTTTAGAAAGGGATATGCTTCATGACTGAAATTCATGTCTTAGCTTTGCACACTAGTACAACCTTCAGACTCTGAAGAGGTCTCCCTTACTTGTACATAAGTCATTGTCATAAACCCTTAAACTCCCAAATTCAAAACAAAAGCGAGAAAACCCCAACCCAAAATCTTAGACCCAAACCAAAAAAGAACCTTCAAAAAAACCAAACCAACAAACATCCCAACAGTTTTAAACAAATGGGTTCAGTGGGGAAGAATGTGTCCTCAAAGGAAATTTAAACAGTGCTTCTCAAAAGATATTGCTGTTTTTCACCTGATTTGGCACATTCTTAGAATTGTAAAATAGCTGTCTGATTTAGATATTTTTTAGAAACAATTCTTAGTAATTATATATTTAACAATGCTATGAATTTGCATCAAACTCTCACTTTCTATATTTTTCTCCCTAAATAGAGATATTTTGCATTCCCAAAAACTGAACAAATACGTTTTTAGACTCCTTCAAGCAAGCAGCTGTAAAACTTCCATTGTTCATGAAATCCTGCATATGTACATCCCCAAGTCCCCTCTTCCATTCAATATATATGAAAATGCAATTTACTGTACGTCAAATGAAAAATGCAGTTTTCAAATGCATGACAACAGGTGCTAGTTAAATGATCAGACACTATTTGTTACCTAGTCTCTTACTCTCATTTGCAGCATGATAAATTGCATTTTAGCAGAGCACTGCGATCTAAGGGGTCTTGACATGCTTTTATTGATTTGCATAGGTTATATGCATGTATTCCTGTTTGTAGGCAAATAGTGCCACGAGTAAATTCAAGTCACCGTGCCTCTGTTTCAAGAAAATTGCAGTCATCACAGGGGAGCCAAGATGGAGTGAGGTTGGGTAAAAGAGACACATGCAGCCCATTGGAATCTTAGAACCTCTATTAAGATTTATAGGCTGCAGGATTCTTTTGGGCTTCAACATTATTCTTAGTAAACCCTTTTCGTCTTCAGCTGTTTATAAAAACTGGCAGCTTTAGCAAAGACAGAAGCTTACGTTGTAGGTAGCACAATTTAACATAATAGTGATAGCCTGTCCTCTAAATATCCTGATACTGATTTTGAAGGAGAAACAGTGCATATCCTCGATTCCCTTTTACATAATTTGAAAGGTTTTCTCACTACTAAGCAGTAATCTTCCCACCTGCGTTTCCATAACACTTTGTGGCCCCCATTAGTTGAGATTAGTTAATATATCTGTCCTCTTTTACCTCTTTCCAAGTCAGGCAGTATCATTACTTCCCTCTTAACAAGAAGAAAAGTATGCTGCACAGAAAGTTCAAATACCTTCCCTACGGGGTAAAAATAACAGCTCTAGAATAAGGAATTGAAACTTCCATGCTGGTGTTTTCTTCAGGGTGGGAACGACGTGATCCACCATCACCACAGTTTGCAGATAATTCCCTTAGTTTGGTATCAGCACATGCACACATGCCAGCACTCAGCCCATCAGCTGAAAAGAGAGCTGCTGGAACATCCACAATACCCCCACACAGGACGATTATCTCTACCCATGCACACACATCGTTTTGTGTCACAAATGTTGGAGCTGGCATGACATGCTCAGACTGGTGTCAACCTATACAGGCTGCTGATCCAATCACTTCCTTGTAAATTTGCACATTACTGATAAAGGTTCAGGTTACTGGGGGAACTGTTAATCTATCAGGAAAAGGATTTAGACTTGACAGGCATACTTACACCTCAGAGTATTCAAGGAGCTCTTATTTATATGTTATTTCAGTACTTAAAATTTATTGAAGAACTGTTTCAGTGTAGTAGTTTAGCATTAATTTTGATGGAATTCAAGAATTGTATTGCCCTCTCTGTCTTGTACCCAAAACCTAAAGCAAATCAAAATTAGATCTAATTGTAAATTTAAGCTCTGAAAAAGGAACACACAACAAATATTAGAAAAAACATGGGTTAAAAATTAGAGCAATACAAAATGTAGCATCTCAGAAAACATCCTAATTTGACTTGGATACTTCCATTCTTGAGTTACTAATAAATTCTAACTAGAACTACTGCATGTAGGCCCCAAATAAAATCTAAAATAATTGCCCACGTTATCAATTTTATTTGCCTACAAGTTTCTCAGTTTATGAAGATTCTGTTGTATGTTTCTCAACAAAGAATAGACTACAGATTGTGTTTACAGGGACTATAAAATTTAACGTATAAGCACAATAAGATGAACTCCAAAAAACATTTTTGCTTCCTGTCCACCCAGCATGTTTCCATACAGTTTAGCAGATGAAAATGATGTACTGACTGAGGAAAGGCACAGCAGGGTAAGAACTATATCTAATTTACACTTAAACTGGGAACTCACTATTGAATATGATGGTTTTTTAAGATTAATTCTACTTGGAAAAGCCACGATGAATACAGGAACACTGCTAAATATTCTTTTAAATTGACACAGAAAGCTGTCCCCTTTGGAATATCTGTAACAGACAAATGACGATCCCATAAATTTATAACTTCAATATTACATGATTTTGCTGAAGTAGTATTTATATAGTTCTGTCTAGGAGATTCACAGGCCAACTACCTTCAGCTTCAGCTGCTCATTTGTGTTTCCACAATAAGCCTTCAATGGGAACAACTGTTTGTGGAGTTACATGACAACAGAGAAATGCAACAGAGAAATTATATGACTAGGAATCCTTTTTTTCTTACATCATTTTTGACACAGACCAGTTTCTGATCCACCATTCAGCCCCTACCATAATAAGAATGAAACAACTGAAGGACAATGAAAGGATAGGATAAAATGTTAAGGACCCATGTAAGGCAGCACTGCTCATCAGATTACTGCTTATTAACTTAAATTTTCAGTGACAAAACACACAGAAATATTTAATGCAGAATAAAAAGATTACAAGTGCATCTGTGGAACAGGAGAAAAACAATGACCAAAGGAAGATAGAAGAATAAAAGTAAATAATGCAACACCGTAACAACAGGCCCCTGTCAAATCTTGTATGCACTATGCATCAGAAGAATTTCAAAAGGAAATCTGAAGAGGTAAAATGAAGTGGTTTGTTAAATGCTTTTGGGAAAGTAAGAGACAGCACAGTGGAAAGAATACATTCCATCTTTAAAACAGCTTGTATACGGGCAAATTAACAGAATTTTTGTTCTGATATTTTTCAAATCATTTATGCACCTAAGCCACTGTCAATCAGTTCCTTCAAGCCATTTAGTTAGAGAGAAAGCAACAATATCTCCAGTTCCCTGAATGAATTCTTGCCTCCTGACTTTCACCCTCAACACCCTTCTTTATTTAAATCTCAAAAATGGTTCCTGGAATATGAATATGGAATATGGAAATGATCTTGCATATTACCACTCTGTCAGTGAAAACAAATTCTGATTTCAGAATATCAATATTGCCTCTACTTAGCCTACTGGGCTCCTTCTCTAGCCCCACGTTCACATTCATAGGCAGCCAAGGTGCCAGAGGTTTTGCCTACTAGAGCAAACTTCTAGAAAAAAGTCGTAATTCAAAACCCGTGATTTTTACTCAGGCATTGACAAAGGATGGTGCTCAAAAGGAGTATCTACCACTCCCCAAGCCCACAAGCATTCCTTCCCCCAGATATAAAAGACCAGTTTGTATGTCCCTCCCATCCAGGAGACTAAAAATAAGCTACCAGAAGTGGCCACAAGCACAGTGCTTTACCACAGGGAAAGTCTCTTTTTAGGCAAGCAATTAAGCACACCTAGAACAGCCCAGCAATTTGACTAGGCAATAACAGTTACATGAAATCAAAGCACAGAAAGGTATGATATTAGCAAGTATGCCAGCTGATTTCCCCTCATTACAATCATCTTCCTGTTAAAAAGGATCTAGGATAGTTTTTCTTTCCACAAAAAAAGAATTAAAAAAAAAAAAAAAAGAATTCTGTGTACCTTGTAAAGACAAATAAAGTTTTCAGAAAATAAAGGGTGGGGAAAAAAAAAGAGAGAGAAGAAAGTGGATTTAGAAGTTTTATATTACAAAATTCAAGTCTGCAGAACACAGAAGGGCTCTTGGGATTTATTGCTAAAGACCTTGCCTCTGGTACAAATCACCTATTTGTATGAACCTCAGAAAAGATATGAAAGATTATTCAGTTCTCCCTTATGAGAGGAATTTAACTTTTTTGGCATAATATTCCATAATGCTTCTACACAACATCTTCACTAACACTTCAAAAGCTATCAAAAATATAACAAGAAAAAGATCATTAATATTAAAAAACAGAGATGAACAAATTAGAATAAGTGGCACTGTGAAGTTACTGGTTTTCTCCCCCTCTCCTTCGGCTTTGTCGAGAAAAAATTAGGACTGTTTGACGAACTATTCATTTGCTGGTGTAAAATACATAAAAGAGGACATTTCCCTTCTGGGACGTGTCTGCACAGGGGATGCAGGCCTTTACACAGAGAAATATATTGGTGACCACTGTACACCTCTCCCAGTTATGGTACTTCAAAACCAGATTTTTCCCATATTTCTGCTTTCTTCTCCGCTTGTTTCAAGGCCACCTTCCTCCAACTTTCACTGAAGCTGCAGTGCTGTAAAAATTTTTTGTACTTACAAAAATTCCCACGTGAATATTTGGAACACACTTGTTGTGCAAGGCTAATACATAGGAAAATTCCCAGAAAGCTGGCCAAAAACTTCAGGAGTAGAGTGCCTAGCTCATGAAAATACATGGGAAAACCTTAAAGCACCATTTTGTTTTCAAGAGCATGCCTATTGCTGTAAAAGACTGTACTGATTTTTACATAAATGACTAATAATTAACATGAACTAGAACACTGAAAAAAACAAACCCTCTGATATACTAAGGGTAAGCATTTTATAGTTGTAGACAACCACCACAAAAGCAGCTCTCCATCATGAAAAGAGGATTGTTAGGTACTTGTAAAAGTCAACTTGAAATTATATAGTTTATCACTGCAGAAGAAAGTACCAAAAAAAGATCAAAAGAACTTTAAAGTTGCGGTAAAGATAACATGCACTCCTTCAAACCTTTTGGACATCAGGAATTAAAATCTTATGCAGGGATAAACATTGCAATTAACATTCAAGACTGAAAATTTAAGAAACTCCTGGAAAGATGACAATATATAAAGGAATTTTCTCACACAAACAGAGAAGGAAAAAATCAGCGTTAGCAGTTAAAGCTTCAGAAAGGTTAATTCCACAGATCAAATGGGTTTTCAAGGCATTCTTTGTACATTGAGACCTTTATATTTGGAAGCTTGACAAATAAAGGCACGCTGGGAGGAAAGAAAGTAGCCACGTCAAACCACACGTGCAAGCTCACAAAAGTGACATGCCATCACCATATGTAAACAGGAAATCTATCTACATTTTAGTAGCCCTCTATCTAAACCCCACTCCCTCTGGAAAAAGTCTGTTCAGCAGTATTAGAGCACACACACTTTGTTTGTGCTTATTAAATAAAAAGAAAGGATCACCTTCAACCATATTAATGATGGACTGGTGGATGAAGGATGTCTGTGAAAATTCACAACATCTGTTTGCTCCACTCTCTTCTCAGTGTGCTGCACCTATTCCTCATGCTTAATGATGCTCATCCACTCTGCAAGTTTTACGAACAAATGTGTGTTTAGCCACATTCATCATTCTGAATGAGCGTTCTTGATGAAGCATCCACTGGCCTGTTTCGCTCTTTCTGCTACACTTTAACAAATGACAACTGCTCTACGTATTTTTCATTTGTTAAAAATAAAAAGCTAAGTGAAGAATAGGTCCAGCAATTTTTTTTTTTACTCCTCTGTTAACTTTACTGGAAAATGGAATACAACTTGCATTTAAACTGCATGCAAGTTCACATGCACAAATCTAAATGGTGCATACAGATGGATAGCATTTTAAAAATACAGCAGAATGCAGTGTAGCATAACAGACACATTCTATCCCACACCAACAGGACTGGTTCCATCTTCTTATGAAGGTGATGTATTTCTCACTCTGATCAGCTTGGGGACTGATTCTGTGATGTTCACAATGCCTTAACACAAGACATTTGGCATCTTTTGGTACCAGGCCAGCAATACATCACAGTGGACATCTGCCTTCCGTTTTCCAGCTTTCCTCCTTTAAAGCACACCAATATTTAAAGACATATTTCCCAGAAAATGAGCTTGCTGTAAATGTCACCCTAGACATCAATTGTGAATAGCAATGCATATCAAATCTATGATTTTTTTTCCAGTTAGGAAAAAAAACCTCTAAAGAATATTAGTAAGCAATCAGAGCAAAAGAATCAAATACAACACAAGAAAAAAAAAGTGTTCAGAAAATTTTAAATGTGGAACATCTTTGGAAGCTGTCTTCCAGAATTTAGAACAACTCACAATTCTTATTTCCATTAGTACACAGAAAAATTGAAATGTCCATCCCAATACCCATTTTCTTAAGCACATCTTTACAAGATTACTGATGCAGTATACAGCGGAAGCTTCTCAGGCTCATCTTCTGGTAGTATTTTCTATGTTTGCAGAAACTATACAGATTAAATGAGGGGTTTTTCCTGCAGCTTAATGCTATTTCTTTGCTTTACTGATTGAGCCTTTGAGAGCCCCTTTGGGTCCGTACTGGTTGTCTGCACTCATCTGTATCAGTAACACCCAGGAGGCCAGTGGGTGCACTGGATGGAGCAAGTTGCATTCTAAAACATCAGTGACCTCGCCTATGAACAATGTTTATTGCAAGACAGGCATCTAAGACACAGGCAAGTATTGGGGTTCTGGTTTTCATGTTTCCTTTTTAATAACTAGGTTGGGGGGAAAAGTGGATCTTGTAAAAGGATCCTAACAAATTTTGCAAGAGGCTGCCTTACAAGAAATTCTACAATTTCCGTTGAATAACAAACTTTTGATAGTTCTCAATGAAATAACTGGGGACCAAAAGAAATGAAGGAGAATATTTTGACTCTCTACTATAAGAAAAAACCCTCTATTTATGAAAAAAATCAAACCCTAATCCTAAAATCATTATGTCCAGGCCAAAAAAAAAGGCATGACAATTCAGTAAGAAGCTGTAACTCAGGGAGTAGGATCAAACAAGTAGAACTTCTGAGATATTGAAGCTATTTGAAAATTATGTAGTGCCTATGAATTTTTTAAAGACAACCAACAGATACAATTGCCAAATAATTTCTTACTAAAGCAGACAGAAGTCCTCCATTAAAACCTCTCTCTTAAACACGCTATATTAGCATATACTAATAAAGTTACTAAAATTAGCATTTCTTCTAAAAAATATAGTCTTAAACTTGTATGTCAAATTATATCAACTCCTTAAACTTAGCGAATGGCTAACACTCAACTGGGCAATGAGTGGAGAGGAATTAATTACCAGAATTCAGACTTCCACTCCAACTTGGCAATGACAGCGTATTATTTTGATGATACGCAAATTCTATAAAAGTAAATCCTACACTAATGGCATGGTTGGGCAGTGAAATGCTACCTTATCCTGTTCAGGAGACGTCACATAACTTAGAAGGCATCAGAACATTAGATAAATAAAAACTAATTGAATCCTCTAAAAATTATATCCTGTTTTACCAATATTTTAAAGCAAAAACTAGTATCAGCTCACTTCCACTTTATCTGAAGTCATTAAGTTAGAGACATTAACCACTAAACTTGCCACAAAGCATAATTCTTAGCAAGTTATGTTCCATAACAAAAATGCGTGATACTATGGAATACAGATAAAAATGTACTCAAATTCAATAGAAGTTGTTATAAATCAGCATGCAATGGTGTACCTTTCACAAATTAGTACAATGTGAAAAGAAGATCATGAAGTTTAAAAAACTATTTTTTTTTGGAAAAATGTAGCAAGAACTTCCTGAGATCTCTCAACACAGATTAAAAAACAAGGGCAGAGGAATACTATATAGTAAGTTAAATGAAATACATAAAAACAGAATCACTAAAATTTGTAAGAAATTGCAACCAAGTCTGTTCAGGCTCCTCTGAGGTTTAAGTACTCAAGGAATCCATTATGAAGCTTAAAAGGAAATTGTCCATGACAAATTTATAAACTATATAGAAAATATTCCTCTTCAAATAACTACAATAAACACTGCAACAGAACTGATAGCAGTTGTGTATTTTTGTTATAAAAAAGAATTTGTAATTATAAAAAAATACAAATTATAGCTCCTTAAAAAGAGTGCCTCTGATCATCATATTTCAGAAATTAGGCCCCACAGAGGATTTTTTTTTTAATATAAAAAATTAATTCACATTTTTTGCTAAAAATGCTTTTTCTCTACTATAAAACAGATCTGTATCTGAAAATAGAAGAAAGGACTTATGCAAAAATCACCTCAAGGGGATCATTATAGAAACACAAAAAGTAATTTTCTACTAGAATTGTAAAGTGCATTTTCAATAGATGTTTAAAAATACGGCGACAAAATACATAAAACATACAAATGAATGGGATTTAATACAACTGCAATAATTTAAATGGTATCCTTATTTAAGTGACAGACAAAGTTCCTGGAAGAAAGGGAAACACACCTTTAGGTAATTTAAAATTAGAGCAATATTAAAATGGATAAATGTATTTTATACCATGTAGATACACAGCCATCATTTATTCTCATGAGTTATGTATGCAGAGAATATCGATATTTCATGAGACTTCCTGAAATAAATCCATAGTCAGAATGACTCACTTGGCAGAAAAAAGAATCATGGGGAACAAAGGAACAATATTGAAAGCAACAAGTACAATTCCATCGCTCTACAAACACGAGAACCCGAAAGTCCGGCTGGTCCCGCTCTCTCTCGCCCATGCAGAGCAGCAGTGAGTGCTGGGTGTGCTCATCCCCCAGAACTGAACAGGAACATCTCCTCTGCAGCTGTCAATGCACCCTCCCATGAGTGGCAAGGGAGGCTACAGAACTTGCAGGGCAGGTACAGTCTCAGACAAACGTTAACTCAAACCGCACAATAGGTCTCAAGAAACACATCACAGCGCTTTTGAGAAAATCAGAGCACAAATAACCCATAGATTACTGCAAATTACTCTGACAAAAATAAGTCCAAGCATATCTGACAGTAAAATTACACTCTCCTCAACAACAGTATCCCTTAGGTAATCCCCCTTCTCTCCCCATCCCGAATGTTAAATTGTCTCTTAGCTTTACAACAAATCAAGGCTAAAAGCTGCATACTGGCAGCACTTCTTTTCATCTTACATAAATTTTATTTCCTCTCAATAGCATCAAGTGTGGTATACTTTATGAAGATTATGAAAAGCATCACAAAGAAACAAAATGTAAATGATACAACAATTCAAAGCATACGAAGGGCGCTGTTTCCACTATCTACGAGAACATCAAATAGTTTCTTCCTCTACTGCAGCTTGAGTTCATGCTTTTCCATGGAACAACAATGATAAAAAAAGGTATGGGGTTTATACTTCATTTTTCTCCTCATAGAAGTAAAACGGTTAATATATTTTACATCCCTATTAATATGATGGTATCAGCTGAAGACTACTAATACAGCTAAGTTGCTCATAAAATATTAAAGACAGCACCTAGGACAAGATTTAGATTCTTTAAAATAGGTCTTGTCCAAAGTCTTGCCCTAACTTTCTTATGGATTCAATCAGAGGTTCTATACGACTATTGTTTCTTTTTCCCTTTCTTCCATGCTATATATGATCTTATCCAGCAAGAAAGGCAGGTCATTGTTTTAATTTGTCTGCATAATCAAGCTGACACATAGCCATCTTACACAGAAAAAAACATAGAGATATGAATGGGGACAGGATGTGGTAAGGCAGAAGGTGAAGAACTGCTGAGAGAGGATATCTGTGACTTCTTTAACATACACTTCAAGAAGTGGTTTATATATCCAAAAAACTTATTTCTGATGTTTTCCACTAAGGACAATTCCATATCTTAAAACAGATCCTTTAAGCCTTTCTCCTCCTTATAGCCATAATTTCAATCTAAATGCTGCTTTTCATATTTTTGGGTTATCCTTTAAGAAAGTTCCTCCCTTGTATTTGCAATTGTGCCTTCCCCATTTCCTCCATGTACCCTCAAACACTCTCGAGCTCTCTTCCCGGCAATGTTATGAACAAAGCAATACTGGATATGTATGGCAACAGAGGAAAAAGATATCAAGTACAATCTGCCTGTATAAGGTTCCCAAAACTTCACTGTGCACTACAGATTCCATCTAAATGTATGTCCCTGATCAATCACTTCTCCCCACAGCTGCTTTCTAAGTTCCTTACCTCTGTCTAGAGACTGACTGTGCTGGGGAGACAGTTTAGAAGCCCTCACTCTGATGTGATAGCTGAATTTTCACCAATCTTCTGGTCTTTCCCCAGGTTCATTTTAGTCTCTATTAATCTCTCTGTGTCACTTCCCTACCTCCACAAGTGACCAGGATTCCTCCAGTTTTGCATCTTTCAAACAGTGTGCTGCTTCCTTCCACACCAAGGCATACAGAGAGCTTTGTCAAAGGTCCCCAGACATATTGAAGAACCTGGACCAATTCCATTTATTTACAACTATGAAAAAGTAATAAATAAAACAAATAAATCTTTGGTATTGGGATTGTGTAGTGGGATAGTAAAACACTCAGAACAGGAGGATATATAGCAAAGAGTTTTGGCTGGTTCAGACGATTCAAAAGTGAACCAATGAAAGACTACAGAAACTCTGAGGCTCCGAGATCAAGTGTTGTGTCCTAGTGACACCAGACAAACCTGGCTTCATGGAAGGTTTTCCCATCCAGTATTGAGCATTTCCCTCCTTAAGCTCATGAGTTCCCTGCTGACCCGAAGAAATGTCGAAACTACAAACGACTTCTGCTAAGAAATTTAGGGAGTGCCAAATTAAGACTTGGCTGTGCAACTTCCATGTAGCCTCCTAGTGTATATATTCAAAATACTGCAATAACACAATCATGTTTGCATCTGACATTACCCAGTTCTCTAAATAATAACTTGCCAAGTAAGAACATGGGATGCAAGGACAGATACACAGATGAAGGACCAGAAAACTAGAGAAGCATGGGAACTCGTTGAGCAACAAAGACACAAGAAACAGCCAAGATGGGGTAAACTGACCCTGGGACCTGTTGGGCTCCAACACAAGTACAAGAAAAGCTGGATATGTAAGTAAAACAGTGAAAGAGATCTCACAGCTGACAACCACAATGTCTGGGCTGAGATAAAAACCAGAGAAGACTAAGAATATGACAGAGAAGATTTGGATATCTATTCTTCCCAAAGCGTTTTATCCTAACTCCTCCATAAAAATCAGGACAAAATGCAGGGAACGTGACCACATTTTCAGATGGGCTCTCTGTCAGATTTCCTAATCAGAGCTGAAAAAAATCCCAGAGGTCTGACTTCTCTGAGATGAAAACAAAACCAAAAACCTCACAACATACGATCCAGCAAATAAAAATAACAAAATGGAGGCCAAAACCGATGAGCAGTATGATGTTACCTTGCTCAGCAGTGCTGCCCATGAACCACCTAATATCCAGTACCAACAATGAAAAGCCACATACAACAAGGGGTCAACCTGCTCCATCCAGTTTCACAACCAAATAAAATATAGATAACAGGAACTCTCTAAGGGAACATAAACCCAAGGATACTAGGTCTTATTTGGGTTAGTTGAAGATAAAAGTGCAGTTAATTCTCCCCATTTTCTTGTTGATATATAGCTATAGAAGAATGTCCATCAAAGTAATCCTACTACTGAACTACAAACTTAAGTGCTACTTTTCCATAACTCCAGACTTGCCTTGCCTAGGCTTAACGTTTGGCAGGATTGCCCTAGCAGCCTCCAGCACCCGACAAGAGAAGATGAAAATAATGCAGAATAATGTCATCTTGAATCACTATCTGTTCATACAAATATATTTCTAACAACATGTATGAAAAATGGTATCAATATTTTCATTGATTGCCATGCCATATTCTTAGATCAGAAAGTTAGTAACTTCTCATGTGTTCTTTGGAAAGAAATTAACAATTTTTAATGTGTTAAGCAAAATTTCCAATGTGATTAACTTAAATTAATCTTAAAATATATTTAGATCCAAATCTCACAACACTTTCAAGTTATGCAACACTTTATAGATAATTTGAGAAGGTCCAGCAATACCCCCTTACAAAAATTATACTAGACATCCCTCCAGCAGAGACTCAAAAGACATAATCCTTACAATACCAATGTCTTTAAAAAATAGTTCAACAATGCTGTGTTTGATGGTAGCATTCAGAGGAACTTTGTTCTGATCTAGTTTTATTGTACAACCCTATTAAAAAAAAAAGTCACCACATGAATCTAGACTGACACATAAATATTTTACACTGACTAATAAAAGGTTGACACAAAAAGAATAAATATTGTGTGTGCTAGAACCAGCCTCTACTTTAGACACAGCTGAGTTCACATCTTTTAAATAGGACATGTCAGCACTGTATAATCTTGATGAAATCAGACAGACCACACACCTGTAATTGACTTAACTGGGCAAGAGACATAACTGGTGCTCAGAACTTCAGCCAGAAATGCTGTTATTTGGCAACAAGAAAATTACACTCAAAGAATGAAGTTTAGCAGAGCCGTTTTGCCATTGTTGGCCCATCTCTTTATTCATTTGAAGTGCTAAAGTATAAATAATATTTGAGAAAACCACTTGAATATCTAGATTTAATTTCTTCTGGTATAATTTCATACTTTCAAATCTGTTTTTATTTTATTAGTCCAGGGCAGAGAGCAAATGATTTTCATTACTGCAATAAATGAATTGGCAAGAATTTAAATTTTTTAGTGCTACTGCTGCATTGTGTGAAGAGTTACATTGTACAGCTTTTCTCGGATCATTTCTAGGGTATGAAACCCAAAACTTGACAATGCTGCATCCATCTTCTGAATATATATGGCACAAGTACAACACATTCTCTTAAGATGGATTTTGCACAGAAGGCTTTTCTTCATAATAAAAATATCTCCAATCATCAATTTCTTATACTTTGCCTTCAGGTACACGCACACTTTAGACACTGCGTGTACTTTTTTTCCTTTCACCAATTGTAATTCATCCATTTCATATAGCAAGTTAAGCATTGTATGTCCAGCTGCCCTGTGTGTTCTCCATTTCCACTGGGACATTTTGCTGGGATAGAATTTGAGGACTTTCAGCTTTTAGCAAGCACCTGACCAGAACCACGGGCAGGTTTCAGTAAATCCATAAATCTCAGAGACACTCCACAAAAGTGCAGAATCTGTGCTCTGCACACTCACTATGTTAACTGATTTCCATAAGCATTAGCTCAAGCACCACACCGAGCAGATACACATTTATCTCCTTTTGAGAAATTCCAGCCAGAAAGCAGAAAACCCTATTAAATATAAGGCTTGGTCTACTCCTGGCTGCTGAGATGTAATACAAGTCTGTCCTGTACCTGCAATTGTCAAAGAACATGATTTTGCAATAACAAAGTTGCTTCCTGGTCAGTGTAAGTTAACACACTTTGAAAAAATAGATTAAACTAAACTGGAAAAGACATTTATTATGGAGAAAGAACACTCATAGCAAAACTAATCAAGAATATAATTATATAAATACAACTATTTAAGTAATGCATTTTACCATTTCCTAAATAAATTTTGTGCAGCAGAGCACTAAACAAATAAGTGCGAAGACATTCTCATCGCAGTTAGTAACAGACTCAAAATCTGATTATATATGTCTTAGTAATTTATTTTAAATCAACCCAACTATCTATTCTAGTCAAACTTCTCAGAGAAGAAAAATTAACTCATCTCATTTGCTCACAGCATCACATGTAGCCTTCAATCTTATACGTCATAATGAGTTTAGAAAACTAAATTACAAAACCAAGAAGTAAGGAGGACACACAGCTATCACCTGCTCCAAAGAGCTGTTATATGCCTGTATTAATATTTGTAAAGCACTTCCAATTCACATATAAAAGCAGCTATACACACAAGGAATATTACCGCTAGAGAATGTTACAAACACAAGGCTCTTTCTTGAGGCCCTGCTCTGGCTTTAACAACACTTGATTCATGCAATCAGCCCCAACACTTGAAGCTCCTTGAACTAAAATAAGACAGAGAAAAGGGCATAGAAACAGAACAGAACATGAGGGCATGGTTGAAATCAACAGAAAAGATTGAGGAAGGGTGAGATTGCTCTTGGAACTTCTGGTAAAAGACTAAAAAAGGAAGAGTACTGGCATGAGGAGAACGTGAGGCACTAACAACTCAACTCTTGGTATGACGGGAAAAAGGGTCCAGAAAACTCCCAGAGTGCTAAGAAAAGGGAATAAAGTCAGAAAGATCTCCTGACACAGAGATAGTTCAACAGGTTTAAAAAATGAACAAACTGTCAGGTATGGACAGAAATATGCATATAGCTGCCTGTATAATGAGCTTGGCCTACTGTGAAACCACCACAGCTCTAAGCACATACACACACAACAGACAACTCATCCCCCTAGAGTAATACCTCAGTGTTTTGGTTTTCTTAAACCTGTCAAAAATTACATTACATATCCTTTTGCAATATCTTCTTTTACAGTATAAACACATGAACACAAAAAAACCCCCTAGCTAGCAACCTGTTCAGTAGTGAGACAGAGCATGAGACACTAGCAATAGTGTTATTTTTGAGTTCCAAGTTGCAAATTACCACTGTCATAGCAGGGACTCTTGTAGCTTCTTCCTATATGAGGATAACCAATAACGGCTGGATAGATGACGTGCTTCTGAAGATTCCAAGTCATTTCTCCTTAATTCTGCAAGTCTGTTAGTATTTATTTTTTATTTGCTTTTTAACTTCTGAGTGTGATTTGTGAAGTACCAGAAAGCCATCAAGCTTCAGAGCCAAAATGAGGATCTCAAAGCTCTAGGAGCAAAGCACACAAACAGTGGGACAAAAAGGGAGCAAATTTCTAGTGCAAAGATCTGGATTCCCAACTGATAGCCCTGATTCTATAAGTACACCCATGAGTTCAGACTTCTTTCTTTCACAGGGAAACAACAACAGGATCAAAGTCAAAGACTACTAAAGACAGAAGCTCTTTCTTTGTATTCAGATTCAAAACAAAACAGACAACATCAGGCAAGACAAAAAGAAAACATCGCAAATAAACAAGGCAGGGCTGGGCTACTCCTTCAAACTCCTGTGGGTTAAGACATGTAACTTGCCAAAGAACATTTTGCAAACACAAACAGATGTGTTTCTCTTAATTCCCAAATAGTGATCAAGACAATCCAAGCCCTGAGAGCACAATTATCCACACTATCAGTAAAGGCTAGGATGGAATCTCATCAACCTAAACCTGCTAAAACACCCAGAACAAGGGAGCATACCATGCCACACAAATATCACACTAACTTGTTTTGCATGACTAAGCGACAATTTTCGTAACAATTCCACTCTGCTCTAACTTCACATCATGTTCTTCACCTTGGGAGACTGTGTCTTATTTGCATTACAAACTCTTAGCAAGTCACTACGGCTCAGAAAGGGTCTTGCCACTACAGGCATACAGGAGTCCATGCTCACACACTGCTGAGCTGCCTTTTCTGGGGCAAAGATTACAGGCAACAGCTGCTCCTCCCTGGACTCTGTCAGCTGCAGCTGGGCATCCCAACAGAACGTGCAGGAGAGTCCCCCATGCGCCAACACAAACCAGACAGCCTAAGCCACTCCAGTACGAACAAGACATATTGAATTGATAGGGTATACAGCCACAGCCTCCCCCAGGCCAGCCAAAACCAGCTCTGAAAAACACATGAAAAGGACAGTATGAAGCCAATGATCTTTTAAGACAGACTGTTTCATTACGTATTTCTGCTATTAAAGAAACCAAACAGAAAATCAAGGCACCATTAAGGGAAAGGTATTTTTTTAACTTGACAGTGTCATATGTTTTTATGACAGACTTGCAGTCCAAGCCATGTTTATACTACTCTTTTGTTTTTGTTAAATATCATATATTGAAAAAGTAAGTTAAAGATGAAGAGGTATTCCTTGCTTCTCCCATGGTAGAATGTAATTTGTAAGATGCATTTATAAATTTAGAAAGCTTTTTTAAGATCTAATCTGGAAGCAAAAGCTAGCTTTGAATACATCAACCACCTAATATTCTCTGCTCAAAGGTGACTTGTCAGAGACCAGCAAACAAAGCTAAAGGTAAAAAACTGTTCCCTTCAGGATGCACCCTGTTGTTAAAATGTCATTGTTTGCATAATAAAGCACTTCATGTCTTTAACCTTTGGTGTAAATATTGTAAATTATATTTCTTTCTGATAATTAAACTTAGCGTGTAAAAGAGTGACAACTAGTTATAAAATCTCATTTGCACTTAGCATCCATCCTGCTTTTAGAATGAATGGTAAGGCTTTTAACTATCTTCAGCTGAGAAATGCTGTTTATCATAGAAAACAGGTTTATACCTGGACATTTTAATGAATCATTGAAATCACTGTTTGTTAGACTACTCACAGAAATAATCCCACTGAAGTCCAGGAGATCTGCTCTAAGAAGCATACAGCAATGTCAGTATGGGCTGCATAATTAGAGCCTCCATGATCCTTCCTAATTACCTAGAGACTAAAAGCATAGCATTTCCCCTTCAGGATCTCCACAGTTACTTCTTCAATCATTAAACGAGCTAGGTCCAGGCCTGTTTGCAGGCATTGCCTGTGGTAAGTTTGCTTATGATCTGTAGTCAGTCAACTACAGATTTGTCATTATATAACTATAATTTATCCTCTGTCACATCCTTAACTTTTTGCCTTTGTCCATCTGCCACCGCTTTGAGAGGACAGTGACTCTTGACCCTCAGACATGTGCCTAGCTGGTACAATTACCATTTAGAAGAGCAAGTACCCAATATTTTTTTTCAGGCTACTCTTCATAATGTTTGTCTTGCAAACAAGTGTTGCCCCATACATGTCATACAGCATGCAATATACCTGTTTTATGAACTGCAATACTCTTTACATGCAACTTTTAGATAATTATGAAAGGTTTGCTGTAATTGAAATGGAAAAACAAGAATCACTGACTTCAGACAAGCACATGAAATGCACTGCCATACAATGACTTTTCTCAGAACTCTATTAGAAAGCACCATGACATAATTTCATTTTGTAATGTCCCATTTTTAAGCATCATCTCATACAAGTCTTTAAATGTGCTAATTGGAAATCCCCACTATATACAGAGAATTGCTTTCAAAATGACAACAGTTCCTCTTTCATCAGAGTACTCAATAGCAGGAGAAAAATACTTTCCAAAATTCAAAGCATTTTGATCTGGTTCTGTCAAAACGCTACATGTTCTCAGTTGGTAATCTCTCTTTAGTCAAAATGTGACTATTTTTGTTCAGGATGGTTTTTTAAATATGATCATCTTCAAAAGTTAGGAACAGAGAAATAGTGAAAAAAAAATTACTATTGCTACTTTACTGTACTACCTACCAGGAACCTTCGTGTGAACCTGTACAAACATTTCAATTTAAATATAGAACATTTCTAAAACATCTAGTGCCAAACAGACAGCACATGGTTTAGTTCATTAAATATATACCCATTGAACACCAGGATTTTTTAGGTAGCAGAAAGGGGTATCAGTAATTAGCAATTAGCTATTAATTTAAGGGTAATAAAGAGCTGCTGCTTACCAGCTTTTCTTTTCAAAAAAATACTAGCGCCTCCCCCACACTTTTTCCACAATAGATAGCTATGTCATTCAAAGAATATTTGGACTCAATTCCCTATCAGCAGTCACAGAATGATGTTGTAAGGGATCTCTGGAGGTCATCACGTACAAATCTCACACGAAGTGGGGCCAAAACCAGTAAGGTTTCTGACACCCTCCACCAGTGCCTACACTATTACTTTAAAAGACTAGTTAATTTATGGAATTCTTCAGCCATTAGGTGTTCTGTTGGCAGCTTCTATTCCCATTTCTGCTTGGTACAATACCAGTGCCTAACAGTAAAAGCAAGCAGCCTGGCAGCTCCTCCTCTTTTCCAACTGCTATTACAGACATCGAGACTCATTTCTGCAGTGAAAGCATCAGACATCTGTAGAAGCAGTAGGCAGCAAAATGATAGAGCCAGGAGTGTGCAAGTTGCCAGATGCATATGGACAACAAGTCGTCTGCAGCCTGAAGTGTGAGAATCAGCAGTATTTAATCAAGGAAAATATTAGAAGAAAGACTTAAAGCTGAAGTAGCTAACAGTTTTGCTCAGAACAAAACAGCAGATTGCTGACACGACAGGGTCTCTCTTGAGCATGCCGAACTGCAGCAAATGGAGCAGAAGACTGGCTAGTGGGTTGTTATATTCCAGATTCCATGTAAAAGGTGGTAGACTGTACACCTAAATATGCCAGGATGCTCACCCTGATGACAAGCCAAACCCACCACTGAGTTACTGCTGCTAGGCTAGGCCAGACATTACACAAAGGAAGTTTATAAAACCCTGGCCAACCCACTGGTCTTCCCCACTCTCAGTAGCACATGGGCCTTAACAGAGTTGTAGTGAAATCATATATGGCAGCAGATATCCCAGCTGTAACCGTAACAATTAACAAGTATGAATCCATACAACAGGAAAGCTGTGACTCTGACTTTACTGACCTTAGATAATCCTAAGGAAATCAAACATTTGCAGTCATTTTGGGGCACTGCCAACATCAAATGTACGTCTCTCACTTTTGCCAAAGCAGTAACTCTCAGCAATACAAAGTCGGCTCAAATCCTTCATTCCCTACCCATTCCCCTGCATCTCAAAGTAGGTGCCAAATAGGGCAACAATTATTCTTTCTTTCCACAGATGCACAGATAGTACCTACCAACACAAATTTATAGAAATGTATCTATTTTCACTACTGGAAATAATAGAAGGCTCCCAGATGGACGAAGTAAATCTATTAAGAAAATGATCCAGTTTGAAATATACACTTTTGTAGCACATTGTGGTTCCAGAGGTCTTTCATAAGGCGTACCTTAAACATCACAGTTCACAAGAAAACTCTTCGAGAGTCCCCAAAATCTATAGCACAAGCACGAGCAGTCTCTTCCTAATGTTATGCAATGAATGATGAAACTGAATGACCAACACGCCGCTGGACAACCTAAATGGCGTGGAGAAATGAAGAAAGGATGGACTCAGGATTATATTTTACAATGCCATTTCTCACTTTCCCACTCCCCACTTGTTCAGTGTCTTGCCACAGGTCAGTCTTCTCTGTTATAGCAATAGATTTTTTTGTTTTTTTTGTGAAATCATGATCTAAAACTGGATCAGTAAAACAAATCAGGTTAAAAAAAATACACATGTATACGCTGAGAGAGGATAAACTACAAATCAAAACAACGTAACCGCGACAAGGACTGGAGATGGGATTGGACACCTTAATCCAGCTTCATCACTGGTAAATGACTTTGGCATACAAGTATTACGTTAACCATGAAGTGAATGTCATAACTGAAACCACTACCCCTTAAAGAGTTCGACTGAGCCAATCTGCATCACCAAAACCACAAAAGGTCTTCCTCACAAACAGATATTACCAGTGCAAAATTTGCTCTGTATGCTGAATAGTAGATCTGCTAGAAAGCAGCTCTGTAGAGAAGGACCTGGGCATTCTGGTGGACCCCAAGCTGAACAGGAGCCAGCGGCATGCCCTTGCAACAGAGGCTTATAGACTCCTGGGATGCATTAGAAGGTTGACAGCAGGCAGAGTGAAGTGATCCTTTCCCTCTGCTTAGCAGAGGTGAGGCCACAGCTGGAGTGCTGGGAGACACAGACACACTGGAGCAAGACCAGTGAAGGGCCACAAAGATGATTAAGGAATTGAAGTGTCTCTCATATGAGAAGAGACACAGCTGGGACTGTTCAGCTAGAAGAAGGGAAGGCTCAGGGGTATCTTATCAATGTGTATAAATACATATACATGGGGAGGAAAAAAAAAACAAAAAAACCCCAACAAGAAACCTCCACACAAACAAACCGGGTCTGGAAATTTAACTAGTTTTTGTGTTTGAAAGCTAGTTAGAAACCCAAAAGTCTGCATTTCATTTCCCTGCTGGCTACCTTCTCAAAAGGACAGTGAGAGGTACCTCACAGACATAAGGAAAACACAAAGCACTCCTGTGTAGTTACAGTGGTTCCCACAGAGATTACATATCCATATTATGATTTGCTGTCTGCCTCAAGAATGGAAAAAATCAATGATTTCACAAAAAATATTTTTATCACTATCTGACAGAATACACTTGATTGTTCGTATGACATGATCGAAGCAAAACTAACTACGATAATTACAAATTCATAAGATTAATTCCTTCCTTCCAACACTTTGAGTTAATTTACTCCACAGGACATCAAGTGAGACCACACTGTCATTACTGCTCTACTCAGATGGACTTTTAAAGGTGGCAAAAATGCTAGTAAAAGTGACTGTAAGTTTCAAGTATGGAGGTCACACTTTGCTGTGCAAAACAAGAATAGAGTAAGATTTTGCTTGAGATAATAACTCCTGACATTTAACTCCCTGTTTCCTATTTTAATGGTGAACTTCAAATATTATCATAAAACTTGTTAAAATGAATACAGTTACTAACTCTGTAGTAAAAAATTACCACAAAATACATTTCCTATCCATTAATAGTCTTCCTCTAACTTTAGAGTAAATGAAAAGTGATGTTCTATGCTACATTTATTTTATCAATCTAGGTATCTTTAAAAATATTAACAGGCTCTGATACTATTTAGGTACTTTTTTTTAACACTTCATGAGAAAACCTGTAGCTGGTCTAATTAGAGACTACAACAGTCCTTAAAAACTAAAGAAAAAAAAAAAATGGCAGGGAGGGTCAGGGTCTTAAAGCCATGACTAACTTTATGGGCTGAATGGTGACTACAATGTGAACAACCTCAAGCAGTAATATCTTACTCTCCATTTAGGATCTGCTGATTTCAAGTGAAACACTTGTGAAATTAGGTACTAGCAAATATTGAAGTATTACAATTCAATCCTAATAATATTGTATTTTGGAATATTTCAAGAGGGAAAGATCTCTTCAAAAACCACAGATTAACTGACTCTGAAAAAAATTAGCAAAATCTCGTTAATCCATCAGCACACTTAGACAACTAAGTCCCTATATTTAATACATTGGAGAATTTTATCTTTATATTTTTAGTTTCCAGCATGATTCCCTTGTGCCAAAAACAAAACCTTGAAATTGCCACAGTTTTAAAAATCTGAATGCTTTTTAAATATAGAAAAATTAGGCTTTTCCTCTTTATAAAAGAACACGCCTTCACCAAATGAATAATTTAAAACCCTTAAGTCATCATATATTCCATTAATCTTTCTGTTCAATACACATATTAGCAATGAGACGTTGTTGTGAAATCTTCAGTAGAGGTTTAATCCAAACAAACAAACATGTTTTTATGCTTATTTTTATGAAATGTTGCCTAGATGAAATAGATCAGTCTTTAAAATTAAATAGCAGGTTGTAAAAACTGCATTTACCATATTGTGAGCCTGTTTGGAATCATCACAAATACAGGTATATTAGATTTTTCATGTATAGCAGATCAAAGTGCATTACATTAGTTCAAAGACACTGCATTATTCCTCTTCCCATCTACAGTATACTATGTGAATTCTTGTCATTATATCAATTTAATCCACTGCCATTTTTTAGGCTACTGTTTGCCTAACCGAATGAAGAACAGAGTAGCTGGCATTTAATGTGACTGCATCACTTTTTCCAACCCGCCTACTTTAAAGAAGAAGTTTGTTGAGTGCACACAATTCACTTTACAGATCATTTGAAATGCATAAACAATTCCAAATGCAGAAATAACAAAAACAATAATTTGTCATTTTGAAATGCTGAAACGCTTGGAGGAAGATTTGAATATAGTACACTCTTTTGTTTGTAAGCATGGTGATTTGCCAAGCTACACCTCACACTGCACTAACCCTAGGGCATTCCAGTCACAAACACACTTTGATCTGCTGTGCTTTTGGATTCTCTCTCAGAGGGCTCTACCTTTCTTGACAATCCCAGAGGGAAAACGCAGCTTTGCATTCTTTCCCTTCTACCACTCCAAAACGAACACTCCATATGCTTGCTGCTAGTTCAGCCTTCCACTGTTTTTCCACAAGCTTGTTTGTATAATAACGACAGCTGCAGGATTCTTCAGCTCAAAGTTGTGAATCGGACATATAAAAAAAATAAAATAAAGCAAAAAACCCACAGATTACATGAGAAATGTGAACTACAGAAACAGTGTTATTTCTGCATGGTTTTAATACATACAGTGAAAACTAGAATGCTGCCACAATTTTGTATTGGTGTATCTGGGCATCCAATTTTAAAGGGGACAAAATATAGTTAATAATTACTTTATGATACAGTCAAGAGACAAACATCAATGAGTAAGAAAGAAGGCAAAAGTCAGTGGATAGTAACTGTCAATCAAATATGTGTTTCAACTCATCTATACCCAGATCTGCTGAGAAAGAATAGATATTGCAAAGGTTTCAAAAGTTATATGAATCTGTTCCAGAATATATCTGTATGCATTAATAAAAATGATAGTTGTAGCAGTGTAAGGTGGTTTTAGTGTAAATACCTACTATAATCTTGTTAAAAATACACTGACAACATAAAGAATCAAGCAGCAGCTTGATCTGGCACTATATAACTTAGTATGAGTTCACATGTTTGAGAGAAAAAGGAAAACAAAAGCAACAGCCCTTAGGTCTTTTGTCCACTCTTCTCTTCAGAGTTGGCAATTGAATGTCCTTACCTTTGCGTTCTTAGTAACTTCAGACAGTTCCAGACACTCTGTTGACATATTTCATTCAAGTCTACTACCATGATAAAAGTAATGAAAGTAAAATTTGAGGGGATTTAAAAGCATACATTAAACCAACACTATTTCAACTTCCTCACTCCCACACCACTCTCCCTTACTTATTCATCTATTCCTTGGCAATGGGGAGTAACTGTACTAATGGGAAGGAGGAGAAAGCCAGCCCTGTAACTCATCTCTGGATGGTTCCAGAGATGTCTTGTGATCGATTTCTTGCTCCAGTCACATACCAGTCTTCAATTTCCTTCTTCCACAATGTATACTAGCAGAGAGTACAACAGTGATGAGGAAAGAAACACCAATTATGCTGTTTTTCATATTCACACAAAAAGCCCTGAATGAGATGCTTCAGAGTCCCAAAAGTATCACAAGAAATTGGTTAGTAATGACTAAAAAAGTACAAACAACTCTCTTCCAGAGTAGAAAATTTGGCTATTGATATATAAGGTCCATTCCTGCTTCCACTAACCAACAATAAATAAAATATCAGACACATAAAGCTCTGCTATAGGTGCTTCACAAAATTCCTACATCTGCCAAAACACCCTAAAAAAACCCCAACAAACCAAACCAAAAAACCACAACTAGATATACCTAAATTCTAAGGCAGCTCATAATATTGAGCCGTATTATTTGATACCATTTCTGAAAAAAAAACTCTATGCTTAAGATTTCAATGTACTGATACACTGAACACATCTTTGAATACACGTCTAAATTTTAAGCAAACCTGCACATATGCAAAAGCAGCACCATTCCATATATGGCTGTTTCATATTCTCTCTCTGAAGATCTAACGTTTCAGAGCAAACCAAAACATAGTACCACATTAAATAAAAAAACCATTTTTGAACATTCGTGACCAACAACTGGATGCACATAAAATGGTAACAGTTTCACTTTCCAAAACCCAAGAGCAGCTACTTTGCTTCCTTGACTCAGTGTGCAAACCACATAATTAGATTCTTTATTTAAAAGTAATCATGTAAAACGTACCAGGACTCCCATCTATAACAGCATTAGCAGCATAACTTTACTAACATAGACATGAATTAATATGCTTAGTTTTTAATACTATCTAATGGAAGAGATGGAAAGAAGAAAAAAAAAACCTCTCCAACAAAAATCGAACGCTTGAAAATTGAAAAATGCAAGATGCCAAAAGAGATTCTTCAATGTCTCAGCCATTTACTGAAGAGATCTTTTCTCATTTGCTGATGACTTTGGCAGAGCTGGTTTTGTCACCAGTCACTCTGTACTTTGTTTAATTATGCAGTACACCAACAGAAATTTTCTTTCTGATTGCATAAATCACAGTGCTTTGACACCAACCTCAATAGGGGCTGCTAGAACAATACAGTGAGCGCTATTGACTCCATCTCTCAAGTCCACAAGGTGTATCATTTAGCCAAGAGTGATAATTAGACACAGAAAATACTGAAAACTGTCAATAGGCATGTCAATAGAAGGACTCTTAGCATCTAGCATCCAGTGAATCAATGGTGTTTTTTCAGCTATAAAATCAAGAAAATGATAGCTTTCAAATGAATGGTGGAAAGGAAACACGAGGCTCCTCGGGGAGGAATAAAACAGCTCAATTTTCCTTCACTGAGTGGCTCTCCAACTGCCTCACTCAATGGAAAAGGTCACAGAACATTACAGCAAAATATCTCTGAAACAAGATGTACAACAATGCTGGGACATGACATGAAGTACAAGCACACTACAAAGGCCTGTATATCTCTGACCTGACAGAATTAAAGCATGGGTCAGCAGATGCCAGACAAGACAGGAATTGAAAGACAATGATTGATCTGTGTAGAAGAAAATATGACTGCCTGTCCATATCAAATATGTATGTATGCATGAACAGGATTATATGTACAGTATGCCCCCTCCCCTCACAACAGTTTTTAAAGCCATAGTCTTTCTTTCTTTTTTTAAATTATTTTATGTATATAATTTTCAGCTGAAGTCCAAGGAAGACATAAAGCTGATCCTTTTAATGCATAACTTTTTGTTGACATATTCCTACCAAAAAATGTATCAGACTTAAACTGATCCTGGAATACCACTTGCATATATCTTTCTAAGATACATGTCCACTTCTGAATACTGGAAGAGTAAGGATAGGAAGCCATTTTCATTCACTCTGAATTCTTTCAACGAAACGTTTTAGTTGGCATAGAGAGACAAAGGATTCCCACGCAAACTCTGCTCTGAGAACCAGCACATCTTTTACAAAGCCTGATTTATAACTGCAGCTGTGAAGTAAATGTAGTCTCTGTACCATGGTTAGCTGAAATGGTTAGAAATGAAACCAGAAACAAGAACTACAGTGCTGACAGGACAGAGGGGGGGAATCAGAACAAAACCAAGCAGGTGAAGAATTTCAAAATGGATACAAATGGGTTTTTTTCTCTTCCTTTGTACCGTAAAGGAAATTGTCTTTTAAAAGGTGGCTACTTAGTAGTTGCAAAGCCAAGATATGATACCGATCTTTGGACATTCAATGCATTTTTTTACCCTAGGGAATGTTTCTATGAAAGTATAAAGGTGCACTGAAAAGCAACTGCTAAGTGGTCCTCTGGTGTTCCACACTTCTCATTTCTTCACTAATTACCAGATCGATTTCTTCAGTAATTGACAGCTAAACAAAGTTATCCCGGGATGTGAAAGTCAAGCTCAATTCTGCTCCCACATCCGCTGAAGTATAAAACCAGTCATAATTTAGGTTAGAAAGCAGCTCGTGCTCTTCTGTCCTTCTGAACTCTGTGTAACTAGGACTCGGGAGCAACCACATCATCTCCCCACTAAAGCCATAAGAGGGGCATGTTCATGACTCGAAGAGGAGCAGATCTGTTGAATAAGAAGCTGCCATTTTTACACTCGCCTTTCCATAAGTGCTTTTTAGTATCAGTGTGTTTCCTTCAGTATCTGAACCAGAAATACACAAAGTAAGAAGTCACAACATGAATCTTAAGTCTTATTGACAGAACCACCATAAAGTAGGTTTTCTTCTGCCTTTCTTGAACTGGAAGTTCTTGCACTGAATAAAAGATAAACCTTATTTCCACCACCCCCCCCCCAAAAAAAAATTGCTAAGTGAGAAACTTGAGTTCAATGTGAAATGAAGTGTCTCATCATGGAGGTGCTAGTAGAGAAGAAAATGCCACCAACAGCAGCAATAGCACTTCACAGTCAGGAAAAAAATAGTTAGAATTGCTCTTTTACATGATCAGTATTCAAGAAATCCTGTCATAGACACAATATGACAACCTCTCATCTGTTGAAAACACAATTTTAAGCATAAACCCTTTGAACATCTTACAGGCCTTCCTTATAACATTAGACTAGCCATACAACTACCCTAGGAATCAAAAGGGGGCCCTTGTGCTTCAAATAGAATGTAATCTCAGGGATATATCTGTTATGCAGTATAAAAATAAAAAGATACCTCTTTAATGTGGATGATGTATAAACTCTCCCCTCATACACTTTTACAAACCTTGACCAAGACATAAAAGTAATTTCTGCAACAAACAGCTACACACCTTACAGAAATGCAGCTAAGGAATGCCCCGTTTATTTAAACATTTTCACAGCACCTTCTAAAACCACTAACAGACCAGAAGGACAAACTAGATGGAAATTCCAGATATTCTAACAATATGAGTAATCTTGTTCAAATCTTTGTGCAAGTGTTCCAAGAAAGGAGAGAAATTCAAACCCAAACCAAGCAAATTTCAAAAAATACCACAACTGCATCATGTAGGAAGAATGATTTATGCTTTTTAAATACTCTCCCAGAACAGTGCATGTCATGTAATTAATTTTCATGGATTTTAAAACCACTGATAATTTTTTTCTCTCTAAATGGTTACATCTACAAGTCTTCAAGCAGTACTTTTACAATTATGAACACAGATGTGTTTTTAACAAAACACATTTAATTGTCAAGGGTGTGGAAAAGCAGTAACCAATGATTAATACACAAGAAAATGAACAAGGGTGTAGATCAAAGAATTTCAAAGAGCACCTGCTGCAGAAGCTAGACTGTCAGGAAGACACTAAATACTATGAGAATTTAGGGAACAGTTACAGAGGTGCAGTATTTCTGTTAGTAAATCTGTTTACGAATTTCCTCCTCCTTTTCCCCAACCTTTTATTTCCAGTCCAACACTTCACTTCATCTTCTTTATAATTTTTTGCAGAACTTTAATTGTAGAAAATTCAGCAGTTTGCAGTGGTAGGCCAACAACTCAAAAAACAATACAGTCTCTTCCTCCCACCCTCCAAAAATAAAATTGAATCAAATAAACTGAACTTTGTAGCTTGGGATCTATTACCTAAAGGTAGCATTTTTTTCTCAAAATAACCTTCAGAGAGAAAGTTCTCCCATTGCTAGAGATTAACTAGAGTCCAGTGCCAAGTCTTGGTACAACAAGCCTGTGAATCCAGAGTGTTTTTTATTACTGCTTCTGTTACTTTTTGTTTCTCACACCTTTTTATGTCAGCAGAAATCAAAATTAAAGACACAAAATTAAAGCAGATGACTCAGCATTTTAACCATCTTGAAATCAAATAAAATAAATGTTCTCTAGCTTTATCTCATTTCTCAAAATTTCATAATTTTGTCTAAAACCTAAAGTCATGTCTACAAAACAGAAATCTGCCTGTTCTCATGGTCTCCTCTGCTTCTCTGTGAGAGATCTGCTGAAAGACACTTTATCAATGCAAAAGCATGTTTCATGACAGCTACTAAAAAAAGCAACAGCAGTTTCAAAAATCAAAGAATGTTCCTTTGGGAAAGCATTATTTGCATGTTCATAATGAATACTTAAATACACATCTGTGCAACCCTTTAGGTTGTGTGGTAGGAAGTGATCTTTTAAGAGGACTTTGCCAACTTCCAGCAAATACTCACTCAACCTTTGCTAGACTGAATAACAGCAAGCTTATCAGTTAGCTTTCAACATTATTTTAAACAGTTTATAAGAAGCCACATGATGAATTACTGACTGAACTGACCAGAGTGTTAAGCCAAAACTGCCTTAAAATCATGGGGTCATTGCTGAACAGGAATTTTGATGAGGTGTTACAGTTTATTGCTTATAACTCATCTGCTAAAAAAAATAAGCATTCAAACTCAGCCTTGCATGCACTACAATGTTTAAACAACAAACAGGTTGGCTTCTAAAAAAATCCAATAATTATATGCTTTTCCATTTATAAAGGAAAAACTGGTTTGAGATCATGACGTGCACACAGAATGATCCCCCAACACAGTACCTACAGTCACTATCTTAAAAATAGATCTAGAGAAGCTATGGTGTAAGCAAATTCCCACTATTTAATCTATCACAACTCAGGGATCAATTAAAGGAATATTAGTTCAAAATATTAAAATATTGCTTTAACATGAACCATCCTATATAACATATACCACACCCAAGTTTTGCCTTATGTACAGATGTCGACACTCATGTGCAGTCATGGTCTAAAGCAGCAAGAAATAGGAATGTAAAGATTCTAAGAAAGAATTTCACTGTGCTACACAAAGTTATCAGTATTTAAAGTTAGCAGCTGTTTTTCTTACTAAATGTATAAAACAGAATGCTATGAAGACACAGATAAGTTTCTTTTTTAAAGATCAAGCTATAGTAACACAAATATTTATACGAAGAAAGTATTAAAGATACTAACAACAAAACCGAAAACCTTTATCAGACGTTGCTACATTTCACATCCACCAAAAGCAGTCTATGCATTTACATTAGATGGGAAGCATCTGAAGGTAGAACTTGTCTCTTAGGTAGTACAGTAACTTTAAAAGCTCTACTACAGACACAGATTTCACCAGAGGAGGAGCTCAACGAGCATTTCTATGTTAAGGAAACTTCCCTATCTGACCATTCAGGAGGCATGGATGGTTCCAATCAGCCAACAGGTCCCTGCTTGACTCCCTATACATCCCACACTCAATCAGACCAGGTTTCCTCACCAGTTCAACCCCAGGTTTTCCTGTGTAGAATCTCAGAACTCTCATTCCATAAAGTAATTTATTCAGGGTGCAGTAACACAGAAATAGTTCCAACTGATGCCTCCGAGAAGGGCCCCCGAGCTAAGGAACCTCTGGGTTTTATCCCCTCACAGTCCAAGAGCAGAAAAGTCTCACTCTTTCTCCTGAGTCCTCGGCTCCTGCCGTGTCCCTGAGCGACCGGTCCCCTGGCTCAGACACAGCTCCCTGAGCCCTTCATTATGCAAAGTGTTGGCAGCTCACAGCCTCTTGATCGGGCTTCCACCCACAGCTCAACCTGCACTCCCACTGCAGCTGCACCCCAAGCTACAGCACTGAATGTGTTCCTCAAAACCCACACCTCCATTCGCCGTCTACTTGGCTTATTCTTGCATCCTGGCCCAAGGCGCTGTGCAATACTCTCCTCTCAAACACCCTCAGCATCTCCATTCATTTTTCTTTTTTTTTCTTGGAAGTTCTTTGGTTCTAAGAGAGAGGTTATTCAGCAATTTCACTGCTTTAAGTGGCTCATGAAATCTAATAGCTAATGGCAATATACCCACAAAGAATAACAGTAAACTTGTTATAGAGGTAGGGAATACTGCATAAATTCCACAGCAACACTGAACAGAAAAGTTAAAGAAAGTTACGGAATCAAGATTTACCACTGCCTTTCTTTCTCAAATAAGTCAGAGAAAGACTTGCAGGAGCAAGACCGGAAAAAAGAAGCTGTGGAAAAATTGGGATTAATAACAAGAAGCCCTAAATTTTACCTTTTGTCATGGAGCTCATTGATTTTAGATAAATGCATACAATCAAAGGTTCAACAAATAACTGATAAGAGAGAGGTGATAGGGTTAAAAGCTTGAGCAAAACTTAGCAGGATACTGGCAAGCTATTAGTTAAAGGGACAAACAACTGAGAGTATAAACAAAGGCTATGGAATTTAAGGACTTTGGCAACCTAGTAAATAGCAAACTATTGCATTGTTTGCTGGAAATGAAAAAAAAAATCTCAGATAAAGTTTGGTATATCAAAAGTCCGTCCATTGTGGGCTTGTAAACAAACCTAAACCACAGAACAACAAGATTGTTGGTCATTTGGGTCAGCAGTTTATTCAACAGCAAGAGCTGCAACCAAAGCAGGTGCTTCTGACTTGTAACACCACACACCGTAAGAGGACAGAAAACTTATGGATACGATCAACGAGATCAAGCTTTTGTCACATATGCTGAGAGACCCCAAAACCATACAAATGAAGCAACGTCACAGAACTGATTCTTTCTCTTGATTTGCAAGTTCACACTGGTAAATCCTATAATTGCTCACTCCTATCCACTCCCAACACATCCAAACTCCATTCCTACCTAGAGAGATGTATATTTACTTATCCAAGAATGCTAGCTGGGAATTACCTCCAAAAAATAAAAATGTTGCAATTTAAATAGATCCTTTTACACAATTTGATATATCAGGTAGACAGGCAGTGCATGAAGGCATATAAAGTACATTTTCAAACACACTGATACCTAATCAATAAAATTACGTTTTCAAATGGGATGGGGAGGAGGAGAAGGAGAGAACCTTCTTTTGTGTTTAGTGTATTTCTCAATCCTGCTGGCTCAGGTCCTGTATAATGGTGTTGGGAGGGTGGCAGCAACAATTCACATAATATATATAAATAAAGGTTTTACAAAAATAGATTAAAAAGCTGAAAAATCATCCATGAGCCCCATGAATGCAGATTTCTCTGAAACAGGTCTTTTGCAGAGTGTCCATGTATATGTTGAATAAGTCTTCACACACAGGGATGTCATCCAACTGATCATTCTGGGCCTTTGGGGACAGGGTGGAGGTGGGGAGGTGTTCATGTGAGTGTTACTTCACAGGTTTTCGAACAGCCACTCCAAAAATAAAAACTAACCTGAAGACAGGGGGAAAAGAGCAACCAAGTGATGTTTTGAGCTGTGTCTAGAGTAACCAATATTTCCTAGCCTCAAAACCAACGATTTCTTACTAACCCAAACTGCTACTCATGAAGAGATTTTTAAAGCACAAAAAATAGCCAGGTATGATCTGCATCTTTTAAAGTCCCCCTCACTCCACAGCTTTAGTTCAAATGAGTGGCAGTGACAAGCGCTGAACTTTTACTACTATTAATAGGAGCAGCACATGCTGAGCAACATCACAATAGTCTAGTAATGTATGCCCCAGACTCTTCTTAAAACAAAAGAAAACCAAAAAAATTGCTACATCAAAAGCAGTGAAATTAAGGCAGAGAAGCTGACAGGGAATGCACTTTACTGTGACAATAAAGCCCTCAATACATAGGATTTTCCAATATTTGGGAAATTACATCTATTGTTATTTTTGAAGCAGATAACACAATTAAGATCTCAAGCTTATACTTCTAAACCACACTGCTGATTTTTGTCTTCAAAATCAAAAGCTTCTGCAAATTTAACTAAATGATACAGCTTCCTCCTAATTCCTTTACTAACAGTATTTCCCTTGCAGCTCATAAAATCTGTTACACGTTCAACTTTTGAATTTAATTTGCATGGTAATTGCAATAACAATAATACTTCTTCATTAGGATAATATAGGCTAAGATCCTATGTAATTTTCACTTTTTAATGGAAACTCTGAGACTAAGAACACAGCTAAAATATTATATATTAATGTCAATATAGCTAATACCCCCCAAAATCCCACCAATTTACTTTTCACTGACAATGTTAAAAGAAAATGATTTATGCAGATCAATCACCTAGCTCATCAAGTCATTCACTGACAGCCAGCCTTCATCATTGCTATTTAAAAGGCACTGCTGACAGAAAAGACCGACTCTTTGATTAAGGGCTCTGTCTGGCTAACCTTTTATTTGAAGAATGATTGCTGCTGAGTGACAAATACTTTCCCATTCATTTCAAGGAAAAGATATTGACATTCAAATTCTTGATGTCTACACTGAACAGATGCCACTGTTGGCAAGTGGCTTGATAGCAACAGCAGGTACACTACTACTCTGGGGGGTAAAAAACAGCACCACTGGCTCAAGTTAAAGGCTCTCAACAAGTGAAAGCTACAGATCTCTCAGCCAAATCCTCTCTCTTCAACAGTTATCATCAAAGAACATCTGTTTGTTGTTTCTCCCTAGTCCTCTTCTTGAAAGCGTCCTAGCCTCACCTTGACCCCACTTTCAATTGTATTGGATGTTATTACTAAAAATAAAGAGAACTCAGCAGCAAAGTGACCCTTTGGTTCAGAAGGGCGTCCTCCCTTACACAACATCCCCAAACACCAGTCAGGGAAATCCCAAAGCAAGGGCTGCTGCTTCCGCACTAATGTGATTTCTGTTGACAGTAATGTGAAATGGAAGTTGCATTTGCAGTATCACATACAAAAATCAAAGCCAATATGTTTGTTACTTTAAGCTGATCCCTCTGTCACTTTCTACTTTATTACTTTATAAAAAATAAAAAAGGAGTAAGAGAAGGAAAGAGGAGATGAAAGCTGGCCAAAAGCAGCTGCCTGATAATGGGCAGTAAGTAGTGAATGTTCAGATCCTGTTTTGGACAGAATTTACAACCACAAGTATCCTAAAAAATAGTCATTAATTTATTTTTCCAAATAAAAATTAGAAATTAAGATAAGTACACCAGGTCACAGCTTTCAATGCTAATTGTTTTCAAAAATAAATCTATCACAGGATGAAACATTTATTTCTTTACTTGCACATTTCACAGATATTAATCAGATTCAGCGCACAGATGCATATCACTTAAAAAAATTCTTTTTGATGCTACCTGATCAGAGTTCCTCAACTTCTCTACTACAAGCAGTAACACATACAGGGATGTTACAATTAAACACAGCTAATAAATAATATGAACAATTCTCCCTGCCAGAGCAGCATTCCTCCCCAATTTCTTTTGGTCTAGGGTGGGGCATTGGGAATAAATATTCTGCTACATAATAATTCTTAATACTTTCCTGATATTAAAACTCAATTTACTCTTCTGGAGTATCACATAACTTCTGTTTATCATTGTATTAGGCAGCCATATTAAGCCATCCAAAAAAAGATTCTCCACAGCAGTAAACTCTCTTTGGAGTTTCCTAATGAGGTAGCTCTGCCACGTAACTTCACACAAACAAACCATTCCGTTAGCAAGGCCGGAGAGGGACACAGAACCAACATTAGTCCTGAAGAAAAGAAAGGCTTGGGGTAGCAATCTTTGCTTTTCCTACTGTCCAAATAATTTGCTTCCCAGCTTCTTCCCACTTCTGAAACCCATAGCACAAGATCAGTGGCACAGAAACAGAAGCTACCGCTACCAGGAGAAAAAATGAGGAAGCATTGCAAATCCAGAGGGTGAACAGCATTTCAGGAGTAAAAAGACAAACTCATTTGACTCTCCGTACAAAAGAAAGAAAGGAAACAACAGGAGCAAGGACAGAAGTGCACCCCCTCCTGATGTCTGTCAAAGGTGGAGGTGAGTATATACTTACAGCATATCTGTAATACCATCAAGACTATAACTGTCATCTAACATTTCATTTTTAATTGTTTACTAAGTCAGCAAATTTCATGGTTGCAGAAAAGCTTCTGTGGTTGCGGAAAGGAACAAAATCAGCACACTTATTAATTTCTAAATGGACTGTTAGCTGGTTTGTGATTTTTAAATAGTTTTTTCTAACTATTAGGAACAGTCTAAAAATGAACAACCTAGAGAGGAAAAAAATCTAGCATTATCAACTTGTGGGGGTTTGATTGAAGATCTAATTCACTCTGCCTTCCTACCCCATACAAGAAAAAACTATGGAGTAATAGCTTTACTGGGTCAGAGCAGAAGTCTCTTTAGTCCAGCACTTTTTGTCCAACAGTAGCCTGGAATGAATACAGGAACAAGCTAAATCAGTTTGGAGTCAACTGTCCATAGCAAAGTCAAAAAAAACCAAACCAAACCAACCGAACCAAAAAAAAAAATAAGAAGTAGGGGTTTGTTCATGTATCTAATAATGGCAAACAAACACAGATTAACAGGCTTGAACTTTATTTAATAAACTACTTGATCCTACGCTTTCTCTGGCATTCTTCCATTTTAAATAAAGATTAATCTATGATAGAACTCTGAGGCTGCCGCTGTAATCAAAAGAAAAAATGCTTTCAGGTTTTCATAAGCTTCTTCGCATGCTCTAGTAGTATCTTTTTTTTTTCCTTAAGCATATTTGAATGAACTGTTTGAATATGTTTACTCTTTCATCTCTACAGCTTTGAAAACTTCATACTTCGTATCTGATCTACAACAAAGCGATAAGGACTGCAGAGGTTGACAGCATGGACATAATTAAATACTACCATCAATGAACTGCCATGTTGAACAATACTGACTTATAATGCACTTCAAGATCAACCATTTACATTTAAAACTATTTCCCTGAGAGGTCTAAAATGGAGCAGCTTAGATTTTTTTTCATAAGAAATCTGCAGAAAAAGAAATCAATTTTTATATAACTCAGTAATGAGTCCTGCTCTTTACCAGAAGATTTGGTTTACATACTGAATACACATGGAAACATGTAAGCAATGCTTTGTAGATGTCACCTCTAAAAAAAGATCAAGAGAAGAAAATCAAATCTACAGTCACTGCATTTACATAATCAGTGAAGTGTCATCATATGTACCTTTTCCAAGATGTACCATACCAAGCAACATAATAAGTGATTGAAAGACAGAAAATTAACATGGAAATGAACTAGCAACAAACAGCAATTCATCAAGGAATTATCAGTATCACAATAAAACACTAATTATCCTAAACTTTGGAGAAAACATTTTGACACAAAAAGCTTGCAATGTGTATCAAAAATAGCATTAATCTCTTTCATATTTGTAAGAATGTTAGGCCAAAATAGAAATATCTATAACGTATGTAAGTACAGAGAAGAGAGACTTTTAACAAAGCAGAATTACAGCTATCACAGCAGTTTGTGGATAAATTATTAGGTTTATTACTCCTAAAGCACTTTGAATAGAAGTGTTCCAGCTGTTACATCTGATCACCAGCACACTGCCAATTTTCTCTGCCAGATAGTCCTTTTATGCATTGGGGAACTTGTTGCAATTAAGGGATTTTCTCATTTCTTTATAATTCTGTGACTTAAAAGGGTGTCTTAAAAATTCAATTGCATCAACCATATTCAGTTCCTTTTTTTCAAATTTGCTGCCTGTGAAACTGAATGAAACCACCAAATCTATTTCCAGTGAGAAACTCAGGTTAACATCTTTCTAGGGATGCTGCATTAGTATGTTGCTGCTGGTACATCTGACAGCAAATAGCTATAGCAAACCTTACAGCATATTTGTGGAAAATCTTTCCAATGAGATGCTTTATGCCACACTAATCCCTCACTACCTTCAGAAATATATTTAAAATTGCAGGGTATTCTACCAAAAAATAATATGTCATAGGGTTTTTTCTCAAAACTGTTCAATTCCTTTTAAAAAAAAAAAAATTAAGGCCAGAAAACAGTATATCTTGACTAGTGAAGAAGCACTAATCTGCCAGTATTCTAAAAGTTCTTATCAGTAAGATAAACCCACTCAATTGCAAAACTGTGTCTTCATTGTATTTACTTCTTCACTCTACACTATCTCAAAATATAATACTTATTTCAAAAGGAATGGAAAAATTTCATCTACTACTAGAAAATGCAACAACACTACAGCAAGTAGAGTGTATGTAATAGAAGAGTAGCACACATGGGGGATGAAATGGGAGACTCAGGAAATTAAAACTGACTGTATGGAAAGTGCTTAAGTAGGTATGATTTATGCATTTGTTCAGGGTATTTAATCAAAACACCTGTGGGTTTTTGATAGTTTTTTTGAAGAGCAACGTATTCTAAAAGTGATTACTCAGAATATGGGTTAAAAGACAGCACATGAAAAAAAGCTGTCCTCCAATGCCCACCAAAACAGACTTTTAAGAGAAGAGCTCACCTACCTAATCACTAGAGCAACTTCCTTCAGAAAACACTGGCTTTCCCTAAGGGTTTCCCTTCCCAGGGCTAATCAAGCCCAATCTTGTTTAGTTGGTACTATCTGACAAGATACTGCTGTACCACACAAGGTGGTCTAACAGCTAAGTTTAGAGCCCAGCCTACAGCAACTCTGAGCTACATTCCCAGGTAGAAAACGAGGGAACATTTCCTAAAACAAGAAGTGATTTGGCATGCAGACATAAATGCCATTTCACAGACCTCTCCTACTGATTAAATACGAAACCTTCACAAGAGTGCACATATTCCTCATAGTTTTATAGCTCTGGACATTCAGATTTTTTGTAAGTGATCATAGAATTTGAAAAATACCTCATACATATATCCACAAATGTACTTAATCATTGAATCAATTCAAGGCCAGAACTAACTTTTTTTCTCCACATTCACCCATCCCCTAATTCCCTGACATAAAAATGGCATTGGCACAGCAGGCCTTCTGCACCTCTTCAACATCGCAAGAGGGATCACCTGACCACCGATCAGCTGCCCCAGTATGCATACAACTACTGCTATGCTACACTACACATATATTAACCCATAAATAAGGTGAGCCTAGTCAAAGAAAAATTTCCCTCCTTCAGTTTATCAAGCTAAAAAGGATTCTTTAATTTGTTACAGTCACTAGTGAGTTATGATGAGTAATCAAAAATTACTGTATTGCAACACATTCTTTCATCAACCTTCATTCGCTAAACAAAACTCAACTTAAATGGATTAAATAATTATTTTCTTATTTCTTTCATTGCACCTTTAAGAAAAAAACATACACCAGTCTGGGCTTTCAACAAATCAGCTATTCCACATACAAAAACTGTGCTGAGATCCACATTCTCTGATCAGAAGCCTCAGCTTTAAAAACAGAATTCTAAATCTGAGATGCTATTGAACTTTGATTGATCCACAAGTAAGGAATTAAAGCAGGTAATATTTCAAATACATCCACACCCTCAAATGGCCACAGAATGCGAAAACTATGAGAAAACTAACCAGGGAATTAAGTCCACAAACTGAGTGGAGCTCTTCCTGGCACTTAGTTTCTCTCCAGCAAGAAGGCCTCAGAAAATCTAGCATGAGATGGTTTTTGAAACGGCTGCTTTGCCATTATGATACACCAGACTGCCAGTAACTCAAAACAGTGAACTAAAATAATAGGTACATCATGAAGGGTCAGCAAATTCTTATAGCTTTAGTCTCAGAAGAGGCTTCCTGTAACTAAAGTAAAAAAAAGTTAACTGTAATTGGTAGTGGTAGGCAACTCAGAGTCTCTAGAAAGAAGCCAATGCTGAATAACCTGATAAAGTTTTTAACATAGTTTGATGAAGCATCTTTTGAAGACTCTAAGGAAGATATTACAGTCTCTTAACTGTTAATAAATATCACTGACCAATTCAGAACCTGAAGCTGGTGAATTATTTCTGCTTGAGTCTCTGGAGATATTATTGACTATTAAGAATCAGAGCTCCCCATTCCATAGATTTCAGGACACACTCAGCTGAAGTGCTTTGGAGAAGGGTGCCATAGAAATATTAGTCAATTGGAGAGAAACAAGGAGAATCTCAAGTACGTGACTGCCAGCCAAATACTGTTAACTATGAAAGTGCCTTGGATCTTATTCACTATATTACTGTACTGCAACTTTGTTCACATGCAGTTCGTGCTCTGAGCTGTTCAGGAACAATTGCTCTAAATAATTTTCCCTTGCTTTACATAGAGCACGTTCTTATACAGAATCTCCAACATATCATAAAGTTGCGATAGATATTCAGTTTTTGACTTCCGGCACAACAACGAAAGAGAGGAAAGATGAAAAAAGCAGTAAAGTGTTTCCTTTAAAAGCAACTGGAAATACACGCATTTACTTATTGTCAAGTTATACTGTGACAAAACAAAAGGGATAACAAGATGGGTGGATCTGGATAGAGACTGGGATCCACCTCCTTTCCCACAATGCCATGAAAGAGGAAATACTCCCTCACCTCACCCCCCAAATGAAGTGACATGATTTAAGAAAGGACAAACTTAAAGGGTTTTTCTCCATTTTGAAAAAGAGAGGGGGAAAAAAACCCCAAAACACAGAAGAGCTTTTTGTCAGAATTGACTACCATGTCTATCATGGCTGTGGGACCAGACCAGGACAAAAAACTTGACTCAAGAAGCTGAGGGGAAAGCGCTAACAGAATTCCAGTTTTCCAGAAGTCACTGTTCTGAGCCCAAATTAGCACTTATGAGATTGAAGCACATAAATGTGTGTTGACTATATAATTCTGTCTAGCAAACATACCTCCAACATCACTAATTAGGGAGCAATCATGTTTTACAGTACTGTGCAAAGTTTGTCTGCTTGTTTCTATTAACATCTACCTCTGAGGAGCTAAACTATTGACCCAGAGCATCAAGAACAGCTGCAGTTCTGGGAAGGCTGTGTTCAAACTGCAGGAGAGCAGAAAGGGCTGGCAGTGGTCCCAGAGGTCAGTTGCTAGACCAGAGGAAGTGCTGCAAAAGGCTGTCCATTGTAAGGCTTCAAACTCAGCTCAGCTCCCACCCACTGGGTGAGGGCAGGCAGGCAGGAAAGGCTATGGGCTCCCCAAGGAGCATCCAATGCAGTGGGAAAGGCAGTGGGGGGGTGAGCTCTACCCGAGCAAACAGCTTCTGCAGGGGTCCACAGCACCCACCAAACCGTGGGAAGTTAATAAATAGCTGAAACGATGCACGTTACTTCAAACTGAAATGTGAGCTACGTGAATAATGACAAGAACAATAATAGTTACTCAGAAATGACAAATTCATCAGAAATGGGGGAAAAAAACAACACAGGAGCATAGAAAAGTCATTACGAAAAAGTGAAATATTCAAAAAATACTGCTTTATTGAAAGCTGAATGCAAACGAATACCTGCATTTTAAAATCTGCATATGCAAAGTGTTAGCTTGTCAGTTCAATCCCACTCCCCCTTTGCTCCTCTGCAAAAATAGTCCAGCTGATTGACTCAGGCCTATATAATGTGTAGGATCAGTACTCAGGAAAGTCTGCAATCAATTTTAACAAGATTGTATTTTTAGCTATCAAGTCCTGATAACAAATGTTTCTGATGGCCAAGTATTAAATACCACATTGGCATCCTTTGTTGTGAAATAATAAAAATAAAATAGAGTTGTCCATCCATGCTGCTTTTCTCATTTTCTTTTTTAGAATATATTAATTATTAACAAAACACCACATATCAATATTCAGCCTTACATGAAAGCATTAGATGACTTTCCAACTTGCTCAGTATAAAAAAGATTTTCCTCCTATTAGCTCTAACTACTTTTGGATATATTTTTGTACACTGGGAAATCCCCATAATGTATAGTTCTGTGAAATAGGTTACCTCAAAGTCTGAAGCCAAAACAAAGCATCAGCCCACAGCAGATTGTTGGCTTGTTATTATTTTGGTTGACATTAGTAATGCCAACAACTAAAAACATTTAAACGCACAGGTAGCATTCTTTTACTTAAAAATTACTTGTCTCAAAAAAGAAAAAAATACAACTACTACAGCATAAAGAAAAAGCTGACTATGCAATCAAAAGCCCAAAGGACCCAATTTCTTCTTAAAGTACCTGATGGACATCGTGACAGTCTGATTACCTTCTACCACCAATTTTTGGAACATGTGAAAAATACTGTATGCTTCTGGCTGGTATGTGGTCCAAGATGACTCATAAATCTTCCTTTATCTCCTCCATGGTGTTAGCAGAAAAGGATGAGTTGCTTTTTTCCATCTCATTCACATGTCTTTCTGTCTGTTACCCGTGCCCTTGAGCAAAGATTACTGATGCCCTGCCTTTGATATATGACACATCACATACAGCAGCTTTTCATCAAGTGAATTAACCTGAAAAAATGCAAACCTACCTGCCAGTTGCTTCCCAACTTTCCACTATTCCTTTGTGTACCTTCTCCCTAACATGCCACACAAGGCATGAAAGAACAAGGTTACCAGTCAGAGCAAATTAAATTGTCCTTCGATGGACACTGACGTAATTAATCGAAATATAATAACTTAATATTTACCTTCATAACTGATTCAAATTGTAAAATATACTTTTCATCATATTCCTAGCCTGAAAAATGTGTCTATTTAAAAACCAGAGCATGAACTATCTGCTCAGATCACCCTAAATTATTGCTCTGAGTCATATATAATAACTGCAATTCATGTAATGCATTACTGATACAACTCTACAAACAATTCTGCCATGCTAATCCATACAGTAGGATTAGTCAGTATGTTGCATATGCTGTTTTGATCTCACAATTTAAAATATATTTTTTAAATAGAAAAAGCATTAATATCTTAAAATATTAACTCTGTCCAACGGTTGAACTGTTCACAAGAAGTATTTTTATCATGTGAAATAAAAAAATATGTTCCACTTTTTCCTTAGTAGGGTTCTTTTAAGAAATGCATCTGTGGGGTGCTCTCTTTTCTGCATATGCCTTCAATTTTACATTTTAAAGATGCCATTAAGATAAATACTGTGCTGCTAATTAGCAAGATTCACACACTAACATCTCTGAGATTTTCTTTATGCTTGGGAGTTTTTCTCCTGTAGATTACATTTGTAAGTGGTTACTGACAGGATCTCAAAGAAATTTAACTACAGGAGCTGCTAGATATTCCAGTGTTTTTAAAGACAGGATAGTAACCTCCCAATATAACAACGCACTTGAAAATATACATGCTGCACCTCTTATAAAACTCTTTTATCAAAATTGTATTATATCTTCTAATGAAGGCAGTGAGTGAAAAATATAAACATTGATATATTTTTTTCCAATGAATTGGCTTAAGAGCAACATGTTAAAACAGGATTAATGGCACAAAGCATGTACTATATAAAAATAGCCTGTAGAAAAAAGCATTAAGCAATTACAACTCTAGCACTGAAGGCTCCAATATTATAGGGTAATATTTCCTTAATGTTAGACTTCATTAACCCTAAGATAATCTCTCATAAATTTTGCTGATTTTTAAGGAGAAAAAATAAATTATGTTTATTAAACTACTGAATATGTTTATGAAAACAAGACATAATCTAGTGCTATAAACTTCTTGTCTTTATCTGAATAATCAGGAAGCTCATAAATAAAATATCATATAACAAAGTGAGTGTTAAAATTCATTACCGTAATAGCTATGCTCATGATCTATTTCATTAACACTCCTCCTTTCTTTGAATAAATGGGTTCTTGGGTCTACCAGAGCAAGGCCATTTACAAGACAAAATACTAAGCTGCTTTTTCTCATTTTCCCTTATCTGTTCTAATCCCAACTTTCTAAATTAATTCTTCCTTTAAATCTTATTGTTCCTTCCAGTGTAACTCACAGCACGTTAGAGAAACTTGAAAGAAATACAAGCAAAGAAATGGGTCTGTGGAGTGTAAGTTAATTAGGAATCTAAGTGGACTGGTGATGAGACTTGATGGCATTTGGCTTTAGAATTAATTTAAAATGCTTAAATTTGTTTAAAAATAAAATATAAATATATTGGAAGTTCAAAAGAAGTCACACCTTAAAAAAGCCATGCTGACATTTCAGCCCCAACACCAGCTAAAGTTAACAGTATATAATGGCACACCAATTTTACCTCAAATACTTCTTCAAATCAACATGGATCAAAAGAGCCAGTAGCTGTGAGGCAGTAATATTGAGGCATAAAACTAAATATTGGCAACTGCAGAAGTCACCATCTGCAATCAAGTATGTAACTATGGGATCCAACTTTAACACGCTACTCCTTAATAACTCAGTGCAGAACATACTTTTCAGTCCTCACAGCAACAGACCATCTTTATATCCATCAGCCTCAACTTAATTTATTTTATCCATTTCTGCTCATTTCCTAGATAATATATCGGATGCAATCTGGGTAAATCCTCTACCATAACACTGGGGTTGCAAGAACAGGTCTTTGGGAAAGATGCAAGAGAATAGCTATGAACCATGGTGCTGGGAGATTTCCAGCTGCTGTAGCTGCGTGATCATGAGGGGGCTGGAGTGGACACAGGCAGACAGCAGGACTGATAGCTTTGGATTGCCATATGTGTCCCCTTCTGTAAGAATGGGGTAGCAGTCTTAAAAGTTCATCCTCAGGGGAATGTGTCATATCATATCTAGAATGATAGAATTCCAAGGCTTTAAAAAGACGCAAAATCTGTACCTCCCCCGATTTTAGAGGCACTTCCAAAGGCACAAAAACGCAAGAAAAGAAGATCAGACTCTAGGAGAACTAAAAACTAAACAAATGCATTGTTAAACTAAGCAGCTACCAAAGATGAAAGGTATACACCTAAGCATGATACTGCTTTAAATGGATTTCTTACAAAATAGTTTTGTTTTCCACTCACAGAAAAGGCACTGTGACCCTTCCTGATGCAACCACAAGAAACTGCAAAGGGGTGCAGTCACACATCTTACATAGGAACACAGTACTGGTAGTCAGAACACCACTATCCATGAGGAAAAGCAGCAGCATCTATGAGGAAAAACTAAAAAGTGCCATTAACCCAGTGAGTACTTCAGTTGCATTGCTCACTTCCTTCCCAGAACTTCGAAGAGAGGGTAAGGGATAATACAGTACCTTACACATGCATTCTAGGCGTGTACATTAATTCATGCAGCTTTCCCCTACACTTTCAGTAGGTAAATTTGCCACCAGAGGACACTGGTTTATCAAAGGAAATTACATACAAATAAATGCAAAGTGTATTTTATACCTTTTATCAGGCCAGCTGATAAAACTGCAGAAAATAAAAAAGCAAGCTTTGCAGGCTCTCCTAACTTGTTTTTCAACTTCATCAAGTAGATAAACAATATGTTGCAAATTGTAATAGTTTTCACGCTAATATTTAACCTCAACAAACTACAAATGATTATCAGTATAAAAATCTCAATGCAGATCAGCAGGTTGCTGTGGTAGGCCATAACATACAAGACGAGAGCCCATCTGCGGAATTCTTTGATCCTATTGTTTCCTGTATCACCTTCAGCAGCCCTGTCTGAGCAGTCTTGTAAAGCACATGCTTTCCTGAATCCCATATCAGATCTACCTGCATGCAAAACCAATGTCCATGGCAAGGCCTTGCGTTCTTTTATCGAGGGAGAACCCAAGTGCTAGAGCAGAGATTAAAAATAAGCAAACACAGTTTAAGTATCAACAATGGTTTAGATGATTAGGTAGAGACGTATTTTAAGAATATCCATTCCACAAAGAGACAAAAACCAAAATCCCCCCAAAAAGCTTTAAGAGTTATATTAGAATTAGTGTAAAGCAACACTCCCAATTATGGGAACTCCTGAAACCCAGGACTACAGAGTAAGATGCAAAATCATCAGTATCATTCATTTTATTAGCGTACAAAGATAAAATACTGGATCTATTAGATAAAGCATTAATAAATTATTAGAAGCTGTTAAAAGATATTATAGATAAGCAGTATGTGCATTATTGATCACGTAATTTACTGGACTGTACAACCAGTTGGTATAATGGATCGTTATCCATTCAATTTCTAATGCTCTGAACTAGGGACGTATCCTAACATAGATGGTAACACATTTTCTTTGTTTTCTATATCGACATTAAAGAGCTGAAAAGCAGCAACAATGTTTTCAGGAAATGCCAGCGTTTCTCTTATTGATGTACATGGCGGTTTTTCCTGCTGGTTTGGTTTGTTCTTTTGGAGGGATTTTTTACCAGTTGCATCTCCAGGAACAACATTCTGCCTGTGGAACGGCTCAGAGCTAAGCACCAGAGCCTCCACCTGAATGCAAACCCAGTACGGACAGTGCTGGTCTGCATGCTTTGAAGTAGGAGGAGGCTAATCACTGTGCTGTGATCTCACCAAGGACCATGGCATTCAATTGTTCCTTTACTGAGAACCACTCGGGAACAGTCAGCACCACTTGCAACACAAGGAGCAATGATTTTCATAATGCATCTTTGCATTATTAAATGCAAACTCGTATTCATCACAGGTGTAGGTGGGCTTGCATTCAAGTTGGTCAAGAGTTCTACAGGGAAAGAAAAAAAGAGAACTGAGCTGTCAGTGTCAAATCACAGCTGATGAATGAGTTAACCTCCAAGACTTTGCTATATATCTCATTGGACACACCAAGCAAACAGAAAAGAAAAAACATCAAAGGAAATGCTTGCATTAAAAATATGACTCTAAAAAGATTTTTGATCGCTCATGATGTGTAATAAGTCATCTGTCTGTCTCAATAAGGAGAAGTCATTATTTACTAGTGAACTAATACCAGTAGCTGTGACAAGCAAAACCAGCAAAGCCCATAAAAATATAAAATAGCTGTTCTATGCCGTTAGGCTAAAAGAGAACACATTCAGCGTTTTAGATGAAAAAGCACTTAGGCTTACTATCTGTTCAAAGACAACCTCCATTACATGTTGGAACTGAAACAAATATCAAGAACTTTTCCTCATAACCGAACTTTTTCAGGAAAAATAAAAAACATGTTCTTTTTAAAGCATGAAGTCATAGGAACCTGTTTAATGCTTTGGATTGATACCTGTGGTTATTATAATTAATGTGGCGTTTCAGACAAGTGTACTAACGTTCCAATACTACATCATCCTTGGATACTGTAACTTAAAGTCTCATCTCCTAAATATAAGGCACCCCAAAACTCAGATTTCCTATATCCATTATCCATGTCTGCTGTTTTCTCAAGTAATTCAGTCTTCATGCAGGTGATGCAGTGAAGTTAAACCATTAAACTGCTTTGCTGTATTATTTTTCCATCCCTCAATAACGCACAGGTTTTACCACTATTAGAACAATCCTTATAAAAATAAAGCGTCAAACATACACCATATCTCTAGGCAATGCTACTGAAACTACATTTCCAATGTCTTAAACAATACAGTACTTATTTATTAATATTTTTAGAGTATCAGTCTTACTCAGACCCAAAAAATTTAAAAAAAAAACTTCATTTAATTAAGGTATTTAAAGCCATATTTGTGTTTTGTGTTTTCTTGACTTCTGTGAAATAAACTTGGATACTAGTGACTATCATGTCCAATAACTCCTCAAACCTAGTAGGATATAGAGTGTTTTTCAAATTATGAAATTTATCTAACATGAATAAACACTGAGATTAGAGGGTTTTTTCCTTGAAAAACAAAGTATGACAAAATGCAAAGTAGTTTAATAAAAATGTTGTTTCAACTTTTAAATCAATGACTAATAGCAGAATCTTCAACTGCCTCTATTAACTTGCAGTTAAAGTAAGAAAAATAATGACAAATCAACTATCATTTATTTTTGGATAATTTTACTTGACATGTATTTGAGCCTATTCCTGTTATTTATTTTCCATACAAGATTATCAGCAAATTTTATTATACTTTTTCTGATAAAATTCATGCTTTATATGTTTAGGAATATTGCAATACCCTGATTTTCAGAATGAGCAAGGTCAGATTGCCTCCTAGTCACAAAGCAAAGCTTAAAAGAAGCCTATGAGAGTGAAGGTGGTCTGATAAAAGTATAAAATAACACATAAAGCAGATATTTAATCAAGCCACTGAAGCATTGCTCTAAATTTATATATTAAATCTTAAAAATTAACAACTCTGAAAGAATAAGCAAATGGGTGTCTTATCTGGTGAAAAATTCTACTAAACAGTTACAGAATGTACTAGTTGATCTCGCACATGAAAAATTTTTCTAAGGTGATTCCAAAAATAGTTACCAAACAAAAAATAGGTATTTTCTTGGAATTCTGAAGGTTGTTAAGCTTAGGGAAAAACAGAGGAGCTTCCTTTAAGTATTAAAAATGGAGCCAAAACCACAACTAAATCCATCTTATAAAAACAGAAAACTTACTCTAATTAACTAAAATTTTCATCTTAAGAGTAATTTTAGCCTCTTAATTGAATTTTTTTTCCTGAAGTCTGAATTAGTTTTATTGCTAATAAATGGAAAACATGAAAAACTAAATTGCATAATAAAGCATACAGTTATGAGATACTGTGCCCCTGAGAGAAGCAAGCAGTATTTTATGCTGAGTAAAAAAATTAAAAGCAACACGCAAAAAAGGAAAAAAAAAATATTCTTCAAACAATTAATAATCACATTTCAGAAGTGAATTTTTGAAATACTACCATTTATCAAAAAATGAGAAAACTGTAAATCAGTAGCACAAGCAAGCACAACCGTCTTTTCCTTAGTGATTTATAAAATAATTAAAATAATTATTGGAAATATATCTTATCTGTCATTTAGGTCCTTCAACATTTGACAATTACACAACTAAAAAAAAACAATTGATTTTGGCAGCTACGAATGCCCCAAATGATTTTATTGTCAACATTGTTTAACAACTCACTAAAAACTACCAAAAGTAACTTTTACTTTCAATTAAGAAAAAAAAAAAAACTTTGGAAATTTTATGGAAAATATAGAAACCATCCATTTTTCACTTGTGTTGAAGTGCAAAAGGAACTATTTCCTTATGAACCTAAATTCCATCTCATTTCATGAACACGCATTTATGTTAGACATGTTCAATGCTCTCAGGCACGTGGTGATTCTTCAGGCATCTTGTGCAGGGCCAGGAGTTGGACTCCATGATCCTATTGGGTCCCTCCCAAATCAGCACATTCTATGATTCTATGAAATAAGGGCAGCAAGCTTGAGCTGAGAACACAAACTTGTTTGTCACGTGCATTAGATGTGAGCTGAACTCCAAAGCTGAAAGGAGCAACCACACAGTGAGGATGTTTTTCCCTCACAAACGTGAGGCACGCCTGCAGTTCCCTTTCAAGCAACATTTAGGGCACATGCACCCCATGCAATGGGACAAGCAAGGCAAGGAACAGGCAGCACAAGGCTCTAGACAATACTAACTTGTCTCATCTCAAACTGCCAGAAAAAATAAAATTAAGAAAAAATTCAAACACACTTAGAAGCAGCTGAAGAAACATCATTATTCTCTACAGCCTATGCACCTAGATAAACTCAGGCTGGCATTTTGAAACAACTCTGTTTTATCAAGGGATTCTCTAGGTTCCTTATCATGGGCCGCATCTCTTTTCTGACTGTCCTCTCCCATGACTCTTAAAAGGGCTTCTAAAAGACGAAAATCTTTAAGAGCAACATTACTTCTGTATAGCTGGAGTTTGTAAGTAAAATGGGAAGCCGGGCACAGGAGCCAGTGTGTAAGGGAGCAAACACAGAGGAGAGAAAAGTAAATTGGTGTTGAGGTTTAACCGCAGCCAGCAGCCAAGCCCCACACAGCCACTCACTTCCCCATCAGCAGAACTGGGGAGAGAACTGGAAGGGGAAAAGCCAGAAAACTCATGGGCTGAGATAAAGACAGGTTAGTAGGGAAAGCAAAAGTCATGCACATATTTGCCTTGAGCAGGCATAGTAATTTCCACTTTTCAGCCCAAGCACTACTCCAGGACTCGCATACACTGTTAAACACTTCCCATGTTTTATACCAAGTGCGTTGGTATTTCTGTGATGTTGGGTTTTGTTCCTAACTCTTTCTCTGCATAGATACCCCCATGATATGTGCATGCGCAGATGACAGTTTAAGGAATGTAGGAACCCTTCCTGATGGGATAAATAGATTTAACAGCAGCAAAAACATTACTGCAAGTGAGATTCTTCATTTTTATACACTACTGTGTATTTTTTATGATTCTTGTCTAAGATCCTGTTAAATATTTAAACAACAATAGAATATCAGTAAGTAAACTCTTTAAATCAGGCATCCACTATACTGTATAGTGGGAACAGATGTGCTCTTATTAAGGCTATATTGTAACTCAACAATAATTTGTCATATTTGACATATTGTTAGATTATGTGCACCTGCCAGAACTGTAGTAGCAATTACAAATGATATATATACCACTTTTATTTTAAATACCTAAACAACTTATGTAGACGTGAATACGATGTATGGAAAAATTGTAATTTCCTAAATGTCATCACCAAACAACACCTAATGTCTCACAATTTCTTTTTATGTATATTTTATTATAGCGCCCAACTGTTTCAACACTCTAGTGGCTGGACTTTAATGTGGTTCAAGCAGCCCCAAGTAACATCACCAAATGTTTAACATCTGTGAAAATTGGACCAACAAATGCTCATATTTTCAGGAGGTCATGCTGGCCAGCTTTCATTAACAATTACTTTAAACTTCGGTTTTCTTTATAGCTTTTTAATTCAGGAAGGACACGTAAAGTTCACCTTAGTTAAACTGTTAAATGTATTCCAAACTCATATAATAATAATCTTTAGAATATTTATAAACTTTTGAAAGTTTCTTTTCCTTCCCCCAATATTTGGATCTTGTTTAGTTCACTCATTACTTTAAAACAGGGAAACAAAACTTATGATTAGGTCTTGAGAGTTCAGCACACTTCCAGAACAGAGTCAGAATCCCCCAGCTCTTATTTCCTTTTACTCTGTTTTCCTTCTTCCCCCCAATCTATCTAAAAATTTCACACCATATTATAATTTATTTGCAAAATTCTTTATTGCCATGGATATATGGTAATTCCATAACCATGAACTATTGTATCTTGAAAACTCTATTCAGAGTTTTGAATTTTTCTACCAACTTCATACCTTTAGCATGTGGCAAGGCTTTAAATTTGCCATAGTGTTCTAAACCAAAGATTTTCACTATGGGGTAGGACTCCTGAGTGGAAACCTGGAGGACAGAACTCCATGGGACCCCAGGATGTAGGAATTCTAGGGACTGAATTTTGGTGCAGGTTCAGCACTGTAGGGTGTACAACTACCTAATCTTTAAATGAGCATAACAAATTCTTAAATATACATAGTTCATGGGAAAAAGGAAAGAAAGGATCTTTGAGTAATAGTATAAATATAGGAGAGAGTGGTTAAAAGGCAAAGATACACAATCTCTTTTGAAGATCAAAAAACCTCAGTAATTTGAAAACAGATGAGAGACACCACTGATAATCTCAGCATTACACACCTTATCCCTACAAAATTAATTAATTTATTGTCGATTAACCCTACAAAAACCCGAATCTTTTTTCCCTCACATATACTCCACATCTTGCTGTAGCCTTTTTGAAGGAAATACAGGAAATAACCTGTAGGAGACCTGCTCTTAACAATTTTTTTATAGCTTTTAGCAATACTGTCATCTCATTCCTTTCTCCAGCAGGAATCCTTGGTTTTCACTGTATTATAAGTCTCCATGTTCCACTAAGTGCCATTTTAATAGCATGTTGCTATACACTCCTGTTTCAGAGGACCAGAGAGGAAGCTTTGATAGGGATAGATGGGAACTAATCTCTCCTTCCCATGCCTACAAGTTGTACAGAGATCCCAGTCTATAGATTCTCCAATGCCACAGCCACACTCTCTGACCCAGTAATAGCTTCAATCTTTGAGGAGAATTCAGAGCAGGCTGCCCCCAACACATCAAGTGATGCCAGGGAGCCTCAGCCTCTAACAGTTAATTACAATAACAGGCTGTTGTGAGACGCAGCTTTGCTTTAGGACCTCGGAGCCCCACATCCAAATTGGGATAACACTTAACACACAGCTTGTTGTAGTGGCTTCTTTAGCGTCTCTCCATTCTATTATTTATAAAGGGCCCTAGTGCAGATACATTGGAAAGGAAGGTGAATACAAAACTCATTCTAAAGAGGATGAAGTTACTTCAATTTATTTTGGAAATATTTGCATTATGTACAAGTTTACATGGAGAGCTTTACAGACTGAAATGATTTACCATTAAGGCGCATATTGATTATAATCTCCAGTTATTTAAAAGGAGACCTGTTTACCTCACAGCACTTAATAAACTGTGACATGTTTCAGCTAAACAGTGACACTGGTAAACAAAAGTTACTGATCTACCCAGCGAGTTATAAAACTTGTAACACGCTGTAAACAGCTCTGTCATTTTATTTAGCATATTGCATTGCATGAGCTGCTTTATTTACCTAGTGGTAAATCTTTATGTATCAAAAATGCTACAGAAGGCACAACAAATAAATTACAAACAGACACTAACATCTGACTAGTTAATCAAACAAATAGGACATATAACAAAGAAAAAAGCTATAAATATTGACAACAAGCTGCTTCAGTCACAAAAACATTCAATACTTCAGTTCTCAAGTGTGAGTTTTATATCAGTCCCCTGGAAACAGTTTGTATCCTCCAATAAATTTTTACAGTTGATTCACCTGCCTGATACCCTTCAGCCATTTCCTTCAGAAGCTGTCAAACCCGCCAACAATAATATATGGCCCGACCAACAAGAACAGCTGTAGCCATTCTCTCTGCTGGTTCCCGCACCCTGTTCTGCATAAAATAATACATCAAGATTAATTGATTTCCCGTCAGTCTCACAGAACAGAAAATTAATTTTCATGTAGCTATTTTCCCCAGCATATGAATTTTGAACATGGCAAGTAATTTAAGTTTTTAATTATTCATAAGTAGAAGAAGAAGAAAAAAGAAAAAAAGAAAAAAAAAGAACACAACACAAGATAAAGTGAGCCCCTGAAAGCCCCAAGGCCATGGCCTGGACCTTGATTTGTGCTGAGACAACAATAGCATTCACTAATGCCTATATAAATAATATATGTATTAACATACATCTTTGTACAACACCAATTTCTCTCACTCTGACCCAAGACTACCAGGTCATTCAGCAGCAGTTTGTCACAGACTGTACATGCGACATGCTACAAGGCAAACATATAATGTGTCAGCCATACTGGCTTGACCCCGATTGCCTTCAGAGCATGAACACACCTCTAACGTAATGGGAAGGTAATGGTCAGCATCTGAGGGGAGTAAAACCTGCTAATCAGCAGGGTGTCATATCTCAGCAAACCTTCTCTTTGCAGGTGACATTGACTTGTGCAAAGAAAAATGCTAATGGAAAATTAAACAGAATAATCTGTCTTGCTCAAGTTAAATCTTTTCCAGATGACTGCTACAGCCTCAAAGAAAAACACAGGCCACTCAAAAGATAGTAAGATGTCATAAAGAAGGCACATTTAAGAAAATCTCACTAGCTAAGGTTCAAATTTCTATAAACAGACATTGTCACGAGTTGAAGAATAGAATTTGTAACCTTGAACAGAGGCCAGAATTGTACAGGTAAATATCCATAACTCAAAGCACTCATTATAATAATTTGTGATGAAGTACAAACCACTCACTAATTATTTAATGCAATGAATGATCAGTAAGTCTCAGATGGAATTTTTTATTTTAAGAAAATAAAAAGCACACAACTAAACTTAACACTGTTTAGTTTAGCAATGCTCACACATGGCTTGGGGTTAAGCGAAAGTTGCAGCATGAAAATGTACCCATAAATTCAAAAGGAGCGTGCAATTGCCGAAGGCATGTCACTGAAAATACTAAACAACAAGTTTGCCTTTGAGTATTCTTTCTGTCCTCGAAAAGTTCTGGGATGCTTCATTTTATTAGTCAAACCTTATTAAAAAAACCCAAACTTTGACAAAGTGTGCCAAAAAGTTACTGCAGAGGAAGGATGCTTACCACTGTTAGTGGCACTAGATAAATTCACAAGGGTGAAAGTCTCAGAGAGATCAGTTAAACAAGAGCAGGCTGTGACTATTTTTGTGTATATATTTTGATTAAATGCTAAACAATGAACACAAGGAAGCATACCAACTGCCACAAACATGGCAAAAATGCTCAATCCAGCTAGAGGCCCTGTACTGGATAAAAACCTGCTCATGGTGTGGCTGACCACTGGGTCATGCCAGCAGCTCTGTATATAAGATTATTCCAGTATTTCGATGCAAAAACCATTGTTAGTGTTTTTCCAAAGGCTGCTTCTTTTCCTATTCAGGAAAGGCTGAAAAACGACTAAAACTCAGCATATCTACATTAGTCCTTTAAAAGCAAGTTTTGAACAAGAATCTTAAGTTCTGTTTTCATTACTACAGAAGAGGTTTTCAAAACAGGAACCCAAGCTCAGTATCTTCTCAACATATCCACAATAAACCTTTAAGCAGCAATACAGGTTAAAGGCCTTTATCTTCTGTACATTTACCCTTGCAAATATATGGATATCTAGTAACAACAAAATTACCAGCAAACAGCATCAAAATGTGATGCCATGCACTTTCCTTGGCAATTGAATTTGTGAACATTCTGACACACTACTGTTTCCAACAAAATACCCACTGAAAAAATAAAAATTACATTTACCTCCAAAATGTAAAGAAAATTTACATTGCAAAGTATTAAATTATTCAGAACTATAGCTCATCTTTATTGTCACATTTGAAAACAGTTGCATACAGCTTTAAAGTCCCACTGAGGAAAAAAAAGGTACCAGTTTTAAGGGGGGAGGCTTTAAAAAGTAGCTTTTGATGGATTTGGGTTTTGTTATTTCCTTTTCAAACTGCAAAATGGTTAAAAGAAATAGTACATCTACTTGGTAATACCAGCCATTCTACAACTCTGTCTTTCCTGTCAAAGTTTTTCCTTTTCCAGTTTTTCCTGTCAAATTTTTCTGCAGTTGTCCTTCTAATATTTACTTGTTTTTTCTATCCTTTCATTAAGAAAACAACCTTATTGAGAATATAATGAGATCATGATGTTCACCGTTAAAATACGTTTGCAATAGTGTAAATGAAATATATAAACTAGGAGAAGGGAAAAAAATCCAACTAAAAACCCACACACAAACAAAAACCCCCACAACTTTACAAAGTTGGTACTGCTGCTACAGATACTGTTCCTGGCATAGCTTAAAGGTCTTTGTTTCTGTAAATTCAATTGAGTGTTCCTATTTCTAAGTCTACCAAGAGGTTCTAATTATTGTTAGAAGCCTAATTAGCATTTAGTATTACATTACAACAACTGCAGCAAAATTGTACCCGTTCTCCAATAAACAGTATTCACAGTGTGCAATCAAGCTGCTGTACGATGCAATGAGAATTAATAGCACTGCACGACAATGGTAAATCCTACAACTCCCGCTGTGTGTGTTTAATAATTTTTCACTCCTTCCAGATTGTTCCCATCAAGCGCAATTCCCAAGATCCTAATCAGCTTTCCTCCCCATCAATACTACATAGGGATCTGAGCACTGAAAATTATCTGCAATTTCAAAAAGTGCTTTGTTGCATTATTAGGCCACTGACCTAAGAGGTAATGGGTAAATAGTTTCTGAAAAATGTCCAAAGCACAACATAAATTAAAGCTTATAGTCTTGCCTGCTGTTCTTACCAGAGCAGTAACTGCAAACTCTAACAGTTTTTACATAAAATCCTTAACTACAGTGTTATTTTTTACACAAAAATTAGTACAAAGATGAAAAGGTTTATATTTAAACAAGCTCCTTTGCCATATTTTACACAATTAATACAAAGTTGCAGAGCCACAAGCACCTTGTAAATGTATTGCACATGTATACGCACAGAGAGAGCAATCAGAGAACAACTACCATAGTTTTGTCTGAGTTCATACATGCAGAATATATGAGTCACTTCTGGCAAGAGGTGCACACACAAAGCGGTACATCTAGAAATGCAATCATTCTTTGGTCTTCTGTTTTAGCCAAAGCAAGAAATATAAATCCATGTCAGAATACCATATTGTGATGGTCATATAAATTCAAAGTTCACCACGTTTCCACAGAGCGTATATATTTCATACATTTCTCTGACAATTAAGATTAACTTAATAGAAAAAGAGAGGCATTAGAGGGGCAACTTACTTCTATAGGGAAAACACAAAACGCCCCACTGATACATTACCAGGGTACATCCTCCAAATACCCAGATAAACGGACTCCCTTCCTGAGTAGGATTGTAGCTGTGTCAGTGGTGGGGCGCTAAGAGAGCCAGACACCTCACTCACTCGCAGGTCCATATGCTGGGAACTGCGCACCAACAGACATTTGAATATTATGAAAGGAGCTGTAAGTTTGGCAAAGCGCTCCCTCTGGCTTTGTCACAGTAATTTGTTTCAGTTAATGGAGTTTCAGCCTTTCCCCATAATCACTATCCCTTATTATGGAAATCTTATCTGTATAATAAACTCATCTTCTCACAAGGGAGTTCTCCCTTCCTTTCACAGTTTGTCAGTGCCAGTACCATTTAAGTTTTACCTTGTAGTCAGAAAGTAATTTTATTTTACCTAGTTATCACAACATATAAAATGCCGTGGTATTAATTACCAATTACCACTACCTCTGACAAAATGTGGCATTGTTATTTGTCTTCAAACAAAAAGAGGATTTGTTCATTAATTCCACCCCCCCCAAAAAAAAAAATTGCAAAATTAATCTGCAGTAATTTGCATCTGTTTCTGATTCACTGATTATGGATCACACTTGAAAAAACACCACGTTATGACATATCTGGACACAGTTGCAAGTATGTGGCAGAGAAGGGATAGAAGAGCTTGAGAAAGAAAGACAGAAATAGGGCATGAGGAAAAAGGTAAGAAAGAGCTCAACTCTGGGCTGAGATGCTGGTAGTTTTTAAATAAAAAAGCACACAAAGTCCAATTTATCCCAGTTGAATGGGAGCTACACAAAGCACAACAAGGAATTCCAAATTTTTTGGTTAGGCAGAGCTAAATATGAACTGCAACAAAGGACTAGCACCAAGCCCTTTTTACCAGTCAGCAGTGTTAATAAATACACAATCTATGAACTGTGAAGGCAGGTTCTCCTTCTCAATGGACACACTTGAAAAATGTGGCCTTTTCAGTCCAGTCTGTAGAGCACAGTTTTCCTGAACATTTCTGAAGCAGCCTACTTTTCTAAAACTAATACGTGTATCCACAGAACAGAACATCGTATTTCCATACACGAAGTGGAAGGCACAAGAGCAGCTTGATCTTGAGAGGTAGGGAAGAAGGAGGTTCCAAATATGAATTCCTCATGAGGCACATGACACTTGGTGGCCTTCACTTTGGCTGTCACTGAAGATGTCCCACTGCCAAGTGCAACTATTGCAAATAAAATGGTGAGACGGGTTTATCTAATGTAACACAACTGTTGTCTTTGTTACACAGCTAAGGATTATTTGCTCTTCAACACTTCCTCTCTCTGGTTTTCCCTCTTCAGGAAACCCATAAATCAAACAAATTTACATCTCACAAAACCAAAAGCAACATAACTAATTTTAGTATTAGCTGTGGATACGAAAGCTGCAACAGCCAGATGAGAACACTGGCAGAATTTTTATTCTACACTGACACTTGTCTCCATGGGAGCCATAACACACAGTTGTGTTGGTGACTTTGAACTCGCTTCTTGGCCGTCAATTTGTGTGACTGTAGATGAGCTCTTGAGGCAGTTTTGTCCATTACTTATGGGTTTCTTTTCACTGAATGTTCAAAATTTGCCTGTCATTCAGTATTAACTCTTTTCTGCATATTTTCTTCCTTCTTTTTTGGCCTTTAAGATGGCATATCATCCCCAAGTTTGAAGCTTTGATATACAAGCAGGGGTGCCTGATTCATTTAACTTAAAAATATGAACCCAATAGACATAATCCAGAATCTCTGGCTCTGAACTGGGTTAGCATATGTTATATTTGATTTGTATTTCTATCAGTATCAACCCAAGCATCCTTATACACACCAGCTATGAACATGATTTATAGCAAGTCATTCAAGGGAAAGCATATAGCTTCCCTTCACAATTTGACGTTATCAAGATTACTTCAGAAGCTGGCAGCAGCTACCACAAGCAACAAGCTGTCACTGTAAATAAATCACTCCCTCAGAAATAAAAGTTAAAAATATAGATTAACGTGAACAGAGGTCAGTATTTTAGGCTTAGTTTTTGTTTCACCTCTCAGCCAAGCCACAAATCAACCATGTAACTGACCAAAAAGCCAAAAACTAGCACAAAACTTTTCATTTGTATTTAAGACAGAAATCAGAACCAGAAATTAAAAACAAAACAAACAAAAAAAGGTCGATATCATGCCTTTCGGTAGCCCAGTCTATCAGATTAACAACATAGATTCAGTCTTTAAAAAAGCACTGGCCAACAACTTGAACAAGTGTGCTCAATCTGCTTTGCTTTTCTTTCTTAATGAACAATGTTTAAAATATAAAGGAATTCAAATTATTGCCTTAATAGTCTAATGTCTTGATTTACTTAAGTCTAAAATTTAAACAACCCATTTGTTACTCAATCCTTTAAGTAAAACAAGTCAAGTGGAGGAAGCCAAGTGGAAGTAAAACTTGCTAGAAAGTCATAACAGCTTTTGATGGCTATTACACAATAACAAAAATATTTTCTTGAGACTTGGCTCCCAACTGGAATGTTTTTATCACTGCTTATGATATCCTAGTTTCTTCTTGGCAAAAAAGCATCTAAAAATTCTACTGGACAATAACATTAATTTCAGAACTGTAATTCAGAGCATTAAATTATTAATGCTCATTAAATTATCCCAAAACATTGAGGTCTTAACAGGAGTCTCACATAGTGGTCTTTCCACAACTTTATCCAATAAGGTATTGTTCAGTAACCTTACAGCTGTGGTCATCTTCCACTATCAGCAATTCTACAGCTGTCAAGATGTCCTCTATCTTGCTTGTCAGTCATTTTATGTCTGACCAACCCACTTATTTTGCATTTTGACACATGAAAAACTATACACTTACATTTCATTGTTAGAGGACTCTAAGCATATTTTCTCTCCATAGAAAAAATAAGAATCTGAAATTCCAGAAAACAAATTTGTTCATTAAAATATTCACAATGTTTTTGATAATGTGAAACCATCAGCTAGAAAATGTGAGAGTTTTGAAAAAAATCTCATTAAATTATACAGCTTTGCACTACTCATCCAAGTATCTTTTTCAAAGCCAATACAGTATAAACATGAAAGAAACTAACTGTGAAAAGTGTATCTCTTACAGTTTACCACTCTTTGATATGTAAATAATTCACTGCAATCCTTTTTAATATCCTCCCTCTACTGTTATGCTGATAAAGCAATTTTTGCTATAAAAGAATATACTACATTTATTAGCACACATGTACAGGTGTATGCAAAAAATACTGTGTGTGAACAGAACTGAAGAGAAAGAAAGATGAATTTTTCATGCTTTCAAATGTAATAAACACAAAACCTATAAGACATGGTTAAGTTTACTCTGTGTGTGTGCTGTCTTTATGGGTAATACATGAGCAAACATGAAGATCTGAAAAGTAGAAAACAACTGAGGTGAAAAAAGCTATAATTAATGACCAACATTAACCGAAGGCTTCTAGATGAAAAGATGAATCCTCATGACCAGTACACAGGACTACATGTGGACAGATGCATTTGGATGTTCTAGGCTTCAACTGGCGGCTCTGTTCTTAAGCAAACAAAGCATCTCAATTCTCTCCAGCTCTGATAAGAGGATCATCAGAATCGAGATAGCTACATGAATACTAGCAATGCTGTCTGCACTACAACCCAAGGGCCCAAACCAAATTAAGCAAATTTATTCATTATGCATTCTAGTCTATGACTTTTACTGTGAACTTTAAAAGGTAAAAGTTGTCAATTGGCACACAAGGGAGTACATGTACCTGCGCAGAGACAAGTAATAGGGGAAAAAAACCAGAAGCAAAGCAGAAAACAACTAGTCTTCACATACTTTGCTACAAAATTTTAAAAAGCCAGAGTGATTCTGTGTTTCATGATCAAGGAAAAAAATATTTGTGTCAGTACAGGCAAGAACATATACCTCATAAGGCTCTAGTGAATAGCTGCAAAGCATGCAGCAGCCAGAAGGTGAATGCTCCGTTCTCCCAATACACAATTAGTACACTTGCTTATTGAGTCAACAACTTCACTGCAAATGCTATGATATGTTTGGCAAACGATGATTAAATTATTTGATTTTGCACTTGTACTCTACTTCTGAAATCTTGTAGTCAGCCCTCCTCCTCCTCCTTAAACCTGTTATCCCCACCACATGCCACCTCCCCCCTCAGCAGGGGCCTTGGTCATGAGAAATTACTGTGCTACCTCGTGCCCATAGGAAATTGTAGGGCCTGGTGTTCGAGTTATCCAGGCATAACAAGTTATTTCCCAGCATGCTCACTGATTAGGTACCTTCCATAACCATAAAGTCAACAATAATCTACCTACATGCCCTTTCTGCAGGTGGCTGACCTATAAATGTTAAGTAAGTCAGTGGCAGTTCAGTCTAAATTACTTGCAAAGCATTATGCGTAAACATTAATGCTGCAGCATGTCCTTAACTATACAACTGGGACTCCATAGTCTGCAAAATAATGTTACTTGATATTTTTTCCTATGTAAAAGCCTTTTCCCATTATGAAATTATGCAATGCCCCTCTTACCTGATGTTCCATTCTTCAAGTCTTTCCCATAAAAATTAAAAGCAACTTCCTTTAGTTTGTGGCTAATTCCTCCTCTTTTAACAGAGTGTCTTTTCTAAACATCTAAGGACCCAACATACTGACACAGATTTCCATCAAGCCCCACTTTTCTGTGAAAAAATTTCTAACAGAACATATTTCTAAAATTCACCTGTCTTCTTTCACTGCCTGAAGAAAAGATTTAGAGCTTAGTACTTACAAAAATCCAAAACCTCACATACCATGGGAACCACGAGTATCAAAATGTTATAACATGTACCATAAAAGCAGCGTAGGAGTAACAGTGGCTGCTATGTTCGAGTGGTAGTACTGAAGAGCACAGAGCCTGTGATTTCATGCAGTGCCCTGTGACTGGAATGATAACAATCCACATTCCCTGTGCAGTCACTCAAACACTTCCCTTTGGGTATTGTGGCACTGAATGCTCTTTGCTATTAACTACAAGCAAGAGGAAAAGAGTATGTCACCTTCTTGGAAACTCCGAAACGCACAATTGTCTGACACTGTTTCAAAATCAAAATCAAAGACTTGTCAATTCTTTCGGTTGCCTTCCTGGATTAATTCCTTCACAGAAAACGCTAAGGAGAAAAGCATCCAGCAGATTTAGTAAGCAATATAAGACACATGATTTTGTCAGCACTGAGTTCAATAGCTAAACCTGTCCAGTAGCTTAATTATGAGCAGTCCTAAAACTCAGTCTGCAATTATAAATGCTGTCAAATTAGTTCCCAGAATTATCTCCAGGTGGTGGAGGCAGACATATGGTTATATTTTACTATGAGGATGACAAAGGGCGAAAATCAGTTTTTAGACTTGAGTAAATATTTCTCCAGGACAACTTGTGCAGGCAGTTGGTATTTTACAATAAAGTTAACTCCAGTGATACAAAGTACCAACACAACTCTTCTATCTCTTCTCAGTTTTAACATCACTTAGGTACTCTTCTGCAGAAACAACTTTTTTTCCCATCCTCATTTTGCCACCAAAATAAAAAAGCCAGGAAACAAACAATGAAAACAACCTAGCTCCTTTCACCTATAAAACGATTAAAACATTTGGAACACCTCAAGGACATTGCAATAGCTACTTTTAAGAGGGCAAATAGGAGATACCATGAGAGCAACACCACAGAGTTTAATCAACAGCAGATTCATATCATCTTCTTTACACAGTTTTTAAGATAGCTCTGCTGAGCTTATTCCTTAAATTATGTTTGAGGGAAATGGACAAAAAAGACTGCATTGTATTCCTATTAGTCTTTGAGTTACAGAGTGACTGGTGACCGTTTTGCTCACCAGTAAAGCAGCCAAATAGGTCAGTGTTCCACCACCTCAGACTGCAGACTCATCAACACACCTGCATGGCTCATGCTTGGGAATCCTTCCTACTGCAAGACATGGATGACAAACTCTAAGCAACTAAAATACTACCCATTATAAACGCTGAGGCATATACATTTTCCATCATTTCTACCTTGAAAGAGATAATCCACTTTTGCAGTGGTATAAAATCCTGATGAGGAGCTCAGAATTCTGAACCTTAAACTGCCACACGAGCACTGAACGCCACTCTCTGGTCATACAGTAGCATTCAACCCGAAATCAGCTTCAAAGAGAAGTTAGGAAATACAATGACTCAAAAGGAAGCAAAACTTCCAAACAAAAGATACCCTTCTACAGCTGCTCAGAAATTCAGGATGGCAGAGATGGATGATGTGCATATAAGATGGTCAAGGCCATGCCATTTTCTCACAGCCACAGCTCCCATTGGATCAAGAGAGAAAAATCACACACACGCTCCAAGTCTCTCTAAGCTACAACATGGCAGCATTGCCAAGTTGTTCACTACTGCTTACTCTTTATAGCAAAAATATGCCATACATTTTTACCTTCATTTGGATTCCATGTTATTCTTCCAAAAGAAGGTATGACATTGCTGTTCAAATGTGAAAGAAATACAAATATTTCTGGAACAGTACCCTTCAAAAAATTAATCTATACTGTACTGTCCCTTGTAGGTTTAAAAACCAGCACCAAAAAGCACAACATACACTATTATTACCCAGTACACATTTATGGTATGCCAGAGCCCAAAAACAGTTAAGAAAATGGAAAAGTTGCTTTTTTCCCTCTACACAAATTTGTTAATGGGGAACATAATGGTAAGCCATGTTTGCTGGCATTCTGTGAAACATCTACAAATTGCCTCTGCAAAGCATTATAGGTTGTCAGACTAATGTAGTTGAAGATAATTTGGCCTTTCAGTGAATTGAACCTCACAGCACGATTATACTCCAGCACCAAGTAGAGTGTCACAATTATTCTTTCATGCTGAATTACCATATAATGTCATAAGCCTACCTGTCATAAGTCCTGCAGCCGAGCTTGAATTTTTTCTAAATCTATGGTTCATGGGAAAAAAATGAATTTTTTGCTTCTAATGGAAATCTGATTGTTTTTATCAACAATAAATTTCATAGCAAATCAAAGGATATGCTTGGACAAACAATCTGATACTCAAGGTTAAAAAACACACAAATAATAAATTGCTAGTGTGTCATGTTCAATTTTTACTACTGCATTACACTGCAATAACCATAACAGGATCTAAATTGTTGTCAGAACATTAAACAAACCCCCTTACTTCACAAAGGCATCCTGCCTGAGTAATTCACACAACGGAAACAACTATCACATTTTCCACTGTCCCACCACCATACCATACATCAATGCAGTTTATGCATTTGGACAATTTTTTGAATAAATTACTTCCATCCTGGCTGATGTTGCCACTTTGGTAAGAGACAGATCAGTTTTAATTGTCTTTTTGTCTATACTGAGCCACTGTTTTTCTGGCTCCTTCCTGCCCTTACATCCTGAGCACCAAAATAAACAATGACCATATCAAATTGCTTAATTCTAGGCAAATCAGTGCTCTTAAAAGAAAGAAATCCATGAGCTCACTTGTCATTTCCACTGTTATTAGTCTTCTTCCTTGCATTCACCTAAACAAAGTTGGGGAAGTGGGGGTGGGGTGTGTGTCTGTGTGTTTCTGTGTGTATGCTTTTAAGTAACAAACTAGTTCTGACCCAGCCTGAACAAAACATTATGTAAATTCAACCCAGTGCATTGGCTGGATCAGTATTACCACACAAAAGACTAACTTCAAAACCTTTACTTCAGCCAAAATCCCATTCCTGGCAAATAAGCATCAAACTAAAGAATTACAGAAAAAAAAAAAAAGTACAAACAAAAAAAATCATCAGACCTTAATGAAGCTGAAAAGGCTTCTCTCAATACTCAAAATAAATGCACCTTTCTTTAGTCATTCTTATCTCACATGAAGATACAGTGTTAACTACACACACTCATACAAGGAACTAACTCTGTACTGTGTGAAATGAGATGCTGGGATCTGAACAGATCAACATTGAAAAACTATATTCAGCTCATTAAGTGCTTATTTATAAATACTAGTTTTACCTGCAACTGAAAACAGCTCACCACCTGATGGATAGTCATTAATGTTATACTACATAAACTCAGCATACTTATGATAATTAATATGTTTGTAGTTAAACAACTGTACACTGAGTTTTACTTTCATTACTTAAAAACAAGCAAATAAACAGTATTAATGCTTGGAATAAAAAGGCCATAATTCCTTGTCTCAACACATAGCTAGAGCAGAAGTAGAGACAAGGACAGCCTTCCTCCCTTTGCACAGAAATGCTCACACTCACTGTAGTTGGTGGGTTACCCACCTGCCCAAGCTCAGCCCAGTGCACAACTGAAGAACAAGAGGCAACAATCAGCACAAACAAGCTGTGTCTGTACGATACAGAGTTAATGACTTAACAACACCTTTTATGTTACCTTTAATAGCAAACCAAACTGACATAAACTAACATAAGTTAGATCAGTTAGATCCAACTCCATTTTCTAAATATGACCCCCTTGTGATTGTCAACAGTTCAGCACAGCCACTTGTACCAGTGACTGTGTGCTGGTGTCCTCCAGATGCAGAGCCAGATCACTGATCTGTTACTGGCCAGAGCAGAAAAAAAACCACCTTCCTATTGGATGACAATTCAAAGATACAAACATTTCTGAGCTCCTATTCTCACATTTTAAAAACGCAAATAATAAAGCTAAACCCCATCTCCCTCACCTTATGGAGAGAAAATGTAATGTATGCCCAGAATGTCAATACCAGACTTATTTTTCCTTGTTAACTAAACCTTTACCAGTTGGTACTATTTATTTATAACCTCTGAAGCAATAATAAACACAGAACTATGATTTACTTCAAGCCTTTCCATTATTAAAACACTTTGTCTTATTGTTTTATTGATTTACAATCTGTCCTACTTACATTTTTAGCATCTGAAAACAATCAAAGCACAAAGCTGCAAAATGTTTAGACATTAATTGTTAAGAGACAGCATTTTATTCCAGGCTAGGGGTTTGAGTCCTCGACTGCTAAGCATTCTGGTACGGAAATGATTTATGGCCTTGTAGCAATAACGATGCGGCAGAGCCATTAACATATTGGCAGACCCTAGGATGGATTATCGACATTGATTATTTCATGGACCACTGATATCCATTTGTTAAGAGAAGCTCGAAGATGGCCTCTCTCTGACTGAAATCTTTTACGAGCAGACAGCATTTTAAGTATTAGAAACCTGGGATTTGGGCTTTTTTTTTTCTTCCTGCTCCCCTCTGCCCTCCCCCCAATCCACCTCTGTCTCCTCTTAGACTCTAACAAAAAGTGTCAAAAATTAAAGTTCATTCTTCACTATGGTCTTAATTTCTCAACTCATCATAACCATGTCTTCTTTAAAAATTAATGATTGCCAGCATTTAGCCACTGGTTGTTGCTATGAAGATCTATGCAAAAAGCAAGGATCCCTATAGAGTGCATGATATATGGAATTCTCTTTATTACTACAATAAAACTTACTGACATTTCAATACTTCTGCAAATAGCATTATAGTATCAATCTTCTGAATTAGGTTGAAAATTAAGTTGTAAATTAAAAGAAAGTGTACTTTGGAATACAACATGATATGTCACCTAGAAAAAGACCTTTGTGCATAACAGAGCTGAGCAGAAAAACTGAAAGATAAGCCCAGGTGCCTCTAAAGTGCCTATTTCATCATAAAGGATCTAGGTTATATTTTACAAGAAGAATACAGTCTGAAAGCCCTTATATTTCACCTCAGGAGAACAGATTCTGAATCTCTTAAAAGAAAAAAAAAGATGAATTTGACAGCATCAGCTCATTAGCAGAGATGCCAAAAAAGCCCTCAAAAGGGACAGGTTGGATTTTAGGTGGAAGAGGGCTGTGAGGGTGGGGAGAAAGATGGAAAGATGAGAAGGGAAGGAAAAGGGCTTTATTTTTAGTATAGGACCTCAGTGAAAATACCCTTCCTTCTTCAAATATACTTGAGTTACCAGAAAATAACAAATTATATCCACTGCTACACTTGAGTTGTGCCAAAAGAGTAAAAAGTGTTATAAATTATACTTTGATTGAAATATAAATACCTTCACTTAGGGACCTGTTTGAGACTGCTAATAATGCAGGTTAATGGCTGAAAAAAGAATTTCTGTGCCCCCCAAGACAGGTCTTTCAATATTTTCTAAAACAGGAGCTGCTAATGAGGTGATACATCAGGCTGAAATTCAGCTAATATAAAAAATGTATTCGTGCTCACTGTGCATAAACACAAACTAAAAAAAGTTGTTTTGCAATAGGAAAAAGCACATATATTAATACCCAAACAAGGAAGATGTTATACAGAGGAACAGCTACCAGCATAAAAGAAACCTCAGCTCTCCAGATCATTCCTCTGTATTCAGCAACCTCAATGGTAAAGAGTTCCATTACCAATTCCTCCATTTTTAGGAAATTCAAGAGATACAGTGTTTCCTGGATATGACCACATTTCTTCAGTGCAATCAAGCTAACAAGACTGCATGATTTCTTTTTCGAAGTTATACGATTCTGGTATAAAGATATCAAGAAGCTAAAATACTCCTATTCACTAAATGGATTCAGAAGTCACTACATGTTATAAAATCAAGTCAGTTATCATTTACAGCTTATCATGCCCTTCATAAAATGGCCATCTCCTTTATGGTTTGTCACAGTGCTTTTGTACAAAGGGCATTACATCTTAGAGTAAAACCAGATTTTGTTTAGGTATGGATCACCATCTTTCAAAAACTACCCAAAATACATGGGAAGAACATGGTGCTCTTAGCCTCACCACACCTGAAAGTCCAAAACACACCTCACATTGTCAGAAGTACTTTTGATGGATTAACGTGTAACCAGCTCCTTAAAGGGGATAACATACACCTGAATGAAACCGGAACCTTCCGAAGAGCTATCACCAGGCGAGGAGGAGCATTCGTGCAGCCCGGTAAATATGCAAGTGTTTGTAACTACACAGAATCCAGGAGAGAGATGGGTTCAGAGGATGCAAAACTTGCATTAATTTTTAAATGGGAGATAACTTCTACATTTCAGTAATAAAATTCATATATACTGTGAAATGCCTGGAAAGAAAAATAAGCCCACACGCACACATACAAAATTTGGAGTAGCAAGTACGTTTGTTTTCAAATGCTTCTGAATCAAGGCCCTACTACCACATCTCCAGAAGGAAGCAACTGAGACTCCTGAGATGCCTCAGGAATCCCAACCCCAAGCTAGCAAAGTCAGGCAGAGGAAAGCACCTGTATGCAAGCATTCGCTCAGGGGGTCTCCAGTACCTGCTCCAGGACTGCTGAAGACAAGCATGGTGGTCCTCTCACCTGGAACAGCCATGAACACCATCTACAGCTGTGTGCTTGAGAGAGAATCCTTAGGGCAGAGTTAGAGCTGACAGTCTTCACAAAAAAAAGAACTGCCCCAGCACCAGCTAAAGCAGTCGAACTGATCTTGCCATGCAAATATAAAAAGGTACAAAAGTGAACTAAGTCCAACGGAAAACCTGGAAAAAAAGCACTGATTTTCCAAGTTTCATACAAAACCAAAATCAGATGAGAATTCATCTATATATACAAAACCTTATCGCATGGCTTTACACAAGGAAAAATTCATAAGTATCTCACAATATTGTTTAGTCATGGTATCAGTTTGAAACTGCTGCAATATTCAGTGCAGTAACAGAGACTGTACAGTATTCATCAACACAGGCAAGCTTTGTAAGCCCTCTTTGAAGATTTACAATTTCTGCATGGACAAGATGACCCCCAAATTTAAATTCATCTTTGTTCTAGTTTAGAAAACTTATAATGACCACTCACACAGCTGGATTTTAAACACACCATCTAGAAAAAAACAACATGAAAAGAACAAACTAAAAATGCATTCTAGTAAGTCAAAGACTTGCATAGCCTATATGCATACCTCAAACGAGATTTCTTTAATTGTAATGGACTTCTGTTTTTACAGTATTTGACATGGCCAAATAAGATCTCCATGATGAGTCACTGAATCTACAGTTATAATTGCAGATCTACAATAGCAAGTTGAAATCAGTGTCACATTCACATCCCTAAACGAGATGCAATGACTACTACTACTGTTTAGCAACAGATCTATACAAATTTAAATGGACCGTGATTTTTCTATAGCCAATCCTCAGACATACTGCACTTCCCATTGTCCTCATCACCTAAAACCACTAACCCACAACAAGTATTAAAACAGAGGCTCTGTTCTGTTAGTTAACTTCTAAATGACTAATACACACTGAAAAGAAACACTTTTGAGAGAAACAGGCGAGGAAGAAAGAAGAAAAGTGACTCAGAGTCATGTTTGTGAGATTTTCACAGCTAATCACACACAAGACTGATTCACTGCTCACCTCGCTCTGTTCACTCATTTTTCATATCATACTTTTCACTGCCCCATCAGCCTGCTCCACCAAGGTCAAATGAAGGAAATGATAGCACACATACCACACTAAGATTTATTATAAACACTTCTGCTTTCTTCATACGTGGAGGAAATATGTTACTGACATTACTGTTTATAAAAATTAAGGTAAGCAGTAGAGGCCATCAGACGGGGCAAATAATAAATATAAAAATTTCAATAAAAAGGGAGTCATTTGTCTCTACTCATTTGCAATTCCTGAAGATTTTTTTTTTGTATCAACAAGATGATAAAAATTTCCAACATACAACATGAAAATTATCACTGCTACACAAGTCAAGTACTAGCACACCTCTTTTTTTCCCCTCTTCTTTTCTTTAATTGAAATATCAAACCTGGGGCATAAATGCCACTTCAGCCACAGTAACAAAGCAAAATCTCTGCAAATTCATATATGTAACAATTATGAATGAGTGCACACCCAGAAGCTCAGGCCTGAAAGTAACCCATTAACTACAAGGGATGATTTGCAGCATATTAACAAAGCCAAGTGATTTGGCCATGTGTAAACTCCTCCTTAGAAACAAGAGCGGTATTTCATCATTGTAAATCAGGAACTAACACAGTGAAGAAATAATGAGTTACCTACAAAATAGCTACAGATTTGTCAAAAGGGCAGTCAAACACCAAAAATCTTTCACTTTCCATCCAAAAGCCTATTTTGAAGATGTCCAAACCACCTGTGTACTTTAGTGCCTGGCATGGAAATTCTATGAGACAGTACAGAAGAGAATAAATAAAATTGTCTTATCACATCACCTATGAATGACCACAGCTCATCACTACACCCATTTTCCAGGACTATAACGATTTTACTAAAGAAAAGTTTATTAAGATGTACTTAAGATCTTTCTATAATATGAACAAAGCATTCCTGTACTTCTTCTCAAGCTGTCAAATTATCTATTTTTATAAAAGAAATGGACATTTTTCTTGGTATCTCTTTAGTTAATTAGTTTAGCTTTAGCAGTTAATGCTAAATGACTACAAAAAAAGGTGGCTGAAGATTTGAGTGAATGCAGGGCCAACAAAACTCTATGTAGTACTTCTCACCAGTAGGTCTGACCAAAAAAAAAAATCATATCCCTGTATTTGCAGAAATATAGAAGTACAGAAAAACAATGCAAAATGTGAAAGATGCCAAAAATTTGCTGCAAACAACAGATGTGGTATATGCATCCATGTTCAACATAGAAATTACTGACTCTGCAATCTGCATTAAAGAGACATCAGAATAAAATTCATCACAATGAAATAACTCAAGTAGACCCTCAAAAACACAGTTACACTGAGGACAGGTCTCTAATCACACTCATCTGTGTAAACAAATAACAGCATTTTTTATTTACACACTTATCAGAAATGTAAACTAGGAAATTAATTAATGTTCTCATATAGAGACCCCAGGGACTACTCCTGACAAGACATAAGTGGCTAATATCAGGGCTGAATATAGTTGTATGTACAGTAATATTTGACATAACACTCCCAAAAGAACATATTCAGAGTAGTAAGAACTCTACTGTTTTCGTTTATAGCTAAAAAATATTTCTATAAATAAACCACATATCTAAACAGCCAGGGCACGTGACATGGAACTACAAGATCTTAATTATCACTTTTATTCTCTATTTTAAAAAATTAGGAAAATAGACTAGAAGTGGAGAAATTGCAGATCAGCAGTTTTGGTTTTTCTCCCATAGAACTCCATTTCACGCCAAAACAAGATTAAATCCCCCTTCCCAGGGTACCTTTCCACAGCACTGCCTCTTTGCAAGAACAGAGGATGCAGCAAATCACCACCTGATGCTAGCTAAATTACTTTTAAAAACAAAGGAAATGCAACGTTTGTAATCTAAATCAAAATCTCTTATGCCCTAAGGAATCAGTTACTACTTACACTAAGAACAGCACCCAATATTTGTCATATTTCATAATCATACCATTCCTAACCAAAAAGCTCTAAAAGACAGATTATGCCGTTCCTTCAAGAAAGGAATTTGTAAGTAGACACTGCATAAGGGCTATATAACACCATCTTCCATCAATGTGACCAGAATTATTCTACCTGACTGTCCCCAATCCTCAAAGAGAGACCACAGAGTAGAATAGCATATGATAGAAATAATTCACACCAGCAACTCCCATACCTTCCCAAAGACAATCTGAATGCATTCAGTGTCCAAATCTTGAAACCAATGTACCTGACAAGGCTTCAAAAACAGATTAGCAAATACATTGTACGGTGTATACAATGTACAGTGTTAATAATATCAGTTTTTCCCACATAATTTCTATGCATCTTTCCAAGCCCAAAATAATTCCCTAGACATGTGCAGAGACACTGTTAATCAAGACAAGTTCTCCAGTTTAAAGAAGGTTACGTGTTTCACGGACACTCTGGAAAGCTCATCAGTAAAAACACTGTACTATAATTATCTTCATAGCAATTTATTCATTGACATGCATAAGACTTCAATCACCTTTCTTAAAATTCAATTAAACACATTATATTACTATGTAAATAGCTGTTTCCCACATACTACTGAAGCCAGCAACTGAAGAACAGTTTCTCTTTACTCTAATGAATTGCATTTTTCTCCAGTTGAAAACACATCAGGGCACTACATGGAAATGTCTTGTTAGCACAGTGCATTCTGTTTTTTCATAATCTGCTGAGTGGAAGGAGAAGTAACAGCCTGGGCCAAACCATGTTCTGCAAAGTGTCTGTGTGAATCCAAGGGATTCCAACACAACCACCCAATGTTGCCAAAAGATATTTTGCCCAGTATGCTGTATATAAACCTTCATTTCTATTTGTATTCTGTGCTGAAATGATATTTGCTTTCTAGAACTAAAGCAGTGGATAAAATTAAGACCTACTGATTTGCTCCAGTAGGCTAATTCCTATTTTTCCATTTCTACATAAGCAGATAAATAACAACAAAAAAAAAAAAAAAAATCAATCTTGTGATCCTCTCATGTAAATAAAATCTGGTACTAGTCGAAACCTACAGGTCCGTTTCCCTTAAAAAACAGACAATAATATTGTGGTACCAAGAAGCTACATGAGTGGGAAAGCATCTGATTTTTCTTCAGTAAAATACATAATGGGCTTATTATTACCATGCATCTGAATGCAGTATCCAAATGCCTGCCTCTAGCAGGAGCACAGTTTGTAAGAGAAATAAATATTTTTATTCACGATAGCAAAAGCAACAATAACTGATTAAAGTAAATTTAGTGGAAACATTAAAATAACAGCTGTGGAAAGAAAATTTATTTTTCTCTAGCATACTGTGTGAACTTATTGAAAATAATCAAGTACTCAGTTTGAATTAACTGAGTGTGAGTGAATCTTGAGAAAAGGAGAAAGATGGCAATAAAAGGCACTAACAGGAATTTGTTAGCTCCTTCTCTGCTTGGTTTCTTCATATATTTTAAGAAAATCTGCAAAGATGCAAAGAATCCTCCTGTGTTCAGTTAGCAGTAAGTAAATTGCTGTGGGCTCTGAGTGCTGGAATACTTTAGCAGGCAATTCCTCTCTGTCTTTCATTCTGTTTGTCTGTGTTAAATTCCCCCTCTGCCCTCATCCATTCTCACATCCAGTTCCCAGCTTTGTCCATCCATCAATCCACACACTTTGTCAGTGCTGACTTCATCCTGGCTCTCACAATCACATCCAAGCAAGGCTGCTGCCACGAGGGAGCTTTTCGCCTCCCATCTGCGTCTCCCTGATCTGCTGACTGAGGCCCTGCCGCTTGTCGTTTTCTATTGCACAGGCAAGCAAAACCACTAATACTGAACCTGATTTCTATCGTGCAGCTTTTCACCTTTCCTATCGGGAGGAACAGAGAAAGAGACAGACAGACAGAGCAGGGGAGAGAGAGAGATGTTTGCTGAATTTTCTAAAACAATTCGTACTCTAGTCAGGTTGAGGCTCAATTCATCTTCAGCTCTACAAAACATCAATAGAAATCACAAGGAGAAAATGTATCACTAATTAAGGGTTGATAAGCTCTACGTCAAGAGCAGTTTAGGAGAAAAAAAACACCTCACCAGCATATAGAGATTCTTTACCAGCTGAAATCCATGCAGCAGTTTCATGGCAACTTTAAGTTAAAATCTCGTACAATTTTCTTGCATAAAATACGCTATCTTAGAAGCAACACTCTGGGAAAATAACACACCAAAATCAGATGTGGCTTCATTCAAAAGGTAATTTACAAAGATTTAAATTTCAACTGGAAAAACATAAAAGATGACTAAAGAAACAAATTGTTACCTAGCAATAAAATTATATTCAATCACTGTGTTTTTCCTGTTCGTTTTCCTCAGTTCAGCTATGCAATATTCTAAGCACAAAATAACTCCTATTAATACTTTCCTTTTAATTGGACTCTAGGTACTTGCAAAAACATGGTGCTGCTTCTTAAAAAAAAAGTAATATAATCACCTCAGCATTAGCTACAAATGACAAAGTTCTTCAGACATTCCATTTGTGCACTGCAAAGCAGAAGCAGGGTGGAAGGGTATATGTTATCACTAAATCAGCAGTTACACAAGCAAAAGCATTTTATGAAATGGAAATTAACTCATTTTCATCATTATCATATACTTGACTCTACCTGTAAAAACAAAATGGAACAAGAATGTTTCTGACAGGTCATTTCAGGAACAGAAATCACTTAGTAAGGAACTAAAACCTTCTCACAAACAACTTCTATGCCCTGGTATAAATCTTTTTGCCTAATTGTGTTTCGGTTTACAAACTGCTCACTCACAACAACATTGTGAGCACACTATTTAGCTCACCACTGAAAAAATATTTTGATACCTTTGGATGAAAGATCCCATCAGCAAAAACACAGGATTGTTCTATGAGCTGTACAAAGTACTTCAAATATTCTGGGACTTGCTGGGCTACAAAAGGCTCTGCTTTCAGTCCCAGTTATACCACTAACTATCCCCTCACTGCTGAGTTCAGTAAATCCTGCTGATTCCTCACTCCTCAAAGACATAGAAGGAAGAAAAAAATAAATCTAATGATCAGGCTCAGGCTTTTTTCCCCTCATCAAACCCCTTCCCTGAGGGATCAAACTGTTCTTTCCTCAAAGATATACTGACACACCCAAGAATCACATTGTCTACATGTATACATTTAATTATGCTATCACATATATATTTTACTTTAGGTTTATTAGTTATTTTTAGCTAAAACTTGAACATTAAGGCAATAAAAGAAAACACACAAAAGAAGAAAAAAGAGAGGCTTGAGGGTGATCTTAGCTAATGAAAATAAAGACCTTGCCTCAACATGCATGTATATGTGCCCTGGGCCTTCCTGCCATGCAACCTGTATTTCATTGCACTTACTAGGAGAGACAGAGCCCCAGAAGAACACCCCACTTTTATTCCCTGAACCACTGGTCTCACATATGTTCCAGGTATGATACAGTAGAACTGAAAAGCAGCAGAAGAAAGTCTTCTTTGCTGTGCTACTATACACATCAGACATCTCTAATTAGACAGCAACAAAATTTTATTAATAGGCTGGACATTATGGAATGAGCTTGTTATAAATGGGCCCTGTCAAAGCCTTATTCAGCTACCAAATGAGTATTCTCAGTTCACTGCTCGCATCTGAAGCATCACCGCTGGTGCCGGATAACAAATGATTGCTATTAACCGTATTGTTAGTAATGATGGCTGAAAACAAACAAAAACCCATAAATAACAGTCTACAGAAAAATTAACCCATAAACTTGATAGATATCCAGCTGAGAAATAATAAATGACACTTTGGATCCTGCTGGGAGAAGCTAGTGGTTTTTGTTTTCTTCTCTGTCATTAACACATTTTCTGTGCTAAAAATTAGATTCTGATATATAATTATCAACGCTTCCAGATATTAATTCTGCTATCGCTCCCTCAGCTTCTCTGCTGGTTGGGTGTAATGTTATTCACAGATTACTCTGAGAAAACACATCAAACACTTAACAGAGCAGGTCAAAGTGACAAGCAGCTTTTGCTGACAACACCAACCTGCACAGCCTTTTTTACCCCGGACACAAAACAAATTTCTCATATTAATTAACTCTGGTTTCTTTGCAGCTAGAACAAATCTTTGCTATGTAACATGAGCTATGCATATTCCCAGCTGTCCTAATGTAGGCTGTACTGAGGAGGAAGAACTGACAATTATTGTCTTGCTTTTATACAGTGAAATCCACATTTGTTAACATCCTAGAGAAATATGCCTGTTTTCACAGCCAATTAAAACAAGTTTATTTTCACCAGATATAGTTTCAATGGCAAGGCCATGCTTTTTCTCTCCTTTCAGGGGAAAAAAAAAATAAACTGACTATGAAAAATATTCAGATGTTTTCACTGAAGCAGCCCTACTTTATGCAATAGAAGAAAATTTAAGAGTGATTATTCACCTGCCTCTTGAACACAAAAATTTTGCAACCTTTGCACTCAAACACAGCAAAGAAAAAGTCTTGACCAGACCTTAATATGTCTTGATGAGAAAACACAGGGTAATATCATAAAATAATTATGCATCACTGCCTTGAAAATGTTTGCATACATGAGTAACTTGAAGGAACGTTACTGATCACGGTCAGTCATTTGTAGCATCTGAAGACCCAGTCAGCAGCAGACCCCTCCTCTGCTGCACCCTGCACAGAACAGGTTAGATGGACCTTCCTCCCCCTCACACCCTTCCTAAAGCCTTTACTGTCCACTGCTGCACCCATGGAGTGAAAGGCTGCTCACACAACCAAAGTTATGTATGCATGTTACACTGGCAGAAACACTTTACATTTTCTGGTTCATGCTCTGCACAGTTTGCAATAATTTTTTTAATACTACTCATAAGCCTTTTTTATAACACATTTTTAACTATTTTGACATATATTCGTATTTGACTTGCTGTATTTATAATGACATTTAAGTTCATTCATTCGAGCAGTGACTTTCAGTTCTTCGAGTTCGATGAATAATATGCTTCAGAGTATTAAAGAAAAAAAAACCCATAGGTAAACAAAATTAGAGGATATAAACAGGTGTGAATCACTGTCAAGTATGAAGAATGCATAGTACGAATCAGACAAATTTCTGGACAGTATTTTCTCCCTTTCCCCCACCTACAATAAAGTATAGGAGAAAAATCAGGGCAATGTTTCTGCCAACAAGTTAGAAATTCCCTTAATTGCAATTATTCAAGGGAAATGGCTTGCTCACTATTCACATGTTCTTTTCCAATTAAACAGGTTTCCATTACATTTGTAACAGCATCTAAGGAAAAATATTTGGGGAAAGTATTTAAATAAATTAAAAATGAAGGTTGGAGGGAGTATTTCCTGCTCTGCATGCCTAGTTTTTAATTTCCACATTGTGTCCCCATGGCCATGTTTTGCTGATGACAGAGTCTGCCTGCAAATCCCATACCTGCTATACACTACGTTTTCTCAGTATCTGGCACTGTGATATTAAATAACTATAAAACTAGAAAGCCAAAATAACTAAATCACCTGGCAGCCAATTTCTGAGAGTTAAACCACAAACCCGGAAAATGGTGGAGTGTGTTGAAATAATGTAAAGGAAACCCATAAATTCAAACTTTATGTTCTGTAAAGAACAAATATGAAAAAGGCATCAAAATAATGAAAGATTGTTTATGTATTCTGGCATGAAATGGGAATGTGTTATGAGAGAGAGTGCAGTGGCAGAGACAGATCGACAGAGCTGACAGTGTGGTATTCATCCTGCATGGTACAGCAGACGTCCTGCTAGTGGCAGTCGACAGCGCAATAAATCAAGGGCTCTCGATGCTGTACCTACAGCTTATTACATCCAAGATGACAAATAAATAATAATCCCTGTCACAGCGGCCCTTTGCTCAAGGATTGAGCCTGAAACCTTTTGCTCATCACTCCTGGTCTTAAGTGAAAATACTAGAACAAGGGAATTGAAGGCCACGGTTTACTGAGCTCATGAAACACAAAGCAAGCCGGCCACAGGAACTAAAACCAAGCAGGAAAGGTCAAGTAGCAAGAAAGGATAAATATTTAAATAATCCCAGCAAAAGGATGGCAACATTTCACATCTGTGAAACTGCAAGAGACCTGTAAAAACCCCAAGCCCCTCAAGTCAAGACCCCAAACAGTTGAGACTGGTAGCATTAAGTTCCAGCGTTTCTGTTTTCCAATTACACACTGGGGCACTTCCCCCTCTACTAGGCCCAGGTAGAACAGGGGTACAATCAAGGTGGGCGTCAGGCAGCAAAACCACTGCTCCATCCCCTCCTAAAGGCAAACACTCAACCCTGAAAAAAGAATCCCTAGTTCTCCCTTTTTAATATTTTTTTTCCCAATATTTACTTTCTTAGAATGCTTTTAACATTTTGGATATCTTTGAGTTATCCATTCAGAAGATAGTACAAAAAAAAAAAGAAAAGAGTCAGTATCAGAACTAACACTGCAGAGAGGTCTCATTTACCTTGGCTGGCCCACCAATTATAAACACAGATACATACAAGGTGTCTTGAGTCCATCATCAAATGTGACACAGGTTTTCCTCCTCAAATTAAACATGGATTTTCCGTAGAGTCTGGTAGAATGTTGAAGTTAGGATAAACATATTTCTTTTTGAAATACTCATAACAACAGATGTGTCCTCTTCCTGTCTCTCTTCTTTATCATTTAAACTTGCAATTGTATTTTCAAGCAATACAGACAGCATTGAATTAATCCAATGCCAGTTCTCAGGCACATTATTACCACCTGTAAACGCTTTTGTCTCTTAAGGTAAATCCCGTGCTCACTCTTTACTCCATTTTTAAAGTAACATTCCTTTAACAAAATCTAGTCAATACAGCAAGTAGTATTCTACAAGGCATATTAGAGCAGTACAACATCATCAAAAACACATCAAAAAATATGAACTTACGTTGGCTACCAGGTGCTGAATTAGGCACCCTCCTTGATAATGATGACCAAGACCTACTTTGTACCTTTTCTCTGATCACTGCCAACTTTTTTCTACTTTTTCAGATACATTCCTATTGAATGGGGTAGCCAAGGATGATGAACAATAAATAGTTTGTCCATATCTTATTTGTGCAATGCCCATCCAGTGGTTATTGTCTTCCTTGGAACACCAATTTTAGGATTTTTTTGCGTTCCTTTCTTTCTAACTTTACCAATTATATTTGTTTAGTAGCTCTTACTAAACACTGCACATACAAAAGTAAGTCTTACACCTTTAAAATACATTTTTTAAAAACCCATGCCAAGACAACCCTTGTTGTATCTATATATTAGCACAAAAATGCCTCATCACGTTCATATGAAATATCTGTTTGGCTTACTGTCCATGTTACCTAAACATATTGAGGTTAGGAAAGAATGATCATGATCAAGATAGATAAACCAGGCCTGAACATCAGCATATTTCATAATTAATCTATAAGTTTATGCAACTTCAATAGGTTCTAAAGTAAAGGAACCAAGCATGAGGGTGTTCACTGAGAAACAGCTACATAGCTTCTAACTGCAAAGCACATACAATCCCAAACATTCATAGCTTGAATAACTTGATTCTAGAGTTTGAATGCACACTTGAGAGATAAGGCTTCTTATTAGAGATAATGTCTGTTGCTAGATCAATAGATTCCATGGACAAAAGAGTTAAGCTTTGGGGTTCTCAAGTCCTTCTTCTATGATCAAACACTTTCTCCAAGCAACATATTTCAGTGAGAAAAGGCCTTCATTCAAAATTGTGCTCATTATTGTCCTGTGTCTTTCAGATTTTTGATATTTTTAAGAAGGCCTTTCCTTTCATTTTTTTTAAAAAATAAACCATAATATACAAAAACAACCAATATAATAGGTAGCAGATAAAGCAGGTAACCTTGGCCAGTACATAACCCCTACACACAGAGCAGCAGATGAAATCTTGATTTCCCAAATGCAATAAACCTTATTAACACCTGCAAAACAGGAAGTTACCTTCCTTGTTACCAACCTGCAGCTGTGATACAAAATTACAAATAACCTCTTAAGCACAGCTCCAGTCACCTGGGTCAGTATTTTACAACATAGCAGCAGGCAGCTGAAGTAAAACTCTGCTGGGCTTAACACTACAAACCCAAGCAGCATTATTGCAATGGTTTAATTACGGTTTAAATACAGTTCAGGACTAGGTCAGAAGTTCCCAGTATCCCCAGGAGGACAAAGCACTGCCCTTCCAACAGAAGAAGCCCCTTCCAGCTTGATGATTCTAAAATTGTTGCATTACCAATTGGAAAATGTTTAATTCATACTTTAAATACTGTAGATATCAAGAATTAAATATTATGTCACGTTTTGATAAATACTAATTTATAACCTATACACAAACTGCAGACATACGTATGAACAAAAATACTTGGGTAGAAGGATTTGTATTTCCTCTGCAGCGCACTGAGGCAGGGACAATACTTCTTCCTAGTGATAGAAAGAGATGATTGTCATCAAACAAAGCATAAAACAATTGCTATGGAAGCTGGAGAGCCCCAGAATCATTTAACAAAAATAATAAGACACTTTGCGTATTTCATAGACACAGGTACACATAAGTGACAACTTATTTTAGGATATACTTTATACTTAATTACTTCTATGAGTATACTGGGATATTTTGTCATAAACTCACTGAGTCCACTGTACTTGTACAGCAACAGTATTCTGAAAAGTGAACCCCACTGCTAATGTTTTTATTTGAATAAATTATTACCCAACACAGCAACCATCAACATTTTACAGAATGAGAACACAGATTTCTGTAATTTTTCCGGCCCTAATGCCAGTCACTATTGGGAGCATTTAGTTATAAATTGTCTTTCAATAAAAGTAAAAGCTCCCAAAACAACAAAATGAAAAGACACAGCAGCTTAAATCAAGGAAGTCAATTTCCACATGCCGATCCTAAATATTTCATAGCCCTATTTTATTCTGACATTTGTAGATGACTAAAGTGTTACAAAGGAAATAAAATGCTGATTAAAGAGTTCACTGTCATAAAGGTTACTGAATTGTAAATGGCCCTTTCCATCTTCCTGTTAATAGGTACCCAGCTGTAAACATCATGAAGGATGTGACGGGAGGCCTGTGCTGCTCCTTTAGGAGTCGTATATACATTAATCACTGAATCACCAAGCCATGCTTAATTGCAAGTTGTATATCACACAAATCCATGGTAAGTAGAAGGAAACTCATTATTGCTGCTTCATAACTACTGGGTACTTCTCATTTTAACCTTCTCACACCTGGGACACTGTTGTTTTACAATGTGAATGCAGAAAAGGCATTAAGTCACTAATTATAGTAACACTGTATGTTACCCTGCTGTTTGAACATTTTTCAAAATAAAACAAAGTACTATCAACAACAGAGAAAAATGGCATTTTTTTAAACTAGTTAAGTGAATGTTACAGGTTTTTTTCATACAGTATAACACATGGAAATCTATTATTCCTTGATAGTTGAAAGAACTGGTTAAATGACAATGAAAAAAACCCAACATTGTATTTTGTTTTGACAAAATTATTGATTTAAATCCCATCCAATAGCACAATACTATTTAAAGGTCACCTAAAGAAAAATGAGTTTACACTCCAACAGAGCAAGCTTATCTGCCATGAAAGTGTAATGATGTGTTTATACTCTCACAAGTGTGTATATATTTTTCAGAAAGATAAGAGATTTTTTGCAGGTGAAGTCTGACAAAAAAGAAAAGGGAAAAAATTTGAGATATTTGTATAGTTGCTACACCACCAGTATTCATTTCAAAAGGTTCCCCCTCCATGTGTTTATAAACTATTGAGCACCATAGCAGGGGTAATTCTTTTATGCCATTCATCAGATGTTTTATCAGAACTCTTTTAAGATTTGCGAAGTTTACTGCACAGCTTATGTATCTAGACACTAACAAGTGTCTTAATAGATATAAAACATGTTTCAGTTTGAACATCCTTATGTTTAAGTGTTTTAATGCAAACGGGTTTGAAATTTTGTTTCACAGTGGAACACCATACGTCCTGGCATACTGCTCAGCTAAAAGTACATTTATTAATGAAAATCATTCAAAACTACTTCATTACAAAGATAAACTCAATGCAACTGGTATCTGTTCCTAATGTCAGGCTACTTTCTTATGTTCCGTTTTCAATTCCAAGAGTAAAAGGGATCAGTGTTTTCTCGCACCCAGAATGCGTTAACACATTCTTTAAAGCAGCTCTGCCCCAGGATATCCATTATCTGCTATCCCAGCCCTCTTGTCACTGTCCTCCACTCTGTAAGAGGCCTAACAGACTCTTCCATTACATCCTCACTGTGCTCACATCATCCCTTTGCAAATATATTTGAAGGACCTGCAAACTAACTAATTACAGCCCTTCCCTCTTCTTAAAAGAGAATGTGCACAAAGAACAGTGGTTATGGCTTTTGAATCCCTCTGCTCATCTACACCAGCTGTTATTGATAGACTTCTCATGGATTTAGTTGTCAAGAATACACTGCAGCAAACTCACATGCACTTCACAAGACTCACCCACCTTTAAAATACCTGAGTATTTTGCTTCATCATCCAAAAAAAAGCAAACTTTCAAAGCAGAAAATTTTTATCTTATTTAGCAATTCCATATTCACATATAGAGCTTTCTCACCTTTCCTGTTGTCTTCAGTTGTTGACATGTGCAAAATAAAAAAGGAAATCACACCATAACATCAGAAAGAGACTCAATATCTTCGATTAAAAATGCAGTAAATGTTTTAACATGTGCCAATAGAAACTGTATTTTGGGAAGTGACATCTATTCTTAGATTATGGATGACTATGTAAGGATGATCCTTTTAAAAAACTTAACTACAAGCATTCTGAAAAAATAATCATTAAAAAAAAATGGCTTTTCTACATTGTTTCAGATCATAGGAATCCAAGTTGTCTTTACTTCTGGAAATTGTATACTCAGCAATGCCCAGTCCTTGATTATGACAAGCAGAGTCTCACATGTTACTATGTCCAGTCCATACATCCTTTAGCAAAGAGGAAGATTTAATCTGATAAAAAGAGAAAAGATGCTCTGGAGGAAGAAAAGCCTCAACACACAGATTGAGTTCTCAAAACACTCTCTCTGCAATGCTCAATACAAGTAATGGTTAGAACAAAAATTCCTCTATCCCTTAAATTTCCATTTTTAAAAACAGGGTTGTTTTCCTCATTTCTCTTCACACAATATATGTGCTTAACAAGTAGGCAGAGACATACATGAGCTAAAGAAGATATTTATAAATTAGATTTAGGTCTCCATACTTTGGAACTGTACACAGAAGTTCAGATATAAAACCAGACACCATGACAATAAGCGATACTCCAGTGACTGATACCTAACCCAAAGTCAGCACCTCTGAACTATATCCCTACTCTTTTATTTCAATACCTCAGTTTGTTCAGTATACAGGGTGGGGTGGAAAAAAACAGAGCAATAATAATTTCCAATAACTGGTAGGTTGTCTGAAAGCTTAATCCATCACTCACTTGAAAAATTTCAGATAAGAAGTGCTTCATTAAACCTGAAGAGCAATTCCTCTATGCATGTCTCCTGCATTTTGTCCCATCTTTATGCACTCCATAACCTTTATACAAAATTATATTAATTTGAGGTATACAATCCTTTGTGCTGAGCCTACTATTGAGGTATTGTCAGTCAGGATAAAAAAAAAAAAAAAAAAAAAAAAAAAAAAAAANAAAACAAAAAAAAAACCAAAACAAAAAACAAACATGGCCTGGGATTTACTAAAAGTTTTAGACAACATCTGCAGATTAAAAAAAAAAAAAAAAAAAGAAAAAAAAAAGGTCGATATAAGAAGAGAAAGTGACATCGAAAAATAATTTCAAAAAAGCTTTTGGTGTAGATTTTTTGTTTGATTAGCTTGTAATTTTGGGGCAGGCTTGTATTGTTTGGGTTGGATTTCTGAAGGTTTCTTAAAGAATTTTTCAACAGGAAATTATTTTAATGAAAAACGTTATGTTCTGCACACTATGCAGCTGAACACCTAGGCACCAGATGATATCCAAAGTACATCGTGCTGACTTCCTCTCAGAGCACACAAGGATATTTTTTGCTGTATATCAAAGGCCAGTCTCCCTTGTTTAATTAGCTGTACGTGTGCAAAAAGACCAAGTAAACAAAAACTAAAATTCTAATTGCTCTTATTCTGAGACATCAAAAAGTCTTCTCTCTTGAATTTGCTGTCACATTATCTAGAAACTTGTAGTAAGTTTTTTAATTAAAAACAAAAAAAATGAATGCAATACAATACACAGAGCATCTGCTTATTTTATAGAAATTACATATTTATAAAAAAAAGATTGTTTATACAGTAGTGCAATTGGATAAAAAATTATTGAAATTTTACACTCAATGCTACATTTCATTTGCTATTTTAACCAGCAAGGGACTACAAACTTCATTATAACATGATGGGAATGTGAGTTTCAGAACTCAGCAAAATTTCTTTAAGGCTATAACAACTCTTAAAAAGAAAATAACTGCCAAGTATAGGACAGTATTCAACACTGATGGAACTAAAGCCTGTATCAAATTACATTTGAAGAATCCTGAAAGTTTAGGCTGAGAGTTTTTGAAAGCATTATGTACAAAACATTAGATTTTCCCCACATTTTTATTTTTTGGGATTTTCCCCGTTACTCCAAGGTCAAAGGGGATGGAAGTGGGGCAGCAGAGAGACTGTGACCCCACAGATTTCAGTCCAAAGCAGACCTGCTGTTTCTTGGGGGTTGTCTTCTGCAGTATATTGCAGATTTTCTTCCTGAAGCTGTGCCAGGGTCTGCACTGTTTGTTCACAGCTAGCTTGGGTGTCACACAGAATTATCCTGAGGGTTGCACAGTTCTACACTTTTTTGTTATAAGGACATTATGTAATTTTACAAGAAAATGGAATTACTGAACAGGTTCAGATATACTGCAGAATGGAGCCTGCTATTCTCAAGCACAATGGCTTGATGTAGGTAAACCCCAAAATAGGCATTTGTTTGGGGTAATAGATCAGAAAAAAGGTGACAGAAAAGTACAGAAACCAAGAGTGAAATACATGGTCCTATCAGTACCAATCAAGTAAAAGGCTTTGTTAAACTCAGTATTGAATATCTCCTACTCAATGATCTCATGGTTCATTAGGGAAAGCTTCAACAGGTAGGTAAGTCACAGGATCAGCATAAATTAGGCTGTTCCTGCGACTGAAGTAGGCAGTATGCAGTAAAATAAGTTTTAGCTATTTAGTTAGCATTTCTGAACACTGAAATGAGTCACAACTCCACTGAGCATTCGACCAAGTGGACACCAGACTAATTTTAATTGAAGAAAAAAATCTTCTGGAAAGATAAAAGCACATCGCATAAAACTACTGCTGCTATTAGACCATCTAATCAGAATGATTAAAAAAAAAAAATTACCAAGAGTAAGAAGAGAAACATCTGTGTGGTACAAATTCTTCCTCACTAGAACCCCATTAATGCATTCTTGTAGATGGTTTACACAGTTTCAAGCAACAGATAATTTAGATTTAATAGATTTTCTACCAAGTTGTGGAAAATATCGTGGACCCAACACTTATTGTGATTGTCATGGCAACAGTGGGTGATGTTGTCATCTCATTGCAAGCACAAGTTGCATCGATAAATAGTGGTTACTGTCAGCCAACCTATACGCAGACACTTGCTGTTCATCATACTTTTATCTTCACATGCAAAGAGCAACAAAGTTATGGTCTATATTTGGTGGTAGTTTGATAACACTGAAGGAAAAATGTGCAATTCAATTAGCAGTTAGACAAGTATCTGTCATAGATAATAACTTCTTATGTCAGGGAATCTACATACTGATCAATGTGAAGCTATGTGCAATTGCTTATACCAATCATAAATCACTTTTTATTGATTGGCACTGCAAATCCTTGACATAATTAGAAGCTATAGAATAGGTCACAAGATAATGCTGTGTATGTCCACAAGTCCTTTATTTTCAGGCTTTTCTATAATCCATTGCATTCAGGTTTCACTGGGAATGGAGGAACCTTTTATTACTATTATTATTATAAAATTAAGCATGAACTGCCACCTGATAAAGCCCTGATAAATGCCAGAAGTTAAAACAGGAATTTCCCGTGTCTGGATTTAATTCCTGTGTGCAAATGGAGACTTGCCTACATCCTGCTCATAATCTGATTTATACACCAATTTATTTTATACATTAGGCACACGGTATGCAGTCTGACTGATGCATAAAAATTTCATGCAAAAAAAAGACTTACTTGCACACAAGTACTTTTCAGTTATTATTACCTCTTCTGGTTACCATCATAGAGTAGGTAGGACAAATGACTTGATGCAGTGCACACATTTTGCCCACTACACAAACATTTTGATTGGTACCTATTTCACATCACTTTCAGCAGACTCTTAATAGCTTAACAGCTCTATCTTTAAAGAGATCAGATCTCACATTTTTTTGTGAAGTCCTCTATGGTGACAACCCCCTACCACACACCCACACAAATTTTCCGATGTACACATACAAGACATGGCATTTATTCTATGGTGTACCTCAAATAAATGAGCTGGACACAGTAAGGGAGGATACTGTTGCTAATTTTCGGATTATCTTCATACATGTATGCTTCCTGTGCTTCAATCAATCAAATTGAAGATACGTTTTTGCACAGCTTTTATTTAAGAAAAATCAGCAAGAAATGCATCTTTCTATATTTTCCATTTATTAGAAGTCTCCTTTCATCGAAGAAATATGAGACCTGAAATAAATTGTACCATCCTGCTTTTTTTTTTATTCAAATCCTTGCCAGTGCTAGGCAGTATGCTAATGAAAACAGGTTGATAAATGACTCCCTGATATTTTCCAGACATTTTTCTCTCAGAAGTGCTCTAAACTGATGTAGCTCAAAGAGAATAAGGCGCATTAAGTCATTATATCAATTTTTGTTACCCAGATACTTCAGTCCCAGTTAAGAGCTGACAGCCAATATAAAACAAGGCAAGGGCATCATACGACTCCATCGATCAAACCTTGTCGTAGATAGATTGCCTATTACACAAATAGAACCAGCAGATTCAGTTTGTAGTTTTATGCTCTCCAATTAAAGGATAACAGGGTACTTTCCCATAAATCTGCTAATTGCAGCTGAATTAATTTAACAAATTTTGCCAAGCACAGAAAAAAGTGATTGGTTAAGCTAATGTAAACTAGCACAGGTTGTCACAAAGCGGGTTCCATAACAGGCTTTTACTCTACCTTTACTGGGCAAGGTGTCACAAGCATTTAACTCCACCAGGGTTCTTTGGCAACAGACAGCTGACAACCTTAAAACATTGTACAAATAGGAGATAATTTATTTGCTGTACTTCCCCTCCACCCCCAAACCATGGAATAACGCCACCTTTGCACCTAATTAATGTTTCTCTCTAAGCAGGCTGTTTTTCTGAATCAGTATTATACAAGCAAAAGCACTAGATCACAAAAAGTGCTCCCTCATGGGCACTCAGCAAACAATGGCAGTGATCTGCAAAAAGAGAGAAAACCAGCCCATAGCAGTGCTGTGGGAAGCAGCTGAGATGCTTATTAAACAGCACAATAATGCAGTGTACTATGCTTTGGATATTATTCTAATGAGCTTAGATATTCATATGGAAATAGCTGGACTGACAGAATGGTAGATAATTCAGATCTATAAAGAAAGAGCAATCACAAGAGATGTCTAACTGTAACTTATGGAAGGAAATTAGGAATGCAATCACCTTTGCAATGATATGTTATTGTGATAAAAACCAGTCCTTATATAAAAAATAAAATAGCTATTTCCTAATTAATTTAAATAAATTTATACCCAAGCCCAAGAGATATTTTAGGAGCAACTCTTCTCACTAGCACAGAAAAATTATTCTTGTGGATGGCAAGTTTTGCATTAAAGCAAAATACAGCTGTGAATGCTATATAAAGTACAAAACTACAGTCATGATTAACATGAAGACACAACAGAGATAATCCCTTTGACACATTGGAATTTAAGATGGAGGGTACTATTATCATTAAACAAGTATATGAAATGCAAGTTGGATGCAACAATGGTAAGCTTTCTAAATAGTTGGCAGCTGAAATCCAAATGCACAGTCTAAAATGAGTACTCAATTCAGCCTGGTTTAGTTTGACTTTTTTTTTCCATTCTAAGTTCACTGCCTATGGTGCCCAGACATTCACAGGTTCAACAAAATTATGCAAATGGTAGAACAAACAAAATAAGAACAGCACAAAATAACAGAAAAGGGGGGGGAAAGACCCAATAATAATACATTTTTTAAAAATTCCACACCCACAAAAAACCCCGAACACTTGAAGTCAGAAGTCTACATGTTGCATTTGCTTTACAAATACTGAGACAATTTTCTATCACTGTTAAAAATGCATTTGAAGGCAAAAGACACTTGCAGAGATGCAGCAGCCCTTTCCCTTAGAACAGTTTGGAAAATCTAATTTGCTTCTACCCTGACAGACTTGCTAGAAAAATGCCAAATTTTACTAATTTCATGCGTAGTACTGTTTAACATGTGGTTATTTTTGCCTAGAAAGAAAACATAGAACAGCCCTCCCCTCTTCAGAAAGAGGAAGAATTATAGCTGCTCAAAAGGGTAAGGTGTCACAGCATCAGCACAGAAAAAAAAACCAACAAAACCAAACAAACACATCAGGAGAAAGAGAAGATTTCTCATGCAGAGCCAGCAAACCAACCAACCAACATAAAGGAACAACGGAAATGGATTTCCAAAGTTCACAGCCAATTTCATGCTCTTTACTCTCCTCTGAAAGGAGAATAAAGCCACTCAGGAAACAAAATACCCAAAAAACAATCTACCCACTTGTTCCAAATTATAATAATTAGAAAATACTTTATGCAATCATTTTTAGCACTGAAAATTTCTGAAAAAAATTGTTCTACCCCACTGTCATCAGTGGCAGCTGTGTTGCTTATTTCTATTTCACATGAAATAGAATATTCCTTTTATTTCTTTAGACAACTTTGGAATGATAAGATATGCATTCCCCTTGAATATAACACAGAATGCAGCAATGTAATTCAGTTATTCAAACAGACTTTACATCCAGGGTTATTTTTATAATGTCCCATTTTTCCACATAACTATTAAGAAGAAGGTACCACTCTTAGTTTAGATATTTTGCCCAATATGATTTTGTTCATAATTAAAGGTACCGAACATGAAGCCAGTGTTCTTTTTTAACTTCTGAAAGCACTGATGTACAGGACTTTTTAAAATTTTTTTACACTAATGGCCTGAATGTCATACATTAAATTGTGGGAAAATTTCATTTCAAAGCAGAAAGCTTTGGCTAAAGCAACAGGCATTACTGGACTCTTTATTTCTTTAGTCCTTGATTTCTATTGACCAATTCCACCTACGTCTAAATTTGACTTGTTTGCATCAGGAACATATTCATAAAAACACCTGCAAAACTAAAAAATACAAACAATATGTAAGATCATGACAATACCAAAAAAAGGGTTACACTGAATTTATAAAAGAAAAACCCTAGTATAGAAAATACAGAAACAAACAGCCGGAAAGGAACTCAAGTAATCATCTGCTTCATCCCGTTCCTCAGTCAAAAATGAAATGCACTCCTGTGACAGTTTCTGTTTCTGTAACACAGTCCGAATGTGCCAAGTTATCAGCTGTGCAGTCTGTGCTCCACAGACACGATATTCCCATTCAAACTTCTGACCATCGACCAAACAAGGAGAAGCCTTGACTACATAAATCTGTAGTCAGCTAAGACAAAAAGTGCTGTGATTAACCTACCAAATATTTCCAGTTAAGTTATTTTGAGCTAGGAGAACTAACAGAACCCACTGTCCATGCAGAGAAACCACCATGCATAGAATATGCCACTATCTTTAGACAACTGGTTCTCAACCTGAGTCAGTAAGTGTTCACGAGCAAAACGTCACAGTAAGCTTAAGTTGCCAAAGGTCTTTGATCATTAACTTGCTTTCCAAAGTATTTTTTTTAGAAGTCTAAAACAGCCCCACATACCAGTTCCTTTCATGTACCCCAATCTGGTTATCAAAACTCACTTATTATGTATTTAAATTTTACAGCAAGGACAAACCTTCAAGACCAGACTATTCCCTAATCATAGAAAGACCTGTGGACAGAGGGCTATCTGGAAAGTTAGAAGGGCATCATACAAGTCACCAAAAGATAAAAAAGAAAGAAACAGATTACAGACGTGGCCACTTCTGTCCAGAAGACTTTACGTGCTAAAATAGGTGAGAGAAAAAGCAGCAGATAGTCCAAGGGGATAACATTACTTCTTCCAAACAGCATGGGTTTTACCTCCAAACGTTCACTGTGGAAGTTGGAGGTAAACAAAGCTGCACATGCAACCATTTGCCAAGCTCTGAAAACCTATTTTTGCAACTATTTTGCAAGTATTGATCAATATTAAATTAGACACAGTGTGAATATTAAGCTATTGCATGACAATTTCCTCGTTTCATTGGTTTCCACCGCAGTCTTCCTCCTCTGCACCAGAGGGTACATTGTCATCCAGAGTCCATCTCTGACCTGGGGTCTCATAGAATATATCCAGGACACTGGAAGCAGAACTCTGCATTCAATCCTATTGTTCTGATTTGCCTTCTCCATTGTAGAAGCAGGCCATAATAATTTTTGAATACTACTACTAGACTCTTCAGACTTAGTCCCTGTTTGACTTTATAGGGTTGGTTTAATGGCAGGCTGTTGAGAATTAAATACCAACAAAATAGCAAAGAGCTATTTGACATGAATTCTGGAGACAATGCAAGAATAGAAAGGCCTGAGTCAAGGTATCTAGAGAACCCTGACAAGCATGCAAAGAGGGGAAAAGCTGTTGTTCTATGGAAAGCCTTGAGATGTTCAAAATTCTTGTGCCTAATTTGACAGTGAGCTACTGTGTCATGCTGGTTGTTGCACAGAAACAGTCCTGCACTGCAAAGCCAGGCTTGGAGGTTTTCAGCTCCAGTTTTATATTTGAGGGGGAAGGGGTAAAGTTGTCAAGTCACAACACCAAAAGTGCAGCAGCATCTACAACTATTATGAAATTAATTTAAATTTAAACAAGTTAAATTGAGGCATCAAACTTTACCCAAAGAGTGTGCAGATATCTCTAAGAGTGTAAAAATCCAAGGAATTAACTTGAAAAATGAAGCAGATGTAGAACTGAAGAACAAAAAGCTAGCTGAGAAACCTCCTACCTGCAACAGTTAAGATCTACTACCAGTAACTCTGGAGCACACAATGATACCAAAACCTCAAATCAAGACTAGTAGGAGATACAAGCATTCCATGTTTTGAAACACCTCCCATTAGTATATTGAATACAAGCAACTGAACAGGTCTACAATAGGTAGGATCTATTAAGAGCTTCTTCCCTTGCTTTGACTTCTGTTAAAAATTGCAACTCAAATCATAGCAGTCCTGTTTCTGTAAGGCGCCTTTATTCTTTCCTATTTTTCCAATTGTGCAAAATTTTTTTCAGAAATAATCTTTTTAATACAGACATTGCAGAAGATCTATCATCAGGTGAATCCCCTTCAAAGAATTGCAGTTCCAATGTCACCAAGCTCCTGACCTCACCCAGTTACATTCACACCCCAATGGCAAAGAAAGCTTTGCCATTGCCAGCCTGCCAAAATGAGAGCCAGCGCCTGGAGTGTAAACTCAGGATTTGCCTTAACACCCTCAGTTATCAGGACAAAAGAAGTTACATGATTCATGGCAGGCTAAGGGACTCTCCCTTAATACAAACGAACTAGCAAACATGAAAGGTTTTACATCTTCTGACAAGAAAAATATAGACTCTAGAAATGCTTTCATGCAGATTCGTCTTTAGCCAGGAGCAAAAGTGTCTGAGGATTTCCTTATATTTATTGGTATCATTATGTGTACAGGAATGATCCCAGAAGTAGAGCAGGGCTGAACTAGTTTTTAGCTAGGTAAGTATGCATTATTTTTAACTCTAGGAGACTATAAAGAATAAAATTCAAGTGGCTAGCATAACTAGTATGAAAAAAAAACAAACGAAAAATGAAATAAACTGACAGAAAATCTAAGGAATAAAAACATTTAAAAATACTATTAAATACTAAACATGACAGAGATATGAGGAAGTGTAAAGATCTCATAAATTGTATTTTAGATCTTTTTCAGAGAAAAACCATCAATGGCAATCACTCCATATGAACATCCATGGTGTCTCATTAGTTACTGGTTACGAAACCAAACCTATTAACACTAAAAAAACCCCATACATATACATGCATTTAGTCTTGGAGCAAACAGTATTTCAGTATAAAAAGACATCTTTTAGCAACTTGACTTGCTAAGCTACTGTAGCTTTAAAAACAAAAAAGCATTTTGCAGATGAGACCAGGTAAACAGGTAAATTTTGGTAAACAAGACTATTCTAAGTAGTTTCTCAATTTCACTGAGTAGTTTGATTCATTCAAATCAGTTTTCAGACTGCAGAGACAAAGAAAAATGAATGTTGCCATTTTATACATATATACGTGTATGTGTGTATATATATAGAAAAATATCCCTTCCTCTCAGTGAAATCCAGATCTGTTTTGAATTAATAGAAACAAAAAGAAAAACTGATTTCTTCAGAAAAATGCATTATTCTTTTGCTGCTGAGAGGCAGTTCGGCAGCACAAGCCAGGGTCCAGGCAGCATTTCAAAATGCTGGAAAAACCTACGACCAACTGACTTTCTCCATGTACAGTGAAAACGGTGATACTTTCCCCACATTTTACTTGTCATTCCCATTATGCATCACTTTCAGAAAGGTACATTTTTACTATATACAGTGTTTCCTAAAACTTTATTTTAAGCTTGACTGGGATCTGCAACAACAATCTTGCAAATAAATCTTTTACCTGTAAAAATAGCAAGAATTAAACAATTCTTTTTGCCCATTTCCTCATCAAAATACTTTATAGCCTGGCCTGAGAACTAGCACTTCAAATAAGAGGAGGCCAGCTCAGTCATTTGGCATTTATTGTAAGCATTTCTCTGAGGCACCATCTCTTTTTAATTGATGCACTCTTCAAAGTTAAAACAAATATTTCATAATGCCTAATAAAAATTCAGATGGGCCTCTAACAATCATATTTCAAGCATCTACTAGCTTTGTCTGCATTTTGATCGAGGAGTAAATGCAGTAAGCTAAAACTTATACTCCAACATTTATTTTTTTTCCTCGTAATATAAACCTTTGAGGACACACCTTTCTTCTAAGTTTTGGATTCCCACTGCAAGAAGGAAACAGTAACAAATGCCTTCAATCACCCTTCAGGAGGTTCTCCTGTTTTGAAGTCTATTTTACCTCTTTGTCCCTGTCACACAGCCCCAGCTTGGAATCTGGAACACAAAACCTCCTCTTCGAGACAGCAATTAGACACAAATAGATGCAATCTTTTAGAATCATTACATTATTCAAATAATTTTTCCAGTCCAAGAAGGCTGATCTACTTTTGAAAACCAAATACATTTTCTTACAGAAATGACTGAATTGAAAAACCATACACATCAGTCTTCTGGACACCGAGGTTTTACAGTGTTTGGTTTATTTGCCCTCAGTTTGAATTTCCAAAAAGACAAATCTTGTCTTTACTTCAGCCAGCCTTATAGGGAGGGCTTTCCAAGGCCAAAGCAGGGCTAGGTAGGAGACATTTTATGTTCCTACAAGTATGCTGCACAAGCTATCCACATCTGTGCATCTGCAAAGACAGATAAACATGCTGTTCCCTGTGCTTATGGTTGATTCCTTCCGTCCTCTCAAAAAAACTTATCTAAGATGAAGTATTGTAGTGATGCAGGCTCTACAGTAAGCACATTTTTTAAGTCTTTAACCCCTGCTCCTGAAGTCCAGCAGTTTGATTGGCCGAAGTCTGTTCTTACAACCTTTCTATTCAGCAAAAAGTGTGTGTTCTAAATTTCAAAATTCATTCCACTGCAGCTTGAAAGAGTCTCATTCATTTTTGTTTTGTTTTCCAGGGAAGAAAATGTAAAGTAACAGTTTCTGATGCCCCAAGAGTTTAAATTGGAAGTGACAGAAGACCTATTAGTTTATATAGAAAGAGGAGAGCCATCTATTCCCAGTGCATCACCAAACACCTTAAAAGAAGGTGATAAGGGTTCCTCAGAAGGGACGCTGGCAACCCTCGGAATAAAAGAAGGTGGGGACTGACAGTACCCACTCAACAGAAAAATGGTGACAGAAATCTCCAGTAAAGCAGTGTAAAAGTACAAAGAAAGCACAACATGCACAGGGAAATCTATTGATTGATGTTTCCATATGTGTTTCAGGGTAAAAGCTGTAGCCCATAAGGTCTGTTCCTAGGGTCTTGCCTCCTCTTTCTGTCACATCTGGAATAACAAGATTATACTGAAACAACTGCCTACTATCTAAGAATAAGACTTATTCCAACCTTCTATTTTAATATAATTTCGATAAAGAGATGTTCTGGAGGGAGGTACTCCTGCAGTTTTATATACACACACTGCTGCTCACCCAAGAACTGGAACATGCAAAATTTCCTATCCTTACTAAGTTCCTTAACACCTTCTTTACAATGTGTTATGCAGCCAGAATAATTCATTACATCTTTTTATCTCATGGTTTTTTTCCGGTGAGCTGCTCAGGGCAGCACGCACAAACACTGACAAGAGACAGCATGAGTACCACTTCTGACAGAAAGCAGAGTTCAGCATTTACTCACTGTTAATTTGACTGTACAGTATTATCAAGATTACTGGAGTGCACAATGTTCTTGTAAGGTTATGAACTGGTTTGCATCCTTCCACTGCTAGAACTTAATACTGCACTAAGTGTGATATATCTCATACATTATTAATCCAGTCCAGTTCCGCAGCAAGTTTCTATAAAACCACTGCTGAAATACTACATTCTTAAGGTGCCTGACAAATCTGAAAGATGTAATATTAATATGGTTATGTTTCAGATAGGTGCGTTTAACCCACGCTAAACAATCTGCATGTTCGGCTTGCGTGTTCCTGGGGAATATTTATCCTATCACTGAAGCCTAGGAAACAGAGCTTTAGTATAGTTTATGACAGCATTACAAATAGTGCTCAACGCAAAGTAAAGTTACAGATGAAATCTGAATAGGCCAATTAATGGTTTTGGAGAGCTCTATACAAGCTATATCATTTTTCTGGACTGTGGAAAACTCTCATTCAAGAACAAGAATGAAAGCACTGATCAATCCTAGGATGTGCCGACAGTTAGGATCACTGGCTGCATTTACTGGCCTTCAGCATTACGTGAAATACTCAGCTTCCGTGCTGTGAAGTAAAGCAGATAAAGCTTTACAGCATACGTGCATCTCTTCAAAATTCTTATGCTTTTATTTTTTTTTAATAAAGCAAACATTCTTTTCAGGGAGAATGTGAAAGCTCTATTCCAGCTTCTGCAATTTGCTGCACTTTTTCCACTTTAGAGACTTTCTCAAGAAATTCTCTACCAATAAATATTACCCCCTGCCACATATCTGCTATGTCAGTAACACTGAAAGAAAAGAAAATATGTTTAAACACAATATAAGGCGATGTTCCACTTAAGCCGTGATTCTCTGTAACACTACTGAAAACCTTCCTCTCTTCTGAGAGGTCAGTAGGTGTTTCAGCATCAGTTGCAGTTAGAACAGATGTAACTCTGTGCCTGATTCAGGCCAGTATCCAAAGTAATCCCCAAAAATAATTTTTCACTCAACACTCTGGGTTTTGCTCTAACCTCAGAATGCAAAGTGGTACATGCACATACTAACACACAAACTCACACAGTGCCCCTGCTTTGGTGGTCCTCTAGGAGAAACTGTCATGCTTAACTTCAGCCCATCTAAGTATAAATTATTTTCAGAGAAGGCTGCACTTACACAAAATTAAAAAAAAAAAAAAAAATCCAAAAAACAACTCCCCCAAAGAAAAACCCTAAACAAATAAACAAAAACTGATTTAAAAGAACACTGGAAAAAAATCAAGACACAAATATACTACTTTCCAGGTTTCCAAAATCTCTGAAGTTTTTAAGATGAGGTATTGAAAGTATATTACAGAAAATCAGTTCAATCAGTTATTCTCTTACAATTCAGGTGGCTTGTCTCACTTCCTCTACTTTGATTTGAGCAACACTGAGATTATCTTTTAACGGCTTGTTCCAAATACTAATTGTCCAAATGCTAGAGGGATTCCCAGGAGTAAGACAGCAGTATCAGAACAGAGTAGATTAAAACATTGAACATGTATAACTCATCTTTTTACATTTATAGTAATTTGAAAGCCTGGCTATCATTAGCAATACACTGAACATACTAAAATGAGAAAACATCATACTATGGAATTTTCCATTTCTGACAGCAATTTAAACAGACAACTGTGAGAAACACTCAATTGTGTAATTAAGCTATCTGGATAAAAGACAACATGTTTTTTCCTTTTTTTTTCCCCTACATCTCCCCCCTCCTGTCAAGTACATTTTTGCAGACATTCTCAGTTTAATAACGTAAAGATCCACTGCAATTTTTTTAATTGTGCTTTGTATTTATGCATGGCACAAAAAAAAAAAAATACAGTGACATTACTGAATAAGTTACTTGACAGCAAAAAGATATTTTTTTATCCATTCAGTAGCTTTATTTGTTCTCTTTCCATCCTTAATTCAGCCCAAACTTTTGAAAAGCACTGTATTTATACATTCTGAAATACATCTACATTGCAGTCAGACAATGAATGAACTGTACTTAACTAAACACACAGTGGGTAGGAGCAGTGATATTGAACCAATGTTGTTCCACTGAGTAGCTTCCACTGTGACCTATAAACACGTACAGTATCTCCTGGCAGCCTTAAATACTCAGCTGGGAAGGGGGGTATCTTTTAAAGCAGGATTAACATATAGATCTTCAACCCCACATCTAGCTGGAATAAGAAGTGAAAATGAAGGAAAAACTAGACTATCCAACGTGATAGAAGTAATAAAAGGGGAACATATTTCTCATCTGTTAACCTTGAATATCTGCTAGCTCAAGATTTTCACATTCTTCATGTATCACTTCACTGTTCACTCCTTAATAACCACTCAAAAATCAGCTGCACATTAAAGAAATGCAATATAAATTTGACTGGACTCACTACATCTGAGATATCCCCCAATACAGCATAAAGCTAATTTAGCTGTCACTTACTGTAAGTAAAATGACAAATATCTGTAATATCTGTCAAGATATGAAAGCTTTAAAGAGAGTTATGCAGCTGTCAACATTTTGATGACATTAACAAGAGAAAAATAAATGAAGAGAGAAAATAGACAGCACGTCTGTTGTGTATCCAGTTGCCAAAATCTCCTATTACTTATATTAATAATAATAAAATTGCTTCATAAAAATATGATAAACAACAAGGACTTCTGAAATAAAGTGATATAAGTAAACATATTAGTACTGGTGAAACACATCCATAGAAAACACTGCTAAAAAAAGGAATGTAGGTCTCTTCAGTAACTCCATAATTATCATAGTATCCAGCATTTATTTAATTAGAATTACTATTTATGAACCAACAACATAGGAAGCCTCAGAAGCCACAACCAAATTATGACTGATCAAATATTTAGCTTCCTATTTCTAAACAAGTTTTATTCTTTACATATTTTACTGATTCAGCAGTAATTTAAATCATTTTAGCTCCTGAGGGAGGAGCTTGTTCAGTTTCCAATGTTGCATACTTTTTGCAAAAAGGCATCTTAAGGATTGGCTGTATAGACATTTTGACTGAGGCAATTTTCATCCCCTTTCTTGCGCATGTCTTCTCAGTCTATTTTTATTTAGCTGTCAGTTTACAGGTGCTGACAAAAGCTTATGCCTTCCTCCTCCCTCCCTGCAGGAAAAACAGAACATTTCTTTAGAGTTTTAGGTTGACTTATCCCATTTTATATCCAGCTTTACAAGTTTTGCATAAAACACCCTACTATAAAGGAAAATCTGAAACACAGCTATTCTATCTAGGGTTGTCATCTGGGATACAGAACTAAGTTCTACGCAAACAATGAAAATACACTTGCCACTAAATAGCCCAAGAAAAAGCAAAACAGAAAATTCCTTTCTTTTTTTATTGGAAAGAATAACAGAAGTTTTGAAAAATCTGATTACAGCAAATATGAAGACTAGAAGAAAAGTGTCTTCACTTTTGCACACTGGACTCCAGCTACACAACCAAGAGTTAAATCTGTTTTGGGGAATAGGAATGCAAATCCAATCTTTCAGTAATAATTTTAATAGTGATGAAATCTGACACAGCAATCAGAAAGCTGCTAAAATCAGAAAATCTGTATCTTTTAATGCACTTTTTGATTGTGCCTCTGATTTCAGACCCATAGTATCAAGCAGACTTTCGTAAAGCAGGAATTTATGGGTGATAGAAAAGAAGCAGCTAGCCTGCTTCTCATCAAACCTCAAGGTGAATCACCAGAATAAGACATCGTTTTTCCAAGATATAAAATATAAAAATGAGCTCCTACAAGAAACAATAAAGGAGATCATATAAAGGATCTTAGAAAGAAGCAAGAAGAATATGTTATATCTTGTGATTAATATCACCATATTTGTAAAACTTCCTGCAATTTGTAGACTTCCTGCAATTGCAGGACAAGGTAGTTGCTGTTTGTTGATAGAATGCTCAAAGTTTTCTAAATAGTAATTTCAGTGGCTGAAGAGTAAGATTGAGTTTACACAAACGTCTCACTACTATGCCACCAAAATGATATGAGGTTTTGCATCCATTTATCTAGAATAATTAAACATCTGTACTTACATTCTTACTTCATTTGAAGGCAATGCAAACTGATTCAGCTTAAGTTGATTTTCTAATCAACTCTTAATAGACTAAAATAAAGTTCCCCTTCACTGAGATTATCTATTCATGGTTTAGCAATAGCTATTTAAAGACCTTCCTAACTAGTAAAACAAAGCCTGTGAAGCACTTTCTTTTTCTCAAAAAAAAAGTGTGCACACATGTTTTCTTTCTCAGTTTTAGTTTGCAATTTCCCAGATTTCCTTATAACAGCATCTGATGGTGAAAAATTCATTGGCCATTTAGAGACAGGTGACAAATTGCCAGGCAGATCTCACACTAAGCAGGATCAGATTTACTTGAGACTTCAGTGAGAGACCTAAGCAATAAACAAATAAAGGAACCCAGAAACCATGCAGATTGCTCTATACTGTCATTAATACACCAACAGAAGTGATTCAATACCTCAATACGGCCTGAAAAAGAGTGGTTCTAAAAAGCAGTGTTCATCTGTGATCCTCAAAAATTTTATGAAGCTTTAAATTTAAAAAAAAATTCATAGAACAGAAGTACTCATGGGTATGGTGATGAGGAATACATGACTCAGTTAAGATTTTGCCCTACTATTAAGACACCCTACTACATTTTACCACCAACACACACAGGAGGGTTTCTAGATGAAAAGACGTACATTGTCGGGTTTTTTTTAGGGTTTTGGCCAGAAAGAGATTGCCATGAAACATGGCTTGTGGCTGCTTTTCTTGACTACGTTTATCCATTCTGAAAGACTAATGGGCATATCACACCACTTGGCTCCAAAACAAAGAAAGCAAAACTGAAATAAGCTGTAAAAATGACAGTGTAGAATTCCCATTTAGCTACTGAAAATAGTAACTTAATAACTTACAAATAGATTTGCACATCTATTTTTCTCAACAACTATGTTTCCTATTTCATTTGTATGGATCTGTCAATACAAAGAGCAAACCATACTTTTAAACCAAGAATAAAACCACTAAAAAGACAACTTGGGTTTGGATTTTTTCATAGTGTCCCTCGTGCGAAGGACATAATGTACTCGCCTTCTATTATCAGCAACTTGTTTTTTAATTTATAAATTTGATAGAAATTTTAAATCATATAAAAGCTGTATTATTGTGCATAATTTGCCACTATTCAGTGTATAGACTAATTATCCTTAATCCAGCATACATGTGATAAGAACTTACAATTCACTTACCAGATGACATTGGTTACAGTTTCTGATAGTGTCGGGGGCAGGGGGAAATGGAAAAAAAAAATAAATAAAATCAACATTAGCTGTAAATTTATCTTTCTTATTTATACCTGCCCAAGCTCAGGAAAAAGAAACATGTCTTAGATATCAGAAAATGAAGCCTTCAAACATTGCTACTCCACATTATCACACATCTGATTTTTAAAAACAGGAACAGCTGCATTTACTGATAAGAAAGCAGGAAGATGTTGTATGTTTTTGCACAGATGTTTGTAAAATCCTTCTTTGTTAAGCATATGTCTAAGAAATAAGCCACCTTTAATCTTCCCTAATGATTAAGTCAAATGAAATAAATGACATGGCATAGTATCTTTAAAACATATACAAATAAATCAGCATTCCTGTTTTCATACAGAAAGGAAGTTATTTCAACTTTGTAACTTCAGTTATCACAACTACTAAGAACTGATTAAAGATCAGTGAGATTAAATGTCAAGCAAATATTTATTAATACCACTAGAAGAATATACTTACAATCATAGTCTGTACATCAAAGGAGAATATGGGAGGATATCTCCCTTGTAAATGAGAGGTATTCCAAATAACTGAATTATGGATTAATGAAATATTAAGAGCAACCTTCACTTTACAGTAATAGCATATATGATCATCTCAAGTTTTCATTATTCTTCATTATACACCTCAGCTAAGCAATCAGGAGGTTTGGAAAATTCATTTTAAGAGAATAAAGCAAATGAATGAACTTGTAAAAAGAAAACTCCATTTTTATATTTTACTCCAGGTGTGTACTTTATACATGCATGTTCAACGTAAGGTGCCATACATTTAATATCCTCTCTTCACATACCCATGGGAAGAGTTCAGAGACAACACACGCAACTGGGCCCTAGTGAAGTTCTCAGAACCTAAATCAGCATGTCTCAAGTGAGGATCTGGGATATATATACTTTTTTTAATAAAGCTGGGGTAGGTTCCTCTGAAGCCAAGTACTAACTTTTTCAAGCACCGCATCATAAACTGCCAAACTATATCTGAATAATCCCAGACTACCAAACTCAATAATGCAATCAGAATTCAAATCTTTCACACAACAAAAAAAATCTTTACAGGTTGTCTAAACATTTAGGTAAAACCAGTCAGCCCCAGAGAAGCAGGGTACCCACCCAGGGCAAAAATTACTTGCATTCACGTAATTGGTTCAGACAGGGAAGACTCATTCTTTTTGAACCTGGAAGTCACAGATTGTAGTGTTTATGATTGGGCAAAACCTACAAGAAAAGTTAACACCTATCTCCTAAAGATGAGAGGTAGAGAATTCAGGAGCTCTAGGACCCCATAGGTCCCGCCACGGAGCAAAGCTGAGAAGGAAGCAGGGCTGTCACGTCAGCAGTACCAGCACTGTGTAAAGAGAAGAGTCAGGTCATTCCTTACACCTACAGCCTGGGAACTGGACCATGTACACTAAAACAAGACCTGAACTCCAACCAGAAACCATCATGGGATGTTTAATATGGCTGTTTATTAGGCAAGCACATCAAAGTAGAAAACTGCTTCCTAAGGAGCAAAGAACTAGGCTGGCACTGACAAATACGAAGCATTATAAAATCACAAGAAAACAGCCCACTTAAGAATTGCCCCACCCATTAACAGCCAGTATTTCAGACTCTCTGAAGTCATCTCAGTTACAAGAATTTTGTAAGTAACTGTGTCCTGAATAATGTATTGTGTAGAAGCAAAAAGCAGAAAGCATATGGAAAGCTACGCAAAATATGAGCAAAAAAAGGATTTCAGACTTCTCTTCCAGAAGTTTATGTAACTTCCCGTTCTCATTCACAAAAAAACGTTCTTTTTAACAATGCCTTGTTTTAAGAACCTGGAGATGTTCAAAGATATTTTTCAGAACAGATCAATTCTTACTATAGAGCTGATGCTTCAAAATTCTGCGTGTTAAAAAGCAAACTCATCATTTTACAAGCAACTCATTAAAAATGAAATTGTTTTATCATTATATGAACTCATATAAATTTGACATGGATTTTATTTCTCACTAAGTACTACTTAAGCTTGTTGCTGTTCTTTTCTTCAATATGAGGAGATGGCTCCTTCCAGCAAGAGCTGAAGATACAGGATCAGTTAAATGCAGGTGGAGTGTTCCTTCTCACAGAAAAGAGATTCCAGCTGGGGGAATAGTAAATGAAATCACTCAACAACCTAAAAAACATTGCTTTTTGTTCTCAGGGCAGGCATATCAGTAGTAGGGCAGCCCTGTACCGTATATTTCTGCCACATACTTCTGAAGTGTCAACTACACAAAACAGAATGTGAACTGGTCTTTCTGCTTAGACTCAAAATTAGGTCAGCCTACAGTAATGGCTTAAGATCAAGAAAACTTTCCAGCTGTTCATTAAACAATTAGGCTAAGACTCAACTCATGCAACTGAAATCATAAAACATAAAGAGCCTCTAATTACCACAATTCCATAGATATATGTATTAGAGGAGACAGCATGGAGGTGAAATGGCTCTGTAACATATCATTTTTCTGCTCTTAATAAAGTCAATGGCTGCCACAGACTCTCAGTGACAAAATGAAAGCCACAGCTACTATGTGTTTTAGAACATTATGTCAACATTTAGTACTGCCAATGTCTATTTTAAAATAACCAAAATATTTTACAAGTTTAAGAATAAAAAAACTACTCCCATTAACACAAGGGTAAGCAAAAAAAAAAAAAAACCAAAACCAAAAAAACCTTTGGAAGAAAACCAGAAGGTTAGTCCTTTTTGGAGGTCTCTGTTCTTTAATGATTCTTATTCCCCAAGGCAAACCTATAAAAGTACAGCTAAGTACTCAGCACAACAAAGGGAAGCCAAACTACAGAAGCACTGATGTAAAGAAATATAAAAACCTACAATGAATTAATCAGCTAGAATTGGAACCACAATTCTGCCTAGCCCCATTCTCTATTTGTTTTCCTCCCACTCTGTGCCACAGACCATGATGTCTTGGCTTACAGTGTGGACTGTGGGAGGCAGGAACAGATAACCTCAAAAAGAAGAGGCCAGAAGACTACTGCTGTCTGCTGATCCATCTGAATATACCTTTACCTGAAGAGCTCATGGAGGCACAATTTAGAGCCAGCAAGAGGCAAGGTCATCTCAAATGAAGGTTGTCCAGAAAGGCTATGCAGAGCAAAGAGACAAGTCCAAGCATACAGCTATTTTTTGTGCTTTAATTTTATAACAGTGGTTTGATTCAGCAAAGAATCTAGCCAAAAATAACACTGCATGTACCAGGTATTGCATGGTTTAACTACAGCAAATCGTGCTGAGTGTTGAACCTGCTCACAGATTTTGCAGAGTCAACAATACATCAATAATGACTGATTATATTAATTACCTTCTAGATTAATATGTGTGGCCTTTTCAGTTGTGTTGTTAAATGGAATAAAACCAAGAAATGATGCCACAGAATAGCGCAACTTAGACTTTTCCCATGAAACTTGACTAGTTTCTATGCTGTAGCAAATGGGAAGTTTTAAATGCTAACCCTCTATTCCCTCTCGTCCTTTGCAGGCCACAGTGGAACAAACATGCTAATTTCATGCACTGACATTCCTCAATTTAGCAAGGATTTAAACAAGAATTGTCTTCCGAGACTTTTAATCGGAAACAACACATCTCAATACTAACATGCCAAAATTATCCTCTTCCTTCCCACCCCTCCTTCATCATCTTCATTTTTCTGTTTAATGCAAATACCCTTGGAAGTAAGAAACAATCAATCCTCTTTGTTTTGCTTAAGAGCAGAAAATGATAAAAAAATATGGTAGAGTTTCTTCCAAAGCTTTGAAAAGTTTTGCTTTGACACTTGCACAGTCCATCAGCATGATGATGTGCAGTACAACTGGGAACAGAAACACAGAAGTCCATCTGGTGCTGGTCATAAGAATGAATGCATATTTTACCATTGAAACATATTTTTTAACATCCACTATGTATTTCACTAAATACGTCATCAAACTGTATCACCCCAGTACCCTAGGTGGAGGCAGGATAAGGAGACTAGAGGAAGTCACGTTTCCCCATCGCAGTGACTTGACTTCACTGTATTTATCACAGCAGAAATACTGCCATTAACTTCCAGCTAAAGGGCTGGTTGTACAGTAACTATTTGTGATCATTTCATCTTTAAAAAGGTCACTGCTAATAAATTGGGCAGGCAGGGAGAACAGAAAAAAAAGAATTCTCATGTTAAATTGATAATTTCAAGATCCAGAATAATCATTATCTGACAGCCAGAAAAACACAGGTTTTTGTATGAAGTACACTTCAGATTTTCAAAATATAACACTAAAAGTAGGTTATACATTATAGCTATACAACCATTTTCCTTCTCCTGAATCATTATCACAGTTTTTCCACCGCAGAAATATTTCGCTATCAGAAAGTTACACAACAGTACTACTTCATCAAGAAGAGAATATTTTCCTAATTCTAGAAGCAGATACTATAAATTAATTACATGGTGCTTGATGTTAAGTGATCAATTCTAAGTGCAAAAAAGTGGTTATATTTTATTTTTAAAATGTTGTGATGCTTAATGCTGCTATCAAGAGTCCTAACAAGGTATTTTCATCTGGAATACTTAAATTAGCTACCATGATGTAAAGGACAGAGAAATAGGAGCCATGCTGAGATTGACAACCATAGTAATACTTTGCTACTACAGTCTATACTTTTGAACGGTCCTTAAAAAAAATATCAATATCTAAATTGATTTTTGAATTAAAAAAAATATTATTCTGTTATCCTTCAGTCATCTTTGAAGGTTAAAGCCAATTTTAAAAGACATCTGTGTACAGTTATATTGGACTGTCTTCAGGCTGCAATTTGACTGAGGAAGGCTTCCAAATGACAAAACTGACACTGCACTAATACTATCATCTCCAAGGGTTTAGCTCAGGCTCCAAAGTGATGTCAAGGACAGATCAACATTTGAGATAATCCACAAAATGATCCAGAGTATATAAACAGGTATAACTGGCTGGTTTACATGCAGCTTCACATTAGGTAAAAGATAGCATTAATCTGACCACTTGTATTAATTCTACTTTGCAATGTTAACAATTCATTCAAAACATACTGAAAAATTTCTTCCAATTAATATCATACTATAAAGGAAGGAACCAGTACGATGCTTAGAGAAATCGCCCCAACATAACTGCATAATTAGGTGATTCTAATCTACCCCACAGCATACTATCAAGGACTGATAAATTCTGTAAATATTTATAATCCCTAATTTATAACTCAAATAAAGATTTTGGGGCTGGTTTTGTTTGTTTTCTTATTTCTGAAAGGAATAATTCCTGTATTCAAACACATACCTGCTAGGTAAAAATATAATACACATATTATGAACAAGTTAATACCTGCACAGTAAAAAGAGAAAAAAAGCAAAATATAAAAGGAGCTCATTAGACTGTTACAATATCCCTTTCATCATGCTCATAATTACTTTAAAGATTTGTACATATTTAAACTGCAAGGGGCTTCTTCCCAACCCCAATGTGTTACTGAGCTTACTGGTGGAAAGTAACATAGGAATGCAGAACAACACTAGAAAATATGGTTTTTATTAACAGAGCATTGTAACTGTGGAGAATTAGAATCCATTTTAAGATCAATCCATATCTCAATATTCAATATGAAATGCTACCTATAGTGCAGCTCTTTTGTGCTCATGGAAATATTTTCATCCGTTTTGGTTTTTTTACTTATAATTTCTCATGCTAGAATTCAAGCCTTTAAACAATGTTTTCCAAGCATATCGTACCATGATTATACAAAACATACTGTATTCCATTCTAACACCCTATCCCTTCATCCATCCTTCACTACAGGTGTTACATAAATGGATACACAGATGAAACTCATATTGAGGGTTTCTGGGTGACATGGGAAAAACAGAAGCAAACAGGATTAAACTATCCACAGGCTACTGCTATCACAAAGCCCAAAACAGCTAGGAAGACAAAAAAAACCCCAAAATATGCAACCCATCTCTGCCCTTCTACCCCACCAAAACAATAAGAAACCCCCAGAACTGAGGCTGCAGCTGGCAGGCATGCTGTCTTCAGCCATGACTCCAGTTCAAGATGTTCCCATCTTTCCACATCCCTCTAATTGTTTTCAGGCCTGCTTGCACAGCACACTGCCTGTCAGATATGCTAGGACAGCTAAGGAGGTGACAAAAAAATGGAAACAAGCAGTACGCAATGATAGAGGAAATATTTTCAATGAATACTGCTGCAAAGAAAATGATATATAGAACATGACCTTCCCAAATTTGTATAGTTTTATAGAACTCAGGCTTAAGCATCTCTTTCTGAGGCAACAGGATGCACAGGCAATCCAGCTTTCACAGATGAAGCTCCATGTTTATATCAAACTTAAAATTTAACATAGAAACAGACAGTTTATTTAACTAACTCTAGAGGAAATCTTTAAACATTAATGAAAAATGGTTCTGTTTATCCTTCCTCCACCAAAACAACAGATACTTTCACAATGGTAAAACTAACCTTTTGCATAAAACTGAAGGTCACTTTTTTTCCACAGCATGAATACCTAAATGACTGTATTTGGCAGAAGGGGAAAAAACCCACACCACTTTCCAAGTGAAAAACGTCCTTGTGCTCACTTACAGAAGCTGACATCTACTTGTCGCTACAGCTGTACAGTCACCACATACGCACAGTTCCAAGAACATTAAATTGAGCGCATAGGCCATTTTTCAGCAGCCTGTGTTCCAACAAATAGCATATCTCTGGATTAATTTTTTCTTATCAAAAAATGACTAATTATAGTTCTATAATGTTGGTTTCACATAGGCATTTTCCCCTTTTAGATCTGCTGTGGACTCATAACATCAAACACACTAATGAAAAGCTTCACAGAAGACAAAAAAAATTCACTTGAGATAGTTATGTATTTATTTCAACTTCAAGAGAGCAAAATACACAACAAGAACATTTCCCAGGATTTGACACTAGAATTAAAGAATGAACTATATAAATAGAAAGCCAAATATAAACATGAAGTAAAAGCAATGATTAAAACACATTAAAGAGGAAAGAGGGCATTAAAGCACTACTGTCTTCAATGATACAAGGACTAGAAGCAAAATGTTTCCCTCAGAAGCATGTGGGATGAAAACTGGGGCATTTATTCAGGAAACAACCTCACTCCTGATTATGAAGATAAATTCCTAATGTTAGGCTATAAAGTAATCTGAAGGAGGAGAAACAGTAAAGTACATGAAAACCTAATACAAAGTTATCAGCTATATAGCAGAAGAACGAGGCAGAACGAAGATGTAAAATGAGAGGTACAGTAGGTCATCACATTTTAACAGTCATCGATGGGAACAACTGTTTCCATGTTCTCTACATTTAAACAAATCATGGGAATTCCTTCTGAATAACATCATTATTTCAGCTGACATGAAATTAAAAAGCCTCAACAGGCAAATGAACCAATGGAAATTTCTGAAAGGAAGCTTTTCCCAGAAAAATACTCAGATATTAAAAGCTGCTTCTCGTGAAAGGTAACTTTTCTGCCCCACCATCAGTCTCCCTCTACCTTTTTGTTCTGCCTACTCCTTACCCAGGCTAACGGCTTATCATTTATCTCCTCAACATAATGTCTTTGCAAGCACTGAGGTACAAGAAACATTTCAAGATGCATGCCTCCAGCACAGAATCTTCTGACTCAGTCCTCTGAGTTACAATTTAAATGTTCAAAGAAAACAAAGAGATGCAATATAATCACAAAATAGCAGACAGCAGAACAGAACTATGCAGGTAGGAAACAGTAGTGAGCTACTTAGGGCAGCCAAGAGCTTTGCATGTTACACCAGGAGGTGTTGGTTCAGTATCAGTTGGTTCAGATCCCAGTAAGAAAAGCACTTGGACTCTGTGCAGCAGTGTACTAGTTATGGGAGCTAACACTACAAGAAAACTAGGATGATACAGATAATCTCACATCCCCTTCAGCTGCTGGGAACCCCAAGCTGTGCAGCATGGCACAGGGCCTCCAGTGGGGGCACAGCCCACTGTGCAGATGCCATCCTTAGAAAGGCTACACCCTTTTGCTCATTTCAGCCTAACCGGATTTTCTTCAATGAAAACAACTCTGTGTTTCATTTCTACTGCCAAATGAAAGGATGTTTACACGAGAGCTTGTTGCTGCAGCCCTAGATAAAGGCAAGGCCACACAGCTGGTGTAATCAGCAGGCAGGAGCTGCCCACAGCTCCTCTCTAGCAGCGGGAGGCTGGGCTCATCCTGCAGCCAGGGCACCTGTGCAGCACAGCCCAGCCTGGCCCTGCTCAGGTCAATTGTTAGTCCTATTCACCCTGCTGTTTGACCGTATTTTGCCCATACTGAACCTCATCAGCAACATTTTTCTGTTTTACAGGACCTACAGTCTGTACTTGGAAATAATCTTTAGCTGTCCACGTGGGAAGGGAGATAAATCCATAGTTTAAGGCCAGCAAGAGTTCTCCTATTCAAAATCTAAGTGCTTCCTTTTAGGTTCTCAAAATAATTTTCTCTGAAGAAAATTTTGCTTGCTTGTGCCAGACTGTTTAACAACACCCAAGGAACCTTCTAGGAAATATCAAAAGTGAAAGGACATCAAGACACCCAAACTATGCAAAAAGGCTGAAAAAAATTTTCAGTTCAAATAAAAGAAAATGTCCAATGGAAAATAGCACAATTGTTCACTAGACTGGATGAAACAGTTCAGCTTGCACACCATATACTCTGTTCATAAATAAGTATTTTTTAAACGTTAAGAAGACACAGCGGTGCATTCTTCTACATTTGGAATGGCAAAGCTTTTACTGGAATTAAATATTAGTAATTTTCATGATACAAGTTTTTTGATACACGGTTTTAATCTTTTTCTGTTCCTGTTGTAGTTTGTTGGGAAATATTTTCTTTTTCCATGCTGACAATAAAAATAAACAAACTGCTTATTATGATAGTGTCTTTTAAGAGAGCCTTAACTGTAGTTAAAGCTCCTGTAAGTGAAAATTGCATCTCCAGTGGAACTGAGATTAGACAGCATAAATTCTAAATACACTATTTATGGCAAAAAGAAACAGAAAAACAAAAGCAGTAGAGAGAAAACACAAGTCATACTTGCAAATCCATTTTTTTTTCTTCCCTATGTATAAACATGAAAGCTGACTAAATGAGTAGGCTGGATAGTTGTCTTTTCTAGAATACTGATAAAATTTTCATCATGCTGAAGAGTTTCAGGACAGGCTAAATTACTTTTGCATACTACAACTTGCCTAGTACTGTTGTAAAACAGAAATAGCCAGAGTGCTGTTTCTGAAATTCCACTGTCTTCTCAAATACATTCTTTTTCAAAACAATTTTTCTCTCTCCCCTTGCCTTTTTCTTAATACAGAAGGCAGGGAAGAAGAGGAATACATTTGTTACTGCAGTTTTTTGGAAAAATTCATCCTCTTCCAACACATTTATTCTAGATGAATCCAGAGCCTAGAGCGTTTTCTGGACATCCTCTCTAAATTTTAATTATTACCGAAGCAATGAGAGCACATAGACAAGAGAAGCAGATCCTTTTAATTCACATGATGTCTCTGAAGGTTCTTTTTTATACATAGAGACTTTTTTAAACGATCTCCAGTATCACAAGGCAACTGTTATCTCAACAGAAGCCAAAGCGGGGAACACAACTGGGTTACAGTCATGTAAGTACGCACACTCACAAAGCAGTCATTAATTAAGATATGCCTGACTGATAGCAATGCAGTTACTCCTGTCTACACAGTTTCTCAGGACTAGCATGTGCTTTTGGAATCTGGGTAGCCTTCTCCATGGCTCTGCCCCATTGGCGTTGATTATGTATGATTAATGGTTTAAAGGAATAAAAAGAGAAAGGTCAACTTCTGAGTTCAAAACAGAGCAGCTACAAGGGGAGTAATTAAGATACTTGTGTAAGCATGATTAATAAGCACAAACTGGCAGACTGTGCTGTAAACAAGATGCAACCAGATGGTTAGGATGAAAAGGATTTTTCCTAAAAAGCAATTTTTCAATGCCTTGAAAGTTGGCTTATTTTTCCTCCTCTAAGTCTTACACAACTCATTATCTACACATCCTAAAGGGAAGAAAGAAATAGTAACCCCTTCAACATTCCCCCTTTCCTGGCTTTTTTCATACAGATAACTACAGTTTGCATGTAAATGGATTCAACTCATCTTTGTTTAACGTTGCCTTTTATGTCGAGTTTCATGAATTGCTAAGCCTGACAAGGTTCACTGGGAGTCTTTTAACTCCCACCCACAAGTTCTCCCTGGCTGTCATGTGACTGGCAGTACAGAGGGATCAGCAATGGCATTTATGGGGAAAGCGGGAAGACAGGTGTCAGAACGGTCCAGCAGGCAAACCGAACGAACACTAATCAGCTCTGGTGTTCTTTTACAATCCATATCTAATTCACAAGTTTCATTCTTTCTGAAAAACAATTACTAGGTTTTGAAGTTCATTGTGCATTTACTCAACTGTCTCTTCACATTAACGTAAGTGGGAACAAGAAAAAAAGAGTCAGCAGGCAAAGGACATCAAAAGATCTTAGAGAAGATGAAGGCTTTATTTTAAAGTAATATAATTACAGATGAGCATAATGTTTTACAGTAAATTTAAATGTATAGTTACATCCTTATGCGCTAGGAAAATATTGGCTGGTTGTCTCTCGAGCTGGAACTCTGGTACATACAAATGACTTTGCTGAGAGAAGAAAAATAAACAAAAAAATCTCATTGCAACATCAAAGGAATGGATATTAAGGCAACAGTGGGAACAACAGAATCAGTACTCTGGGAAATATCTACACTTATAAGGCTCATCTCTGAGAAATAATAATAAAAGATTACAAAAGGAATATTCTGCACATTTCAAATTCCTCTCAGTTCAACATATTTATTCTCCATAGGTAAATTTTACCTCATCTTCCTCTAGTTTATAAAAAATTTAAAAAACTCAAAACCACAACTCTCCATTCCCCACTGACAAATCCTCTTAGAGTTTGAGTATATAATCTGGTAAAGCCTCAGCTAATCTTCATTGGTGGCAGTGTTACTGACTCCAGTATTGGGAAATTTGCTTTTGTGTTACGTATAATGTTAGGAGACATCTTAAATTCCAGCATGTTTTCTAGTAAAGTACAGATTTCTTAGGCACTTCATTTTCACCCCCACAAGAAGTTACAGGCACACGGCATCTGTTTTGCAAGTAATCCTTTCCCTCCATGTAAATGAACATCCTTTCAAGGACTTCTATACAGAGAATAAATACTTGGTAAGTGAAATGAAAAAGACCCTATATCACGACCTCAGTGTACCATGATCCGATTGTTCAGCAGCAGAGCTTGATGTTTATGCAACTTAAATCTAGAAATATTTCCTCTATGGAAAAGTAACACATTCAAATACACACTTTGATTAGAAACTTAATACAGTACTCAAGTGTTAAGTGAGTGACTTAAAAGTTTTCTTAACATCTGAATGGTGATTCCAGGAACAGGATGGGCACTCATCTAGAGATGCAAGAGTGGTTAATTGACTGGAAGTTCCTATAGACAGATGAAAAGCAGTTTCATGTGAGTAAATTTCGGCATCTGAAAAAGCATCACGGTATGTAACTGCTTTCCCTTTTTCACTGAGCACATCTTTCAATTTCTAGCAAGACAAGCCTGTATCAGTCCTGACTTTTACCACCACCCATTAAATGATGCTTCCAAGACAGGCCGTTACCATGCAATTCTATAGCAAAGTCAACATACAGACTGCTAGCATACTTCAACTTCGAAGTTGTTAAAAGGAGAATGTTAGTAAGTTAAGAATGACCACTGATAGGCTAGCACTGCTAAGGACACCTCTCTAGACCTAGATACCCATAGCTAAGAAACAGGATTCATTTAAAGCCATCCTATTGGACTGCCAAGAGTTTGGCAGCAAAACAATTAAAGCAACTCATCTCCAGACATCCTGGCCTCACACAATTTTCAAATTCGCTTTGCAAAAGCAATAAAAATTAATACTGGTTACGCCCAAAACTATTGTTAGGACAAGTCTCAGGAGTCCAAACAACCATGTTGAAAAAAATCAAGCTCATGTGAAATGTGCGTCCATTAATGTTTGTGTTATTAGTTTATACGGGATGAGTCAGAGTATAGCTTCATCCCACAATCAATCAATCATTTTCATATTGTTTTTCTGGGTTTTTCTGTCTATTGTACCAACAAAATATAAGTAAGACAAACTGGCATGGATGTTACTCACCAGTGCTGGTGAGTAAACAGGAAAGAAAGCTGGATAGATAAACTTGTGCTAAATACATTCTACATATTGAGAGCTTCAGCTTCAGACTCTGGTTACTGATGTCTTAGAACAAGCGTATGTATTCAACACCGAGTAGTAATTTTCACTGAATTACTTTCTTTTTCTAAACCACAATGCATTCTGAACAATTTATATACTACACAGAAGGCTTGGAGTTACAAAAACTGAAAGAGAAAAATGTAATAAATAGATGGACTTTACTGTTTCATATTTCAGCTACAAGGCTCCAACATTTCACTGAAATACAAAATTATATCAAAATTAAAAATTCAATTCTTTAAAAAAGAAAAAAAACCCTTGAATATCTTTTCATTACCACTTAGAAAGGTTTTCAGATACACATTCATATATGTATAAAAGTAAATCAACACTAAACCTAAACTTTACCCTAGAAAAGCCTAGAATGATTTATCTTTCAAGGGAAATTTGAGAAATATGTAAACTGTCCCATATTAACTAATCCAAGCACACACAGCGAGCAAAACCACACTACATGCACACAAGAAGGTAAGAAGTTGTCTCTGTGACAGAGCACCCAGACTCCACACCGAGCACACACTGCAAGTCTTCTCCTCAGCACCTCAAATTCAAGTCAGACAACTCTTTTTATGCTTTTTATGCTCATTTTATGCTTGTTTGTTTCTTTCTTCCCCCAGCAGAAAAAGTATTCATGTTACCTTAATGGATTGAGCTCCATATTAACAATGCTATTAAAAGCCACATTTATGCCATTATTTTTAAAGTATTTTCTGCAAGACCACATTGGAGAGTACTCTTGCATCAGCTGTGAAACTTTACAAGGACAACTGTATATTTCTATCTAGTTTTGGTGTCTGAAATGACATCCTCAATAACATCTGTGATTTCTCAACAGCTTAAAAGGAGAAAATTATCCAGTTGAACACAGAAACAATCAAAAAACCAAAAGCCATTATGACTGCACTGGGGAAACTGGCTCCACACAGTGTTTTTGCAAAGATCCTATTTCAGACTACAGTGCACACTATGGACAAACACACCACAATTTCTCCAGACTGAAAAACAAATATTAGGTTGCTGTAAGCCTGTTTTATCTTTTTAAACCAGACCTACCCTGGCAGCATCTCTAGTTCAAGCTAATTGTGAGTGACTTCAGACATCAGGACAACGCTGTTCCACACGTCAACAAAACTGAGAACTGACAGGTAGACTACAAACAATGACAATCACCAAGCAGCAACTAGGTTAGCTTAAGTTTTTTTTTTTTCTTTTTATTTGGGGAGGCCCTCAAGGCATAGAAACTAGTGCATGGACTACAATGAGATATGCAGATATAGTCCATACAGACAAACTACCCTGATTTTCAAACAAGACTCAACCAGTACGCAAAGATGTCACTGAGTGATACCAGTAACATTGATAACCAACAATATTTTTGCCAGTAACAACCTTTAATCATCTGTATCTCAGTGTTTTGAAGTGATATATTTCAAAAATGTCAAAACTCAGTGAAATGTGGTACTAAAATTAATAGTCTGTTTGCTTTCCCTATTGATATACCAGGTTTCAGACTGTCAAAGTGCTTTTAGTTGTAAAAGAAAAAGTACAAAGTTGTTTTGACAACTACAAAAAGATTTATCAGTTACATGTACCTGCTGAAGTACCTAGATTCTCAAAGTGAAAATGTGTGTATGCAAGGTTCTAATACTAAAAGTTGTCAAGTGAATACCAATATATTAATCTTGCAAACAAAATAAACTTGAAACTATTTTATCATATAGCATGTTACCTTGAGCTAAGGTGTGCTACTTAACAATACTAAACTAATTTTCTACACTTGCTTTGCTTTTACTAGGCATTCTTTTCATGCTTGCAAAACTTGAGTTCATCTATGTTGTAAAGTGGATTTATTTCTCTCTAAGCCATATATGTGTAATATACTTCATATGTATGAGTACACAGCAAAACACATGTACACACAGAGAATAATTCACATTTGTATTCTCTGTTCCTTATCTAACTCCCTTGAGCTAACATTAGCAGCATAAGCACAGAAAAAAAATTCGTGAAAATATTAGATTTCAAATTCACACCATTAGACTATCATTATTATTAGGAGAAAAAGGGCTTTATTGCATCTCATCAAAACCCTTTGCAATCTGGAAAAGAGGAATATTCACGTCTGTTAAATTGCTGAGACAGCAAATAAAGCAACAAAACCCTTTCATGTACTATTGCTCAAATTTATCATTAGAATAAAAAATGCCTACAGCTTTCCATCCTTTTTTAAGTCTAAATTAAAGAGTATCATTCATCTTATTGGGACAGTCCTGAAACTTCTAAGTGTTGGGCAAGCTCTTTTACATTTGCTTTAAGAAGCTCTGACAGAAACAAACTTCTATAACAAGTATTCAGCATTGATAGCAAAAACAGTAGAAGTGGACAACAGTAAACAAATTACATTTACAGTTTAAGCTTCATATTCCTAAACACAGCATGCAACCAGTAATGCTACTTTGTGAAAGATAGATTCAGTATTACATAAATTTTATCAGCTAAATAGTTGTGACTATTTCACAAGTTACATTGGATGTAATTATCATACAAAATTCTGTTAAAATTTTCAATATTTATATTTACTACTCTATTTTATTATTGCATTAAAATACTCATTAAGAATTATCAAGCACCACTTCATCTAATTCTGTAAGATACCTCTCCTTTTCCGGTATAGCATCCCTACAGAACACCAAGATTTTTAGGCCACATTTTTTCCCTTGTATTTGCTACAAAGAGAATTGAACTTTCCGCAAAGTTTTACTCTCCATATCAAATTGATATGACTGACAATTAGCACTTCCTGCATTATATTATACAGCTCATAAAGCACTGGGAAACCACTGCAGGTTTCCTCCCTTCACTATCCCATGCAAAGCTTGAAAAACAGTCTGTAATCTGATGAATTCTGAACTCATGTCATGCTTAATAGGAAGCTCATTCTTTTATCTGGACCTGGATTAGTAACTAAAATGGAACTCTTTTGTACCACCCAAACTCAGACATAGTATGTTTCTCTTTTCAGCCTTAACACTCTTACTTCTAGAATCAGTTAATAATATCATCCTTTAAACAACCACATGAACAATTCTGCAGTCACTTTATCCACATTTATTGTATAATGAAACAAAAAGACTAGTGTGGGTTGATCATGAAGAGACCCCAGGGCTCTACGAAGCTTAAATTATTCAATTCCACGAAATACGCCACTATATACCTTTAAACAGCAGCAAAAGTTAGGATTGTATTTAGATAATAAAAGCAATGAATCGTTTTTCTTAGATGGTATCTTAATGCCTCAAAGCAGCTTGCTGCCCACAACTACAAAAGTTTGATTTGAAGCTTTCTCACTCACTCAGTCTCAACAGAAAGACAAATTTTCTCCAATATGCTCAGTAAACAAATGTTTCTCCAGAACGTGCAAGCATTACACAAAAAACATGCAGTAACTTATATCATTGCCTATGCAACGACCACTAGGTCATCACCAATGAGTCCCATGTAGCCTCCCTGATGAAGGCTTAACAAACTTTAAGAAAACCACATGCAGGCAAGTTCAGTCTCCAAAAAGAATCCAAAAAAGAAAACAGAAGCCTTGAGTTTCTTATACTCAGAATACAACACTCCTAGCAAGTAAGGTTGATACACAACATTTGTTTTTCAAGTACACTGAAACATCAAGGCTATACCTAGCAAAAAGAAATCACATTTGAGTAACACATAAGGCAAGAAAGCATAGCATTACCTCCCTTTGATAGCAGCACACAGTAGCAAGCTCCCGCATAAAAACCTCCTTATTTTTAAAGACTGAAGATTATTTCCAGCAGCAGAACATCCCTGTCTTGTTTAAAAAATATTTTTTCTAAGTTCTGATTTGGAAGTGCTGAACTTTAGCGCAAGAAAGCTTTCTTCTTTCCACCAAGTCCTTGCAACTAAAAGTCGCAAATGCATTCCACACATGAACTTAAAACGAGAGGTCCAGGTGGAAGCTATATAAGACCTAGAAACTGAAACACCTGGGACAGAAAAATCGTTTACCCTTCTCAAGTGATTTCAGCTGTAGCAGAGGGATGGGGTGAGGGGTCCTCGTTTGCTACTGAAAAGTAAGGATTAGCGACGACCTGTTTCAGTAACTTGCTTTCTCTTAAGACTGTGCTATGTACTGAAAGCCAAAAGACAATGAGCTCAAAAAGATGACACTTCTCTCTCACATTCACCTCTGCTTTTCTCCTGTACTATAAAGTCACTACGGTCACTTTTTGAGGAATGGTTGACTCTTGTTTTTTCCACAGTATTTACCACCATTTAAAATTAAATTAATTGTAGGTAATTTTTGTTATTTTGGTAATTCATTATAGCACCAAGCTGGTAAATACAGCTAACCTTCTGGCTTAGCACAGTATAAAACTGGATCAGAGGAGCAGTGAGAAGGGGCAAGTGATCAAATCCCAACCAGCACCTTCTTTTTAAAATGCCAAGTAGAAACAGCTGTGATTGTCTAGAGGCAAAGAAAATGGGTCAAGACCGTGTCTGATGTGGTTATTTTGGCAGAATTTAGGCTGGTAAGCTGCAAGAGCCATCCCAGCTCTCAAATTGCAGCCTCTCCTCCAGCCTAATGAAGGCTTGTCATACAATGGCTACCATTTGCTACTCTTAAAGCAGACATTCAATGATGTAAGAATACTGAATACAGGATAACTGGAAGTATAACCATCTCTCTGTACAGCTGAGGAACACAAAATGTTTTGTTTCTTTGACACAGTTCCCCTTGAGGCCATATGTCCTAACAGGTTCACTCCAATCCTGTGACTCTACAAATACCTGCACTAATCACTTCTGTTTTCCTATGGAGTCATACCCCATGCCTGCCTGGTGTCCACAGAACACCAGGTTTTCCTTTGCAGCTCAGCCTCTCTCTCTCTGACACCACCAGACTTCACACTGCCTGTTCTTCGAGCCAGTTCTCTCTCCAGCATGGCATGGGGTTATTATGCTGCAGCCCCTCCACAGCCATGAGGTCAGCAGGCCCTTCCTGCTGGCCAAAGCCGGTCACCTCCAAAGGCTTCACCCATTCCCCCACCCAAGAATTTACTCACCCACAGTTATTTGGGAAGATTATGCAACACATACACTGGCATTCAGCCTCCACAGGTAACAATCTGAAAATACGTGCTTTATTTCCCCATAAGGAAAAAGGAAAAGCCTCGGAGAAGTACACGACGATTATCTTAAAAGAGTTAGTACAATAGGTGTCTATATTCACAAAGCAAAGCTGTTGTCAGAAGCAGAAATCTGTGCACAGCAGCAACATGCTGTTCTTCAAGGATGTGTGACTCCTGCTAATACTGTAAATTATTTATACTTACTGTTTGGACACAGGCTGGATTCACCTTGTGAACCATATGCCACCTAATGTTCCCTTCTACAGCTCAAAACAACCTCCCATTCACCATCTATATCCTTCTTATGCCATGACAAAAAAAATGAGGCTCTTCTACACCTATACAGTTTGGAATAAGGTCAAAATAAATGCCTCTCCCTTCAAAACTTTTAGATTAGCTGTAGATTCTTTTCTTTTAACATCTCTGCTTAGGGAAATAGCTGTTGTTAATGCTGTCTCCAAGAAAGCCAAGTCAGATTTACCAAAAGACTACCACAGAGATTTCTCAAAAGTGATTGAAAAATAAAAACTGAAGAAGCACTATCAAAAACTGTACAAAGGCCAAGCCCCAGTCCTGAAGTAAAACAGTAGCGACGCCATGAACCAGAGAGATATGAGCAGTGCAGCAAGGCAGAAATGAAGAAAAAAAATAGGATTAAGTAAAAAGATAAAGGAACAGTAATGTCATATGAAGATTCAGTTTAAAATACTATCAGGACTATATCCATACGAGCAAACAGTGAGGTCCAAATTGAGCAGACCTCCAGAGCAAAACACTGGATGCTAAGGACCCAATGTTCAACATTAGATGCGTTTTAAAGGATTTTAATGGCTATTTCATGTAACCTGTTTCCAAAGACTGGATGCTCAGCAGAAGATGAAGCCTATCAGATGCAACTCTGAGCAACACTCTCCAGTTCAACTGTGTTTGAAAAGAATCCAGACTCTGCAGATCCAAACACGTGGAAGAGAAAAAGTGGTGCCTCCAAAGCACAAGCCTTATCCAGACTCAACAGGCAATGCAGACACATGCTAAAAGTCAAGAGAGAGCAGGAGCAATACTGGCTCTCTGGACAGGACAAGGCTAAGGACCTAAATGAACAGTTTGGCAATGGAAGCAAAGTATAAACAACATACTTCCTTGAGAGGCAGAATCAAAACTGCGCATGCTGAAATTAAGATATTGTTAAGGCTGCTTCTCCTTTTTGTAATCTGCTTTAGGCTTAGGTAACAGTTTAATACATTAAGCTGTTCAAGAAGTAATATGATGGCGAAACAGGACTTCTTCATCCAGAGAAGTGCAGTATAGTTCAGAATTTAGTACCTGTTTTCCCTCTGTTACAAAGTAATCTGGTAATCGGTACATTTTTGTTTTAAAAAAGGCTTTTTAGTCACTGGTTTACATGTTCTGAATGGAACAATGAAGTTCAGTATGATAAAATCTACACACAGTAAATTGTATTACGGTACTAATTAGCAGTTTCTTAAGCTATACCTGACATATTGAATCTATGACACTATTAGGAAAATGATAAGTTCTGTGGAAACTAAAATTTATTTATATATTTCTTCCTTTTGCTAACAGTGAAAACCAAGGACTGGAGGGATTTCACCCATAACACTATTAGGAAAAAGGCTTAGACTTAATTATTAAATAGGAAATTATCCTTGCTCGTTTTGGTTAAATTATTGTATCCAGTGAATTGGTGTTCACAAGCCTAAGACTATACTAACTAGTGCTTATGATAGAAAACTAGAAAGCTAGGGCAGCACAGGAAACACGGCAAGATTCTTGAACAGATTGAGGGCTGTCACGAGGAATTGGTAACACGATTATTGGAGCCCTTGCTAGACCAAGACCAAGCTGAATCCAGTGAAACATCCAGCAAAATGGCTAAGTAAGCATTTTACAGGCCCCATTCAGTGCTGATATGGCTGTAGGCTGTCATATAGAATATAAACTCTTCTCCATCTTCTATTCATTGGTGTGTCCTGAGCAGATGGAATTTGACAGTGATAACAGTGCTTTCTCTTAGCCAACTTTTTCAAAATCTCTTCCTCCATCTTTATGAAAAATATGGTAATTTGCTCATGTTCCCATGGAGGAAAGTTAATATTTAAATGAAAGGCAGTGCAAACAAGCAAGTAAAAGAAGGGCAATAGCACTGACCACTCAGTTCCACGCCTGCCCAAATGTATTCCCAGAGTCCTCTGCATCAGAAGAGAGACTGAAGTGATGCACAATGTGCCACCCAGTACTCTTATTAACCATAGCAGATGAAGTATCACTGTCCATACTGAATTCTTCTGATGGCTGTTTTACATTTTTTTCTGTTTTTTTTTTTTTTTTTTTTTTTATTTTTATTGGCTCCTTTTTTTTT